>CM042262.1:38314523-38397023 GCA_023566225.1 Romanogobio albipinnatus
TCTGATTACATAACACAAGTTACTTGTAATGTGATACTTTGCTAGTTACTTGAAAAAGTAATCTGATTACATAACACAAGTTACTTGTAATGCGTTACTTTGCTAGTTACTTGAAAAAGCAATCTGATTACATAAAACAATTTACTTGTAATGCGTGACTTTACTAGTTACTTGAAAAAGCAATCTGATTACATAACGCAAGTTACTTGTAATGCGATACTTTGCTAGTTACTTGAAAAAGTAATCTGATTACATAACGCAAGTTACTTGTAATGCGATACTTTGCTAGTTACTTGAAAAAGTAATCTGATTACATAACGCAAGTTACTTGTAATGTGTGACTTTACTAGTTACTTGAAAAAGCAATCTGATTACATAACGCAAGTTACTTGTAATGCGATACTTTGCTAGTTACTTGAAAAAGTAATCTGATTACATAACGCAAGTTACTTGTAATGTGTGACTTTACTAGTTACTTGAAAAAGTAATCTGATTACATAACACAAGTTACTTGTAATGCGATACTTTGCTAGTTACTTGAAAAAGTAATCTGATAACATAACGCAAGTTACTTGTAATGTGATACTTTGCTAGTTACTTGAAAAAGTAACCTGATTACATAACACAAGTTACTTGTAATGCGTTACTTTACTAGCTACTTGAAAAAGTAATCTGATTACATAACACAAGTTACTTGTAATGCGTTACTTTACTAATTACTTGAAAAAGTAATCTGATTACATAACACAAGTTACTTGTAATGCGTTACTTTACTAATTACTTGAAAAAGTAATCTGATTACATTACACAAGTTACTTGTAATGCGTTACTTTACTAGTTACTTGAAAAAGTAATCTCATTACATAACACAAGTTACTTGTAATGCGTTACTTTGCTAGTTACTTGAAAAAGTAATCTGATTACATAACACAAGTTACTTGTAATGCGTTACTTTACTAGTTACTTGAAAAAGTAATCTGATTACATAACACAAGTTACTTGTAATGCGTTACTTTACTAGTTACTTGAAAATGTAATCTGATTACATAACACAAGTTACTTTTAATGCGTTACTTTACTACTTACTAGAAAAAGTAATCTGATTACATAAATTACTTGTAATGCGTGACTTTACTAGCTACTTGAAAAAGTAATCTGATTACATAACGCAAGTTACTTGTAATGCGATACTTTGCTAGTTACTTGAAAAAGTAATCTGTTTACATGACACAAGTTACTTGTAATGTGATACTTTGCTAGTTACTTGAAAAAGTAATCTGATTACATAACGCAAGTTACTTGTAATGCGATACTTTGCTAGGTACTTGAAAAAGTAATCTGATTACATAACACAAGTTACTTGTAATGCAATACTTTGCTAGTTACTTGAAAAAGTAATCTGATTACATAACTCAAGTTACTTGTAATGCGTGACTTTGCTAGTTACTTGAAAAAGTAATCTGATTACATAACACAAGTTACTTGTAATGCAATACTTTGCTAGTTACTTGAAAAAGTAATCTGATTACATAACGCAAGTTACTTGTAATGTGATACTTTGCTAGTTACTTGAAAAAGTAATCTGATTACATAACGCAAGTTACTTGTAATGCGATACTTTGCTAGGTACTTGAAAAAGTAATCTGATTACATAACACAAGTTACTTGTAATGCAATACTTTGCTAGTTACTTGAAAAAGTAATCTGATTACATAACTCAAGTTACTTGTAATGCGTGACTTTGCTAGTTACTTGAAAAAGTAATCTGATTACATAACACAAGTTACTTGTAATGCAATACTTTGCTAGTTACTTGAAAAAGTAATCTGATTACATAACGCAAGTTACTTGTAATGCGATACTTTGCTAGTTACTTGAAAAAGTAATCTGATTACGTAACTCATGTTACTTGTAATGCGTTACAAGAACTGAACACTGAATTTAACTAAAATAAAACATTTTGAAGACACCAGAAACTTATTGTTAACGTATCAAGACACTAAAACTAAATTGAACTGCAGTGTTTTGTTAAAATGTTTAAATTATGTTTTGGAAAACTTACTAAAAAGGCTTTGGTTTGTGTCTAAAACAGACCCCAGGTCACATTAGAGCCTCTGGAACAGCGGCGCTCACCTCTTGACGTCTCGATGGATGTGGTTGTTCTGGTGCAGGTACTGCAGCCCTCGGGCGGTTCCTGCGCTGATCGAACACCTGCTCCGCCACGAGAGAGGAGAAGTGCCGTCCAAACACGCCAGCCGGTCCAGCAGCGAGCCGTTGGGCATGAAGGAGTACACCAAACACATGTGCTGCCCGTCGCTGGAAAACCCCACCATCTCCACCAGATTCTCATGCTTCAGACTGAGGGAAGAGAGAGAGATGCTCATCAACCCACCGCCACAGGAGATCAGACAAAAACACATTTATAATGCCTAGACCACACTCTTGTATGGAGTTTGCCACTTGTTTTCTCTGTGAAAGATTGCAAGTCTCCTCCTGATTCTATTGGTGCAGATCGTGGGAGTTTCTGATTGCTTTTATGTTGCGGCTTCGGCTTGTAATGAGCTGGTCGTAAACAAAGATTCATGCATTTATTCTTTTAGCTGATGCTTTGGTCTAAAGCAACTCAAACCAAATTCATATTTAATATAAATTCAATCCAAAAAACTGCAGAATGAAAGATGAAATGACAGAAGATTTGAAATATACATATTTTCCCACTACATTTATACATTCATATATGAATAAATATGTTTTTATATATGTGTATAAAGTATAAAATAATGTAATTATTTACAGTATAAATATCTTATATAATCAATAATATTATATATGTATAATAAATTACATATTAAATAATAAATATAATAAACATTATATATAATCAAAATACATGTTCAGAGAAAGATGAAATGATAGAAGAATCTATATACTGTAAATGTATCCTTTATTGTTAAATTTAAAAATATTATATACACAATGCTTAATTATTTATAAATAGATTTTATATTAATAAAATTTATAATAAAATGTAAATATAAAAAAATTATATACAGTTTTTCATAATGTAATTCTAAAATGTATGTTATATATAACAAATGTTCTACATTTATATATATATATATATATATATACAATGTTTATTTATAAATTAATTTTATATTATATAAAATATCTTAAAGAATAAAATATCCTAAATTATAATAGAATATAATACAAAAATTATGTAATTTTATGATCATAATTATCTTTAAATATATTTGTACCTCCTGAGAGTTTGAATCTCTTGGTTGAACTGAGTCTTGAGATCTTCAGGTGAGCCGTCGTCCAACTACAACAAAACAAACAAGACCATTATATGACTACTTTCATTCACACTAAACACATGTTGATTTGATAGTTTTGTGGTATTGTGCAGCACTACTGATGTCAGTTTCGTCAAACTCACAGGATTGAGCTTTTTCACAGCTACATAAGTGTCGCCCATCCGGCCTCTGAAGACGACACCGAACCCGCCAGCGCCCAGCCGAGAGCCTCCGTCCGACACGGGCCGATCGTCCCAGTCCCCGGTGATGGCCGTCAGCTCGCGGTGAGAGAACGTGTGGAAACCTGTGTAAGAGAGGCTTTAGGGGCTGATGGGTAGCGGATGTCTGAACTGATGAACTGCCGGTTATATAAGACCTTCAGAGCTGCTCCATGTGTTCTCCTCCGGTCCGATGCTGCTGTCCGGCTCCATCACACGTGTCTCCTGTTGAGCCGGTCTGGTGACCTCAGGACGGACACGTCGCTGCATGCAGGCCGCGGACGGACGGAGCACTTCCTCACGCTGCGCTGATGAGCCTGAGGGTGTTCATCATAAATGATTTATATCTGCACATCATTATTGTGTTAATAATCTTCAATCAGAACTCTCTGATGACGAGGGCGGGGCCACCTGTCACTCACATGAGATCCACCAATAGCAAACCACAACCATCCAATCAATTCCCCACAGACACAATCAAGCCCCGTCCTACATTTGTTCTTGTTTGAGAAGCAATTAACTCGATATACGGATATGAAAAGAACACCTGCTTTAGTGTGGCAGATCTCATCGTCTGGCAGGAGGACGCTGATGGCGGCGAACATCTGGTGTCGGCTCAGGATCTCCACCAGATCTCCAACGGTGCAGTTTGTGGTTCCCCAGTCGAACAGCATCTCCACCGTGGGACTCTTTCCCTGGAGAACCACTGCTTCAAACCTCCTGAAAGCAGACGCGACCATACACAGCATCTTACAACTGCATAGCAACCCTCCCAAACACCCCACGACTGTAGTGGAGAGGCAAATATAATATACATATATTATATTTTATATTATAATACTATAAAATATAAACATAAAATGAAAACTTAAACTAAAATGAATTGCCTTGGCAAATAACTAACTGAAATAAATAAGTTCCAGATTTAAGAACTGAAATAATTCAAAATAAAACGGAAATTATAAAAATAAAAGCTCAAAATATAATTAAATACTATAATGGTATCTGAGTAATAACAGGGCAGAATAATGGATAGATAGAGGCACAATATGTAAGATTCCTGAATTAAAATATAAATTAAAATTAAAATAGAAATGTTATATATATTTTTGACTTGTGTACGTGCATTATCCCAAATGTTTCCAAGAATGTTTAAATCCAGAGAAACAAGAAAGAGAAACAGACGGAGCGCAGTAGAAGAGAAACGCAATAATTCTGCCTAAAATATACATATTTCTAAAATATTTGTTGTTGGACAGTAAATGTGTCATATGTGGAATTTTAAACCCACAAGTAAATATATTTTTATGTGTGACCATTATGGGGTAATCAAGTATTCTCATATGCTTTTGTTTTAATTTTAAGTTTAGTGAATTTAAAAACAAAATTATTAATTTTGTTTTTGGCCATCGTATTTTTGCACAATGTATTGCATAGCCTACATTACATTCACTGTATTTCAACATCATCATTGCTTTTAGGACATCAGTGGGCAGGATGTGAAATAAAATTATTATTAAAATAATTACAGATTCAACTATTCAACCAAAAAAAGTATTGGGTTTACAAAATCGAATGATTCTGACAGTTTTTGCCATTGAAATAACTGGGAAAAAAGTGTCCCAATAACCCTGAATTCCCCCCATTCTCTTTGAAATCATAATTACATTGCATTATGTTGCTTGAAACCCCAAATATTATAACATTCTTCATTAACAATTGTTCAGTTATTTGTAACAATGCCATTGTAAAAATGCTTTTTGATAGTAACTTAGCTATTTTTTCAAAAGGGTAGCTTGAATGTAACTTAACTAGTTTAACTTACAAGTAGCTTGTAAGTTAAAGTAGTTCTATTTAAACAAAATCATGCCTCTACTACATATATTCTAAAAAAAAAAGGTTCTATATGGCACCAAAAATGGTTCTTCGTCGTAATCATAGAGGAACCACTTTTGGTGCTATATAGCACCATATCTTAACATGTTCTGTATATGGTAGCGGTGCTATATAGCACCTTAGTCAAAGAACCGGTGAAGAACCTCTGAAGCACCACTGAAGCACCAAAATTGGTGCTATATAGCACTTAAAAAGGTTCCCCTATGATTACGAGCCAAGAACCATTTTTGGTGCCATATAGAACCTTTTTTTTTAGAGTGTTGGAATGCAACATGAGTTCATACTTTTATACTGTTGTTGGTCAGTTTATGTAATAAATACCTGTGACTGTACTTGTATTTGCCTGTTGTGTGTTTTATATTGTTTAGGAGTGGGTAGGTTTAGGGTAGGAGTTGGGTTAGCTGCTCCAAAATATAAAAGTAACCTTTAAATATGAATAAAATATTAATAAAATCATGTACGCTTTTACAAATGCAAAGAATAAAATGCGTCTTGATCTGACGCATTGGGTAAACAACTGAAATCAATGGAGCACTGAGCGCGTCAAAATAGTGACGCCTAGGGGCGACTTTAGCGTCTTTGTTGTGACGCGGAAGGCACTTGACCATGCTTCAGATTTTGATGCCTTGGGAGTGAGAATGGGTTGCAGTGCTATATAGCTCCTTAGTCAAAGAACCAGTGAAGAACCTCTGAAGAACCGCTGAAGAACCACTGAAGCACCAAAATTGGTGCTATATAGCACTTAAAAAGGTTCCCCTATGATTACGAGCCAAGAACCATTTTTGGTGCCATATAGAACCTTTTTTTTTAGAGTGTAGTGCTTTAAAATTGTGTCTTATAGATGCATTTTGTCTTAATGGTCAAAGAAATCAACAACAAAAAAACAATACTACCCCATGTGTATATGTATATATATATATATATTATGCTGAATGAGGCAAAAAAAAGTTAGCTTTGTACGTTGACAAAATTTTGGTTGGCCCCACCAAATCTCACTCCAAGATTTTTGGAAAAGTTGGCAGCTCTGTATATGTAATCACCCAGTAATATCCAGTTGAATGTATTGTGCTCCACATGTGGCTGATGTGTGTGTGTGATGTACCGTATGTGCAGCTGTGTGTATCTGGGCTCTCCGGAGGTTCCGCTGATGTCCATCGCGACGCTCCTCCAGCTCTCCTGCGGGTCCAGCAGGTCAGATAAGGCCCTCAGTGTGGAGAACCCCAGCTTCCGGACCGGCGTGTCCCGCGTGACGTCACACATGCCGAACCGAGCCAGAGTTTAATATTCATAAACACGCTCAGAATCTCTGCTGAAGGTTTCACACACACTCAGAGCTTTTCCGACATTGAGTAACTTCCTTGATCTGTTGTCATTTCCTCTTCCTACAACATCCGCTTTAAACTGAAACTAGAGATCTCCACGGCATCACCTGGTTTCAAAGTCAGTTTTATTACTAAAAAAGCAGGTTTTTACATCAGATTAGGAGGTAAATGAACCAGGAGACTTGTTGTTATTCCTGCAGGGGGCGCTGAAACACCAGTTCTGTAGATTAGATTAGATTAGATTCAACTTTATTGTCATTACACAAGTACAAGGCAACGAAATGCAGTTTAGGTCTAACCAGAAGTGCAATAGCAGCAAGTGCAGGATATACAGTGGATGAATAAGTGCAGGACATGGATATGTACTGAATATATATAAATATGTTTAAATAGAGAGATGGTTATTACTATAAACAGAACTGAATTTACAGGTGAATATGTACAGTGAATAAATATACAGATGGATATTACTATAAACAGAATTTACAGGTGAATATGTACTATGAATATAATATACAGATGGCTATTACTATAAACAGAATTTTACAGATAGAGGTATACAATAATATGTTAGGCTAATATGAGGAATATAGCAGTGGATTAAGGTAGTGCAATAAATTATGGACAGAGCTATCCGAAAGAAAGTGTAAAAGTGCAGTGGAAAGTGGTTGCATATTGCAGTTAGAAGTACGATGCAAAATGCAAATGTAAACATGGTTACTGTAAATACAGTCGGCAGTGCAAATGAGCATAATCCAGTTAAGATATGGTGGTGCAAGATGCATAAGTAAACAGTTGTTACTGTAATAAACAGTCGGTAGTGCAAATAACAACTAAATATTTAAACAAGTTTAAAATTATATAGCTCAAAACTGAATAATGAATTCAGAATTATCTGAATCGCTCACAAAATCATGTTTTCTGCTCTTATTTTCATTTTTTGCATGTCCGTGCTATCTTCTCCTTTGCTCTTGTTTCCACATTCTGTGCTTGCGGTTTCAAATGTTGCAGTTCAAGTTTCATGTAAATTAGGGCGGGTGTTAGCATCACCATTGGTCCACTAGTTCTAGATTGACAGCTTATCCTCAAGCCAATCAATTGAAGAGGGAAGTTTACGTCACTCCAATGCGACTCATGCAGCCAGCCGCTGTTGAGCGACGAGTATAACGCGCTCTCTATCACTATATCTGCAAGGAAATACATTATTGTATTTTTATGAATATAATCTTAGGACTCTATTCTTTTGTATGAAAGACGTTTTAGGGGGGTTTCCTCACAATTAAAGCAGTAAAATTAACATGAACACTGTACTATCTAATGGGACCAGTGTCCTTTTGGGTTTGAAATCACTAAAACATGCACATGCTGCCATAGCATGAACACCTTGAGTGGAAATGGTGAATAAAAAATGGTAAATTAAGTAAATTTGTTCAATTAAAAAAAATTAACTGAAGCAAACTAAATAGGTCCCCTGTTGGATGGTAAAACACGACGCCTGTTTGATTGCTTTGCCATTTCTTGCCATCACAAACACACTGTAGAGATTCTGGAGATCAGAACTAAATTTTATGGTGATTTGCATGAAAATGTTCATCCGTCTCAATTAAATTATGTGAACCGAAAGACTTTAACATTGACACTTTAGTTGTTGAACCAACTGAAGATTTTCAACTCAGCAAACAACACACAACTGAGTTTTGACCCACAAACTCATTATACAGTGTATAATGGCAATACTGTGTTTTATGGCAATTTTAGTGTTTATTGTTATTGTGAAAATTGCAAGAAGAATGTCATACACACCTAGGATGACTTGAGTGTGAGTAAATCATGGGATAATTTTCATTTTTGGGTGAACTATACCTTAATGGTTTTTTCAATATTAGTTTGTTCAATTAGTTTGTTCAATATTAGTTTTTATAGAAATAAAGAAAATAAATTAGTTTGATACAGTTCCCACAGTTTAAATATGGTCATCAGTTCTACCCCTCTTTATCCTACTTTATATGGTTGGAATAACATGATATTTTAATAGTCTTGACTAAATTAATTTAAGTTCATACAACAAGGTTACAACATATAATTTCAAACCAATTAGATTTTGTTGGAAAAATATAATTGAATTTCATGGAAAAGTTTTCCTTCATTTAATTAAGTTCGTTCAACAGCTTGTTTTTTTGATTGAAGGCTTAGTTCTTGACTAAAATGCATGTTTGAGCTGTTTTAGCTGAAAGAATATTGAACTCAAATATCTTAAAATATGTCAGTGGCATTGTTTTCAAGATGCACAAATATGTGTGTGTGTGTGTGTGTGTGTGTGTGTGTGTGTGTGTGTGTGTGTGTGTGTGTGTGTGTGTGTGTGTGTGTGTGTGTGTGTGTGTGTGTGTGTGTGTGTGCTGACAGTCAGGTACTTCAGATATGTGTTTGTTTCCTTGAATGGATGTTTTTCTCTCAGTTTTATAATGCCGTTTGACCAGTTCTGTAGAGAAACTCCTTCTTGAGAACGCAGAAGTGAAAGATAAATCAGAGCTTTTGATGAGCAAGACGCCATTTCAGAGCAGGACAAAGAAACATCTGCAAATATTGTCATTATTCAAGGTAAGTTAGTAAATATTTTAAATTACTGATCAATGTTTAAGTGTCATGTTTCCAGTGATCACAGGAGATTCATGCAGCACAACTAATAGACCTTTAGGTAGGGTGACCAAACGTCCTGTTTTCCCAGGACATGTCCTGTTTTCAAGTCCTATCCATTTTCTATCCATACAGAGGGGGCATACTTTAAATGTATTGAAATTAATAAGGAATCTTTGAGTAAACTTCGAGTTTCATTTGAGTATCTCATTGCCGGGCCGAGTGTCCTGGTTTTCGGTAATCAAAATATGGTCACCCTACCTTTAGTGAACTTTACGCATCTGAAACGAGGCTCTGAGTGTTAGATTACAGTCTTTACAGTGAAATACACTCAATAAAGCACAGTTGGCATACTGTATTTCTACAGTATCACAGCCTCGTTATCGTTTCTGTCAAACATTAAATATGACTTTAGGTTTATGACACTAAAGCAGTTAAAAAGCTCTGTTTCTCAACTAAACTCCTCTTACTT
Organism: Romanogobio albipinnatus; assembly: GCA_023566225.1. Taxonomy (NCBI): domain Eukaryota; kingdom Metazoa; phylum Chordata; class Actinopteri; order Cypriniformes; family Gobionidae; genus Romanogobio; species Romanogobio albipinnatus. Next base: position 38,324,368 of record CM042262.1, read on the forward strand.
TACCTCCTATTCTCCACTAATGAATGCACAGTTCAACATTACAACCTTTATTTCATTACACATTCATTTTGATCATGAGCATTTATTCATTTTTAGCAGTTTAAGTAATAAAATATATGTGTGTGATTGTGTGTGTGTGTGTGTGTGTGTGTGTGTGTGTGTGTGCGTGTGTGCATGTTTTTGTGAAATATCAGGACACAAATGTGTATAATGACATGGGTATTACATAGGTATTACAAAAAGAGGGTGAAATATGAGGACGTTCCCCATGTCCTCACTTTTCAAAATGCTTATATTTCACACAGAATGAGGTTTTTTTCACAGAAAGTAAACTGCACAGTCTCCTGTGAGGGTTAAGTTTAGGGATAGGGGCAGTGTAGGGGGATAGAAAATACGGTTTGTACGGTATAAAAACCATTACGCCTATGGAATGTCCCCACATTTCACAAAAACACCCCTGTGTGTGTTACAAGTAGACAGGAGGCAGACACAGATGTTAACAGGTATGATAGTTTATTTGACCACAGTAGAGCATGGGAAGTGGAGCAGGTGAGTAAACCGGTTGATGGTAGATAGGATGGTGATATGAGAGAGAGAGTTACTGTCTTTTCTCTTGAAGGTGGAATGATGTTGAAGCCTGGAGGTTTCTGGAGACTGGAGATCGCTGGAGACTGGAGATCGTTGGAGACAGAGGGACGGACAGGAACACACCCACACAGCAGACAGGGAACACGGAAGGAAGGAGACACGCTGGAGACAGGTAGTATCGATAGGAGAGTCCTTGAGGTAAGCATAGGTAGACGTATATGCGAACGAGACCGGACGTGGAGTGCTGTGAGGTTGTGAGTCTTGTAGTGCTGGTGATGAGTGTGGTGATGAGGTGCAGGTGATGGTGATCAGTACTCTGGGGAAGGAGTGCGCTGTGATTGGTGGAGGGTGGAACCTGACGTGTCTGTGACAGTACCCCCCCCCTCCACGGCCCGCTCCAGAGGGCCGAGAACCCCGACGCCGTGGTGGACGTCCTCTACCCCGCGGAGCTGGCTTCTCAGGATGACTGTCGTGAAATGTCTGGAGTAACATGGGATCTAAAATGTCGTTCCTTGGGACCCAGGAGCGTTCCTCGGGACCATATCCTTCCCAATCCACAAGATATTCCAGCTGACCACCACGACGTCGGGAGTTCAAGATCTCATTGACCTTGTAGGCCGTACCGTCCTCCAGGATGATTGGAAGGGGGGGTTCGGCGGGAACTACGTCAGGTCAACAGAGGGATGGTGAGCTTTGAGTAGTGAAACATGGAAAGTAGGATGTATACGGTACCCTTGTGGCAGACGAAGTTGATATGTGACCGGGTTGACCTGCTTGGTGATGGGGAATGGGCCAATGAACCTGGGACTCAGCTTTTTGCAAGGCAGACGCATTCTGATGTCTCGGGTAGAAAGCCACACCAGTTGACCAGGCTGGAAGACGGGGGTGTCAGAACGCCGAAGATCCGCGACCATCCTGCGTCTGCGCAGGGCCCGTTGCAGCTGATGGTGAGCTGAGTCCCAGACCCTCTCGCTCTCTCGGAACCAGTAGTCCACAGCAGGAACGTCGGAGGGTTCCCCATCCCAGGGGAACAGTGGAGGTTGGAAACCGAGTACGCATTGGAATGGGGTGAGTCCTGTGGTCGACTGCTTCAGGGAGTTTTGGGCGTACTCGGCCCAACCTAGGAACTGGTTCCAAGAGTCCTGGTGGTCATGACAGAAGGTACGTAGGAAGCGACCAATTTCCTGAACCTTCCTTTCCGTCTGCCCGTTTGACTGTGGATGATATCCCGACGTCAGGCTAACGGCCACACCTAGGAGTGAGAAGAACGATCTCCATACTCGTGAAATGAACTGGGGTCCTCGATCGGATACTATGTCCTCAGGTACTCCGAAGTATCTAAAAACTTGATTGAAGAGTGTTTCGGCTGTTTCCATGGCAGTAGGCAGACCTGGGAGTGGGATCAGACGACATGATTTGGAGAAGCGATCTACTACCACTAGGATGGTGGTATTACCGTCTGAGACCGGCAGGTCAGTGATGAAATCTACTCCTAGGTGTGACCATGGGCGTTCTGGAACGGGCAGAGGAAGGAGCTTACCAGCTGGAAGATGACGTGGAGATTTGGAAATGGCACACTCCCTACAGCCCTGCACGTACCTTCTGACATCCTTTGCCATCCCTGGCCACCAGAAGCGTTCTTTTAGCAACGAGAGGGTTTCATTGACCCCCAGGTGACCAGTACCGAGTGACGTGTGAGCCGAGTGAATGGTGGGAGTGCGTCGTGTCCGAGTGAGGTATAGCAAGCCAGGTGGACAACCCGGCGGAGGGTTCGTGGAGGCATTGGAGGAGGGCATGGTTTCTTCGGACCAGGTAATAGGACTTACTATGAGGGAGCTTGGAATAATGGGTTCTGGTTCTTCGATCTGTTCGTCAGGGGCATGAAGATGGGAGAGAGCATCAGCCTTAAGATTCTTGGTACCAGGACGGTAGGAGATGGTGTAATTGAAACGGGAGAAGAACATGGCCCACCGGGCTTGTCTGGGGTTTAATCTCTTCGCTGATCGAAGATATTCAAGGTTTTTATGATCTGTTAGCACCAGGAACGCATGTTTGGCTCCCTCCAACCAATGTCTCCACTCTTCTAAGGCAAGCTTGACTGCGAGAAGTTCCCTGTCACCGATGGAGTAGTTGACCTCCGCCGGGCTGAGCTTGCGGGAGAAGAAGGCGCATGGATGGAGTCTACTTGGCGTCCCCTGCTGCTGCGACAACACCGCTCCCACTCCGGTGGTGGAGGCGTCCACCTCCACGGCGAAGGGCTTTTCCGGGTCTGGATGGACTAGGAGGGGAGCAGTGGTGAAGGCTTTCTTGAGGTGGCAGAAGGCATTGGTAGCTGCCGGGGTCCAGGACAGAGACTTGGGCTTGTTGCGTAACATACTGGTGAGTGGATGAGTGATGGAGCTGTAACCTTTGATGAATCGTCGATAGAAGTTGGAGAAACCTAGGAAGCGCTGGAGTTTTTGATAGTGGTGGGTTCTGGCCAGGTGGTGATGGATTCCACCTTCCTCTCGTCCATCCGGATGCCACTGTGATCAATGTGGTATCCCAGGAAAGAAACTGAAGTTTGATGGAAAGAACACTTTTCGGCCTTGAGGAATAGATGGAACTGACGTAGATGGTTTAGGACCTCCGCAACGTGTTGGCGATGTTCGGCCTGGCTCCGGGAGTAGATGAGGATGCCGTCGATGTAGACTAGGACGAATCGAAGGAGAAACTCCCGGAGCACCTCATGGATGAAATCCTGGAATACGGAGGGGGCGTTTACCAATCCATATGGCATGACGAGGTATTCATAGTGTCCAGTAGGGGTAATAAAGGCAGTCTTCCACTCGTCCCCCTCACGTATCCGGATGAGGTTGTACGCGCTGCGGAGGTCCAACTTGGTGAACACAGTGGCACCACGGAGATGTTCGAGGGCTGCTGGGACGAGAGGAAGGGGGTACCGGAACTTAACTGTTATCTTGTTGAGGGAACGATAATCGATGCATGGCCGTAAGCCTCCGTCCTTCTTTGCCACGAAGAAGAAGCTGGACGCAGCAGGGGAAGTAGACGGCCTGATGTAACCTTGGACGAGGGCTTCCTGTATGTATTCCTCCATGGCCTTCTCCTCCGGGATGGATAGTGGGTATATCTTACCCCTTGGTACTGGTTCACCCGGAAGCAGGTCGATGGCACAGTCCCATGGCTGGTGTGGAGGCAGCTTGGAAGCCCGTTGCGGGCAGAAGACATCGCTGAAGGGGGCGTAACACTCGGGAACATCAACGGAGCGTTGTTCAACTGGACTTTCGATGGATGTGGCACAGAGAGTCAGATCAGGCAGAGATGAGGATGGAAGAGGAAGTTCCGTCAGACATTGTGAGAAGCAAGTGTCGCCCCACTTCAGGATTTCGCCCGTTTTCCAGGAGATGGTAGGATTGTGCTGCTCCAACCAGGGGCGCCCCAGAACCACGTCAGCGGTCGAATCCTCCAGAACCAGCATGTGAGCCTCTTCCCGATGTAGAAGCCCGACCTGAAGAGTGACTGGTCCAGCCACGGTACGGACGTGCTTGCGACTGAGGGGTCTTCCGGTTATTGAGCTGATCCTGTAGGTGGTCGGAGACGGTCCGGTCTTCTGTTACAAGTAGACAGGAGGCAGACACAGATGTTAACAGGTATGATAGTTTATTTGACCACAGTAGAGCATGGGAAGTGGAGCAGGTGAGTAAACCGGTTGATGGTAGATAGGATGGTGATATGAGAGAGAGAGTTACTGTCTTTTCTCTTGAAGGTGGAATGACGCTGAAGCCTGGAGGTTTCTGGAGACTGGAGATCGCTGGAGACTGGAGATCGTTGGAGACAGAGGGACGGACAGGAACACACCCACACAGCAGACAGGAAACACGGAAGGAAGGAGACACGCTGGAGACAGGTAGTATCGATAGGAGAGTCCTTGAGGTAAGCATAGGTAGACGTATATGCGAACGAGACCGGACGTGGAGTGCTGTGTGGTTGTGAGTCTTGTAGTGCTGGTGATGAGTGTGGTGATGAGGTGCAGGTGATGGTGATCAGTACTCTGGGGAAGGAGTGCGCTGTGATTGGTGGAGGGTGGAACCTGACGTGTCTGTGACAGTGTGTGTGTGTGTGTGTGTGTGTGTGTGTGTGTGTGTGTGTGTGTGTGTGTGTGTGTGTGTGTGTGTGTGTGTGTGTGTGTGTGTGTGTGTGTGTGTGTGTGTGTGTGTGTGTGTGTGTGTGTGTGCGTGTGTGTGTGAGCATGTATGTGTTGACAGTCAGGTGCTACAGAACTGGAATAACTAGAATAACTGGACACTGAGAAAATGTTAAACTATTACATTACTTTTAGTATTTTCAGTGTCACTTTATTCTTTTTATTCCAGTCTGGTCTGAAAAGTAAAGACAAGGACAAAATGTGAAACTCCTTCTGGAGTGTAATTATGAAGAGCCTTAATCATCATCAGCATTCAGCTCAATCTGTCAGACCAAACAATAATCTACTGATGAGCACAAACAAACTGAAGAACTAGTTTCAGACCTTAAAATGTTTCATAATCTGATCTAATCACAGTGTAATTTCATTACACACATTTATTTGCATGTCTGTTATAAAAGTGCAACTATTAGTAACCTCTTTCCTTTTCTCCAACAGTTCATGAAGGACGATGGCATCTGTAAAAAAGCTGCTTCATGACACTCTAGATAACCTGTTAGAACGTGATCTGAAGAGATTTAAGGATTACTTAAACGACGATGGCCCCGTTGGAGCTGGTAAACTGGAGAAGGCTGATGTCACTGATATAGTGAAAATAATGATGGAGCGTTTTGGAGCAAAAGAAGCTGTGCAGAAAACACTGAACATCCTGAGGAAGATGAACCAGAACCAGCGGGCTGAAGACTTACACAACGACTACACTGAAGGTAATAAAGGAAGAATAGAGAACGAGAGGCAGCATAGATTCATAGAAATATTACAATTTAAAATAACTTTTCTATTTGATTCTTACAACAAAGAAAATCTTATGTTGCCATCACATGATCCTTCAGAATTCATTTAAAAATGCTAATTTAGTTCATAGTTTAATAGTTGTGCTGCTTAATGAAGTGTGAAAACACGATGCAGAGCCTTTTTCAGGATACTTTGATAAACATAAAGTCTCATTCATTTCTCTCACTTCACAGTGCAAAAGTCAACAGAAGCAGCCGAGAAACACACAGGAAAACAAGGTGAATGAACCTTACACACGTCACTATGGGAGTAAAATAATGACAAATTTATTTGAAACAAAAAAGCTTGTTGAATTGCACTCATTGAAAAAAAATCCATTGCTTTAACAGTGCTTGCAGTTTAATGCATTGTATTTTCAGGGCTTGCATTTTTAGGGTCTGAAATTCAACATGTCTGTATATTTAAGCTGTGAATATTTCAATTTAAAGCATTTCACACACATTGTCATTATTACAAATTCAATAATCCATATTCGCCTTCCAGACTTCACTTCCAAAATATTCAACAGGCAATTTTCTGTCAGTTTTATTTCACTTTACAAATTCAACATTGCACATCCGGTAACTGCAGGAATAGCAGTAGAGCACCGATGCATGATCTCCATCTGCTATTAGTCGCCTCACAAACCTTTGTGTTTAATTTCTAGTGTTGTTTTGTTCACACATTTTCCTGTTTATTTATATTTTTCATAACAGAGGATTTCTGGCTGCAGGAATTTAAGAAAACTCACAAAATGAACATGAAGGAGAAAGTAGAACACATTTTTGAGTGTAAAAAGGGAAATGAAGCACATCTCAAGGATGTTTTCACAGAACTCTTCATTACGGAGGGGGATCTTAAAGAAGTCAATCAAGAACGTGAGATAATGACGATTGATGACACCATTAAACCCCGTAAATCACAGGAAAGTTCAATCAAATGCAATGATGTATTTAGTCGGAACAAAATAAAGAAAAAGATTGTGCTGACCAAAGGCATCGCTGGCATTGGAAAAACTGTCTCAGTGCACAAGTTCATTCTGGACTGGGCAGAAGGAGAATCCAATCAGGATATAGACTGTGTGTTCCTGCTTCCATTCAGAAAGATTAACTGCATTAAAGATGGAAAGATCAGTCTGCATGAGTTTCTACAGATATTTAATCCAGAACTGGAGGACCTGGAAACAGAAAAGATATGCGAGATATATAAATGTAAGCTTGCATTTATCTTTGATGGACTGGATGAGAGTCGACTGACTTTGGATTTTAAGAGTGGAATGGTGAGGAGAGTTGACAAGCGATCATCTGTAGATGAACTGTTTGCAAGTCTGGTGAATGGGTCTCTGCTTCCATCAGCTCACGTCTGGGTGACATCACGACCAGCAGCAGCCAATCAGATCCCTCCTGAGTATGTAGGGTTGTTCACAGAGGTGCGAGGATTCAATGACCAGCAGAAGGAGGAGTATTTCAGAAAGAGAATCAAAGATAAGACTCAGGCCTCCAGAATGATCTCACACATTAGGAAATCTCGTAGTCTCTATATCATGTGTTACATTCCCGTGTTCTGTTGGATCACAGCCACTGTTCTTCAGGACGTCCCCATTGGGAACAATGCAGAGAACATCAACACGACACTCACTGAAATGTACATCCACTTCCTGCTGATACAGATGAACATGAAGAGCCAGAAGCATGACAGAATAACAGAACGAGAACGTGCCAAGCTCTTAGATTCCAATAAAACAATGCTTTTGAATTTAGCTAAGCTAGCGTTTGAACAGCTGAAGGAAGAAAACATTGTGTTCTATGAGAAGGATCTGACAGCATGTGATATTGATGTGAGAGACTTTGAGTCCACAGGAATGCTCACTGAGATATTTCAGCAAGAAGCTGGACTTCATGAGGTGAAGGTCTTCTGCTTCGTGCATCTGAGTGTTCAAGAGTTCCTCGCTGCAGTGTACGTGTTCCTCTGCTACCTGAACAAGAACATGGACAAGCTGCAGTTTTTCACTGAAGAAACACAAAACGAGGTCAGGCCTGACCACATCGACAAGCCAGACAAAAATATTGCCTTACATGATTTACTAAAGAAGGCTGTTGAGAAAGCAATGCAAAGTCAGAAAGGACATTTGGACCTATTTTTACGGTTTCTGATGGGCATTTCACTGGAATCCAATCAGAACCTGCTCAGAGGCCTGTTCACACACACTGAAGACAGCAAAGACAGCGTCACAAAAATAACCGAAAACATTAAAGAACAATTACAAAACTATCACATCTCACCTGAAACAATTCAACCTGTCAACCTGTTCTACTGCTTACTGGAGCTCAATGACAATTCATTAGATACAGAAATCCAAAGATACCTTAGATCATCTCCAGGAAGAGAGCTGTCATCTTCCATGTGCTCATTGATGGCTTACGTACTGCTGATGTCAGAGGAGGTGCTGGATGAGCTTGACCTGAGTAGGTACAATTCTGCACGGGGAGTCAACAGGAATCTCCTGCCAGCTGTGAGATGCTGCAGAAAAGCAACGTAAGGAACTTGCTGACAGATGTTTAATCAAAGTGTTTAACTCTGAATATCTATTTCAGCATGTGACGTTTTTACTGATATTTACTCCAATGGATTTTTCTAAACAGTGATTTTATAGACACACATTTCAAAGTTATTTTTACTTGACTGCCACACCAGTTCCAGCATACATGCATTTATATTTATATTACCAGAAAGCTTGAATGTTCACAGAGAACATGACATAACCTATCACTGTTACTGAAAAGAGTGTACCTACAAGATAAACACACAATAAATGCCATGGACAAATATCCTGTTTTTACAGACTCTGGGATTGTAATTTAGATGACACTTGCTGTGAAACTGTGGCTTTGGCCCTGAAGACACCAAAATCATTCCTGATAGAGCTGGACATGGGTTACAATAACCTGCGTGATTCAGGAGTGAAGCTGCTCTCTGGTGGACTGAAGAGCCCAGACTGTAAGCTGGAGATACTGAGGTTTGAGATTCATTCACTCCTTATACAACACTTAGTATTTCAGTCACTAAAAACAGTGGGACAATCTAAAACACAACATGCAAATGCTTAATGTGTCTTAATGCACAAAGACTTTGATTTTGATATATGTGACTAGTCACGGAAAGTAGGGACACAAGTCGGTTCTGGGGCATTTTTAGTTATTCACAGATGCTGAAAGTGTAGTCTCCAAGCTTTCCAACGATGTGTAACACATGGAAATCTGATAATATTTGGAGAAGTTGTGACCATTTGAAAGTAGGCACTCAAAAGAGCTTAATAGGGAGAAAACGACCTCTAAACATTTTGTCATTCTCACCTGCTGGGAGTGACAATAGTGCTCATTTACATCTCATTTAGATAAGCCATACCCCCTGTAAAGCTGCATGATTGCATAGCAACGACAGACCCAACGGGATGCATTGTGTAGCATTATGACTTTTTGAACAGGATTCTGTGATAACCGTGATCATTTTGGTCACTATAATCATGAAATGAAATTTTCATGCCATTTCATCTCTAGTTATGATCAGCTATGATAAACTAAAATCAACTATAATCATGTGTTTTTATAGTATAATATGCTAAGTACAATTTTCTATAAGAAAAAAATTAATCTCTGATTCTGTTCTTCTCTCTGACATTTAAGGGTAACATAGGCCTACAAAGACTCTTTTAGGTCTAAAACAGTTTGGATAGTTGTTAATACAGCGTTCCCACAGCTTGGTTAACTTCAAATTCAAGAACCTTTCAAGGACTTTCCAGGTCCAGCTTTTGTTTTTTGCATTTATTTTTGGCCATATGACAGAGGCCTGATATTCTATTTGTCATATTTCTGTTTTGCATAAAAATGAAGAATATTCGGTACATCCTATACTGTATTCTAAAATGATCTGATATTAACTTTTGCATGGATTTTATTGAAAAGAGCTTAGGCTCATGTAACCAGTCTATTTTTGCAATATTTCACGGTGTCTGTGAAACGCTGAGGTACCGTATCGTTTTGTGCATGCGTGAACATCATGGCAACGTACAACACAAAGTACCTCACGCGGGAAACACTTAACGTAACGCGTAAATGCAAGAAACTAACGTAAATCAAGCATAGTCCACGAAGTGTTGGCAAAATAACACATTATCGGACCGGAGAGAATAATATGTAATTTCTTCCAGAAAACTTCTTGCACAAAATAAATTCAAGCACTTTCAAGGACCTGTATGTATGTTTATTTTCAGTCATGTCGTTGTACACAGCCCTCTCTTTCTGCACAAGGGAAAGATGATCTTGTTACTGCTTCAGACTTTCTATCATCTGGGAGGTCTGCACTTCGTATCAGCTGCTCGTTATTGCTTTAGTACTGTCAGCAGAGATCTGTGCGCGGCCAGCCACCAGGGTTGCCAGGTTTTCACAACAAAACCCACACAATTGCTACTCAAAACTAGCCCAAAACAAGCCCAAACGCGTTTCAGGGGGGCTTCTCCGGTAAACATTCATTTGGGGGGTAAAATATGTGTTTTTTTTGGCATGGTTGCCTACTAAAATTCGCATTCCCGGGGCTAAATATCACATATTTGGGGTCGCTTCAACCCGCGGACATGAAAAACAGCCCGCAGCAACAGTGTTGAAGTAGCCCAACCGTGGACTTGGCAACACTAAGCCACGCTTCCCTTGGAGGGCGGGGCAATAACAAAAGAAACACGCCTCTACTACATGCTAGAATCTCCGAAAAACAAGCTAATTTCAACTTCAAAGTGTATGCTTTTAAATATACCAATACTGCTATCTCAAACACGGAGAGGCTTCTTCGTGATCTCAACTAACAGATTCTGCAAAAAAGCGAAAATCACCAATTTTGACAAAAAAAAACCTCTTCTTTCTCATTTTGCTCGAAAGTTGTGCTGCCGACATTTATCTAGGGTAACATTAGAAAGTGCGGACTCTTAAAGTTGCTACTACTTACATGTTTCCAGTGATAAGCAATTTTTGAGGTTGATGAATGATTGGTGAATGTTTGGATTTCCAGCTGGTAATAATCTGTCTACCCTGAGTATCTTCTAGATGGCTGTATAGTTCTGATCAGAACCATATTCTCCTTTCAGCAGAACTTATAGTTTATGAAATGAGAGAGATTTAACTCTGATCAGTTTATATTAAATGGATGTGTAATAATTTAACAGATTTAACAAGCTTTTGTTGTGAGTTCTGATGTCACAGTCTCAGATATCTTCATTGTTTCTGTGTGTGTTTGTAGATTATGGGCCTGTTTTGTGACAGAAGAAGGCTGTGGTTATCTGGCTTCAGCTCTGTGTTCAACCCCCTCACACCTGAGAGAGCTGGATCTGAGCGACAATAACCTGGGAGATTCAGGAGTCAAGAAGCTGTCTGATCTACTGAAGGACCCAAACTGCACTCTGAACAAACTCGAGTATGTTGAGCAGTAAGATTCATCTCATCCTGTGGATGCTGTATTTCAGTCTTACTATCTACAAGTGTATAGTGAAATGTGGAAAGGGTGTGGAGTAAAGCTGCATGGAGGGAAAGATTACTTATTTACTGTTACAATATCAATCTCAAGGAGTAGGCCTTCTGAAAACGATAGTTCACCCAAACATTTAAAACCTGTCATTATTTACTCATCCTCATGTCATCCAAAAGATGCACTTTTAACAGGGAAGATTGACGAGACAGCGAGACTGAGCTTCTCTCACATGTTGCTGCATACAGTCATAATAAAAGATAACTACGCCTGCAACTAGGTGGTGAATTCCGACAGAACGAATGTTGTGTGCAGTGGAAAGGCACATGACTTCCGAGGTTTAACGCGCCGCTAATGCAGCATATAATTTACTCAGAACCTAAAGCCCAAACTTACTCGCATACGCCTGTTTCCTTCAGGAGATACAAATCTATTTGCTCATGATCCTCAGTATCTACTAGATGACTGTATAGATCTGATTAGAACCATGTTCTCCTTTCAGCAGAACTTATAGTTTAGGAAATTAGAGAGATGCATCTCTTATCAGTTTATATTAAATGGATGTGTAATTATTCAACAGATTTAACAAGGTTTTGTTGTGAGTTCTGATGTCACAGTCTCAGATATCTTCATTGTGTCTGTGTGTTTGTAGATTAAGGAACTGTAAGGTGACAGAAAAAGGCTGTGGTTATCTGGCTTCAGCTCTGCGTTCAAACCTCTCACACCTGATAGAGCTGGATCTGGGCTACAATAACCTGAGAGATTCAGGAGTCAAGATGCTCTCTGATCTACTGAAGGATAAAAACTGCACACTGAACACACTCAAGTATGTTGAGCAGATTCATCTCATCCTGTGAATGTTTGTGTGTGTATTTCAGTCTTACCATCTACAAGTGTGCAGTGAAATGTGGAAAGGGTCTGTAGTAAAGCTGCGTGGAGGGAAAGATTACTTATTTACCTTGTTACAATATCAATCTCAAGGAGTAGGCCTTCTGAAAAAGATAGTTCACCCAAACAACATTTAAAATCTGTCATTATTTCCTCAACCTCATGTCATCCAAACCTGTGTGCCTTTCTTTATTCTGTGGAACACAAAAGAAGACATTTTCTGTTCAGTAAGAAAAGCCTCAGTGTTCTTTTTGTGTGATATTGCTTAATTAGCTTTATCTATAAAACACAACTGTAACAATGTTCAAAGTATAATGAAGGAAGGAGACAGGGTCAGCTTGCTGGGACTCGTGTGTTTATTTTCTCTTTCTCAGTACACAAAACAAAAGGGCGCTTTCTGCGCATTCAACTCAGTTCTCAGTCACGTTCTCTGTTCAAAACAACAGGTGCGCTCTCCAGAGCTCTCACACGATCGCCACACAAGTCCTCAGCTGCTCTCTCTCTCTCTCACTTCCTGTTTCTGACCGGCTTTTATCCGGTCTCCCCACGCCAAATCCTGCAACGAGACACAGGTGAATGTCATTGTGCACTTAACCCACTTACGTACCGCTCGTCACCTGCTTTTTCTCTCCCGTTGCCAACCTCACTGAACCGCGCCTCCTTGCCACAAACCCCCACGGCCGACTCAGGCCGGGAAGCCATCCGGCCTGCGCCCCCTTTCCCATTTCTGGAGAGGACGTCAGCCACAACCATCTGCGCCCCCTGCCTGTGGACCACCTTGAACTTAAAGGGCTGTAATGCCAGATACCAACAGGTGATCCGCGCGTTAGTATCTTTCATGCGGTGGAGCCACTGGAGGGGCGCGTGGTCCGAACATAGGGGGAACTCCCGTCCCAGGAGATAATAGCGGAGGGTGAGAACGGCCCACCTAATCGCCAGACACTCCTTCTCTATGGTGCTGTACTTAGCCTCTCTCTTCGAGAGCTTCCGGCTAACGTACAGCACAGGCCGCTCCTCACCCTCTATCTCCTGGGACAGGAAAGCCCCAAGCCCCCTGTCTGACGCGTCAGTCTGCAACAAGAAGGGGAGAGAAAAATCAGGTGAGTGTAATAACGGCCCGCCACACATAGCAGCCTTTACCTGGGTGAAAGCCTGCTGGCTCAGCTCCGTCCACTGGACCGGATCTGGCGCTTCCTTTTAGTGAGATCAGTCAGTGGGCTGGTGAGTTCTGAATAATTAGGTACAAACCTTCTATAATATCCCGCCAGCCCCAGGAACTGTCTCACCTCCTTTTTGGTCTTAGGTCTCGGGCAGGTTGCAACAGCTGCTGTCTTACTAATTTGGGGACGCACCTGCCCATGACCCAAGTGGAAGCCCATATACCTGACCTCCACACGCCCAACCGCACACTTTTTCGGGTTGGCCGTCAGCCCAGCCTCTCTCAGCGCTCTCAGGACAGCCCGCAAATGCCCCATATGCCGCTGTCAGTCATTACTATATATGATGATGTCATCAAGATAAGCAGCGGCAGACGCGGCGTGAGGGTGGAGAATCCGGTCCATGAGTCACTGAAACGTGGCTGGAGCCCCAAACAACCCGAAAGGAAGCGTTACAAATTGGTGTAATCCAAACGGCGTTGTGAAGGCTGTTTTTTCTTTAGATATTGTAGATAAGGGGATCTGCCAATATCCTTTCGTTAAGTCCAATGTCGAATAAAAATGAGCCGCACCCAGCCGATCAAGTAACTCGTCAACCCGAGTTACTAAAGCACTAAAAGCACTAAAACTATCGGGCTCGCCCAGTCACTGTGTGACTCCTCTATTACCCCATGTCCAGCATTGCCTCTAATTCCATCTGAGCCACCTTTTTTTTGTGCTCAGGTAATCTATACGGCGAAACTACCGAGTGGTGCGAACTACCACTCCCGGCTCCATCTCAATATGGTGCTGAATAAGATTAGTTCGACCGGGCAGGGGCGAGAACACATCCGCAAACTCTGCTTGTAATTTAGCTACATCAGTGAGCTGCGAGGGCGACAGGTGATCTCCCCCCGGGGCCAGAGTGAGGGATTGTGTTTTAGTGCTTACCTCTGGCCCAAGATCCTCCTCTTCGCTCACTGCCATCGCTAACATCACTGGTTCCTCTTCGCTCCATTTTTTAAGGAGGTTGAGGTGATACACTTGATGTGCTCCGCTCCTGTCCGTTCGAATCCCCTCATGATTGAGATCCCCTAGACGCTGTGTGACCTCAAACGGTCCTTGCCACTTCGCAAGTAATTTAGAACTGGACATGGGGAGGAATACAAGCACTTTCTCTCCCGGTGCAAATTCTCGCAGCCTAGTTCCCCTGTTGTACAGCCGGCTCTGTTTGTCCTGACCCTCCAACAAATTCTCCATAGAGAGCCGCCCCAATGTGTGGAGTTTTGTTCGCAGGTCCAGTACATATTGTATTTCATTTTTACTATCCGAAGGTCCGTCCTCCCAAGTTTCTTTCAGGACATCCAAGATCCAGTGGAGGCTTGCGGGACCTCGCGCACAGCGAACAAGAGGGGTTCCAGCCATTTATCCCAATTTTTAGCATCTTCGTGAACAAACTTACGAATCATGGTCTTCAACGTGCGATTAAATCGTTGGTGGGTGATAGATGCTGGTGCGAATCGATTTAATGCCCAATAATTCATACAGTTTGCATAACGTTCGTGACATAAACGCTGTGCCTTGGTCAGTGAGAATCTCTTTCGGGATTCCCACTCGGGAGATTAATCGAAACAGTGCGTCTGCTACACTCTTTGCTGATATGCTGCGGAGCGCGACTGCCTCCGGATATCCCGTTGCATAATCCACTAGGACCAGTGCAAAGCGATGTCCCCGTGCAGATCGTTCTAATGGCCCGATGAGGTCCATACCAATTCTCTCGAAGGGGACCTGCATGAGAGGAAGTGGGCGCAAAGGCGCTTTTGGGTTGGCCGGTGGATTTACCAGCTGACATTCACGACAAGCCGCGCACCCCCTGCGCACATTCTCGCGAATGCCCGGCCAAAAGAATCAGGTCATTAGACGATTTAATGTGGCCGCCTGTCCTAAGTGTCCGGGCATTGGATTACAGTGAGCCACCTGGAAAAGCATTTCCCAGCGGCTTTTCGGTATTAATAACTGGGTTGCATCCTGTTTTGTATGAGTGTCTTGGGTCACTCGATACAACCTTTGATAATTGTAAAATAAGGGTAGGAGGGCGGTTGCGTGGGTTGGAGAAGCCGGACGTCGATTGAACGGACCTGATCAAGCGCATTTTTCAGCGTCTCATCCTGGGACTGCTCCAGGGGAAAGTCATCGCGGCTGGCGAGGTTCAGCCTCCCCAGCACGCTCGGTTCCCCTGGGACAGGATCCACCGGTCCTGGCTCAGCTTACCCAACCTGCGTGCTCGCCCCCCTTCCCTGCTTCCTTTTCCTCCAAGAGACATCCGCGGATAAACACCCTAATAACTGATTAAAAGCAGACCAATTAGTTCCCAGAATTAGCGGATGTCAGAGGTGCGGACTAACTGCCACCTCCACACTATGTTTTTGTCCCCTAAATTGGATGGTCACGGACCCTAAAGGATATTCCAACACATCCCCGTGCACACACCTCACCTTAACCACACGGCTCGTATCCAATGCCCCCGGCTGTATCAGGTTTTGATGAATGGAGGTCTGGTTGCAACCTGAATCCACCAAAGCCTGATAAATACCCCCCTTTATACTCACAGGTATTTGGTATACCCCGGCTTGATCGAGGGCGGCAATGCCTCAATCCCCGCAACGCCAGCAGGCCGGCCCAGGCCTCCCCGCCGCCCTAGTGGCAGGAAATGGGTCAAGCAACTGGCGTGGGGAGATCGGGGAAACAGTAGCTGAGGTGGTGTCTGGTCCGTTCAGGCCCTCCCCCCTGGGCGAGGCTTTTGATCCCCACTGTGGTTCCTCTCCTTGTCCACCCCTCCAGCGGGGTGGAGTTCTTGGCGGCAGGTTAGACCGGGACCTGGGGAGAGGGTCAGGTTTTGGAGGAGGAGAGAGAGAAGGGGAAACAAAAGGGTTTGGGGAAGAGAGAGAGACCGATGGTAGGGGTTCGCCGACCCCGGGGCACGCCACCATCTGGTCCTCCGCCAGCCGGATGGCCTGGTCCAGCGATGCCAGCCGGTGGCACTGGACCCACTGTGCAGTCTTCTTGGGTAAGCATGCAATGAATTGCTCCAGTACCACCTTGTCGACGATCGCCTCGAAGTCGCTGTCGCCATCTGTCAGCCATTTGCGGCACGTGTCCCGGAGCTGCTGTGCCATTACAAAGGGTCGTCGGTGCTGCTCCGGCGTCAGGCCGACCCTCTGCAGAATGGCTTGCTTGAGATCTTCGTAGACCAGGAGGTTCGCGACCGGCAACTGTTGGGCAGCCTTCTGTGCCTCCCCCGACAGCAGGGGAATCAGGCGCACCGGCCAACTGGACTGCGGCCACTCGCATGCCTCGGCGGTCTTCTCGAAGAGGTCGGTCCCCAGGACGAGGCGGAAGTCTATTTTATTGAGGGTCATGTGAGTGGAAGGGGTGGGGCTCGTGCAGTCCCGGCCGTCTGAACCTCCCGGTCCAGCAAGCTCCGGAACAGCTCGCGGTCCTCCTGTTGCACCTGGACGAGGGCGTGGAACCTCCGGTCCTGATTGGCCCTCATGTCCAGCAGCGCTTGATGGTACTCTTGGTGGAGTCCCGCGAGCAATTGTATGATCTCCGCAAACCAAGATGCTGACGGGGTCTGCATGACGGCGGCGGCGGTCTCCTTCCTTCTCGGGTTTCGGCACCCCTGTAACAATGTTCAAAGTATAATGAAGGAAGGAGACAGGGTCGGCTTGCTGGGACTCGTGTGTTTATTTTCTCTTTCTCAGTACGCAAAACAAAAGGGCGCGGCCTGCGCAGTCAACTCAGTTCTCAGTCACGTTCTCCGTTCAAAACAACAGGTGCGCTCTCCAGAGCTCTCACATGATCGCCACACGAGTCCTCAGCTGCTCTCTCTCTCTCTCGCTTCCTGTTTCCGACCGGCTTTTATCCGGTCTCCCCACGCCAATGACTGCAACGAGACACAGGTGAATGTCATTGTGCACTTAACCCACTTACGTACCGCTCGTCACCTGCTTCTTCTCTCCTGTTGCCAACCTCGCTGAACCACGCCCCCCTTGCCACAACAACAATCTGTTATGTCTTCATATTTTAGCCCCTGGTCTGCTCAGTTTTGGGGCCCTTTGGAAGTTTTTACATGCTCTGACATGTGCTTTTTTCAGGGGCTTATAAACATATTAATGGAAAAAGTGTCATTACACTGTATTCATCACAAACTGGGCTACCATAATATGTGAGCAACATGTATGTACATGCTTTCATTTTTAAGAAAATAACATTTATACATGGTTGAAAAAAAAAAAAATTAAGTCACTGAATTAACCTCTTATCCTGCGCCCCTATTTTTGAGAATTTTCTGAAAGCGACATACCCAAATAAATAGGGAAAAATTTATGAGAATTTAATGTTAAGGGGCTGAAAATAACCTAAATATAAAACTGAATGTCTAATCATGTTATGATTCAAATTTGAGGATGATATTCTCAAAATCTAGCTTCTGTAAGCTTTTATGTCAAGAGAAGTCTAGTCATCCTTTCAAAAAGGCCATTTATTTCAGAACATTTGTAATTGTAAAGAGTAGATTTTTATTCAAATAAATCTACAATAAACTGCTAATTATAAGGCAAGGCAAGGTAAGGCAAGTTTATTTGTATAGCACATTTCATACACAGTGGCAATTCAAAGTGCTTTACACAGAAATTAAGTTAAAAAGTGAATAAAATAAAAATAAAAATACATATCGTATAACAGTTATAATAAGAATTAAAATAGAAATTAAAAGACTATAATTGATATACAGTTGAAATACAGATACATGGAAAAACAAAAGCAACTATTTATAGAATATACAAAGTGTAAAAAAACTAATTTAGTTGATAAGAAGTGTCAGTCATAGAGTCTGCATGCTCCATTGCGTGTGTGTAAAAACTGGCAGGCCCGCACCGGTGTCATGGTGCGGTGAGCAAGAGTAATATTCACCTATATGGCTTACAAAGATGCTTGCAAGATGATGCTTTTTGATTGGTTACTACGTCCATCAATCAAACATTTGCTAGCAAGGCATTGGCTAGGCATTGACCATGAGCGCTTTGACTTACACTTGATGGAGCAGTAATCCGCTTCCTGTATATAATGAGTCACAGGAAAGCCTGTTATTGAAGGAGAGAGACCTGGGAGGATTCATATTATGTGGAAGAGACTAATCTTGCAAGGGAGTTTGCCAGAATACTGATTAGAATCGACATGATTGATTACTCTAACTCAAAACACTCATGCAAACAAAGGAGGATTTTTTGTTTATTCCTTTTTGTGTTGTTTTGGATTAAAAAGTGGGTTGCATTTTGAAGAGTGGACCCTTACACTGACATGTATGCTGGTGTTTTTTGGATTTGTCCGATCTGATGAGTACTGTGTTTATTATGCTAATGTTTACATTGCCGGTCCTTTAGCATTTCATTTAACCCTTTCTTCTCTGGTGTATTTATTGCAAAAACAAGTTCAGAACATGAATCTTGAGAGCTTTCAAATGATGCATATTTTGTGATAGTCGATTAAATATTTTGTATAAAACAAAAGTATTCCCACTTCCGTCATGAATGATCTTGTGAATGATCAAGAATAATGTGATTTACACCTGAGAGAACAATAGAACCCATAATGAGCCGCATAATGAATGAGCATGAGTCAGGTATATGAGAGGGAGCTAAGAACAGGACAAAATAAATATATTTTATTTATAATATAGTTAACAAAATAAAGTGAGCCAAAGGCATGTTATAAAGGCCTATTATATTTTAAATTATCAAAATATTTGATATTACTGTTTTTAATGTTTTTGAAAGAAGTCTCATGCTATAAAAACAGTAATATTGAATGAATTATGAGTAATAATAAATGACATTGAACACAATTCAGTCAGGAAATACTAATAACTCTATACTAATACAAATAACTGAATAGTTGGTAATGATGAATAAGTAAATTATTTGGTATTTAAAACAACAGTGCAATGCAATTATGATTTCAGAGAGTATATAGGGTGAATTCACTTGGATTCACTTGCTTCTTATTTATTAAATCCTGGCTGGCTGATGAAACATAGATTAAAATTAAGATACAATTTATACAAAACTAAATTCACTTTTAAGAAAGGCTTAACATTTTATGTTGCAGCAGGATTCATATTTAAACAGTCTTTTTGCGGTTAAGTATTCATAGACACTAACAAAATAAACTTACTTCACAATCCTCGGCTGGATCCGTTGCTCTTAAATAAACAGCTTTTCTTCTGAGGTAAATTATTCCAGGATTATTCCTCACAGCGTCTCAAAACAATGTAATTGTACATGCTATACATCCAATGTTTTTTTTCAAGTTGATGGGCGGGGATACTCTCATGGGTCGCATCAGTTTTTGAATTTCAAAAGAACGCGTGCTCCATGGGCGTGGCCGCATTAGCGGATAATGAAGCAACTGGCAAACGACTGACATCTCTTTGTTTTCAAGCAGATTACATAAACAGAGAATATTTGTTTTCAATTTGATTTACATTATTTTTAGGGCCGGGACTTTAACGCGTTAATTAAGATTAATTAATTACGGGACTTTAACGCGTTAATTAAGATTAATTATGCAAAAAATAAATAACATAATTTGAACCACACTTATTTTTGCACCGCGGAACGTTTTTCAATGAATGAGTTTCGACGGACCGATTATACTGGAGCACCAACTAGCGTTCTTGACAACAACAAACCACAGTGAACATGAATGAAGAAGCTGACGAGACCGCTTTGCTTGGCCCCGTGGATGGGAAATTTTGTTTTAAAAAACGAAAGGATGGAAGCATTGACAAGAGCATGGTTGTGTGCAAGCTATGCAATAAAGGAATTTGCGTATCACCGCAGCACATCAAGCCTCAAATATCACATCAACGCAAAACACACATAGGAGTTAGTGTGACCCGACTCCGAGTAAAGTTACAAGTAAATATCTAAATTACAAGTTACATGTTAATATGCTATTGCTACACTTAATGGCAAACATTGCACTGGTCTGCTGGACTGAAATAAATAAACAATATTTTGTTGATTAAGCTTATGTATTCAGTCATTATTCAATGGTATACTGAAAATCCATGTGAAAAAAATTACTTCTCACTGTTCTCAGGTCAAATATTTATATGCAATTAAAATGCGATTAATTTCGATTAATTAATTACAAAGCCTCTAATTAATTAGATTAATTTTTTAATCGAGTCCTGGCCCTAATTATTTTGTTTCTTTAGATATATGTTTCATGTTTGTGTGACAAGTATTCACTAAGTTACAGTTCATTTTCTGAAGACTATCTGAATGACTGTCACTCAGAGAGAGGCGGCGGATCCTGCATCATATTGTTTTCTTTATTTTGAGAAAAGCACAACTTTTTGTTTTTATTGTGAGTGAACACAAATAAAAAAAATTTAAAAAAAAGAGTTATTTGAGTCTCTGGCACTGGTACAGACCAGGCACACATACATACATATCTGTTGTTTTTTTCTCTCCTTGTCTTCAGATACAAGTAATCTCACACTGGATCCAAACACAGCACACTCGTCTCATTCTGTCTGAGGAGAACAGAAATATGACACGTGTTTGAGGATCAGCCGTATCCTGATCATCCAGAGAGATTTGATGAGTGTCGTCAGGTTTGGAGAGAGTCTGACTGGACGCTGTTACTGGGAGGCTGAATGGAGTCAGTCAATGAATATCAGTGACATATAAAGGAATCGGCAGGAAAGGAAGGAGACACTGTAAATTTAGTCTGAACTGTTGTGATTACAGATTCACTGGTCGTCACAATAATCTGAGAACATCATATCTGCCCCTTCATCCCCTCTAACAGAGCAGGAGTGTTTCTGGACTGACCGGCCGGTACTTTGTTCTTCAACAGCGTCTGACACTCATTCAACACTATGAGTTTATATGTTCACTTCTGAGAGATTTGTTGTTGTTTTCCTCGTCATACAGTCATGATTATTTACTCTTAATATGTTTAAATGTTTCTGAGGAACAGGAAGAAGTAATCTGCTAAAAAGTTTTTTTTATCTTTTTGTTTTCGCTGCTTCTTCACAAATTGTATATAGTTTCTGAGGTTAGTTTATGAAATTGCTTTACAGAGACCTTAGAAGAGCTTGCGCTGACAACCATTAAATCATCCATTTGCCCGTTGTTCAGAATATCATCTGCTTTTGTGTTTAAACAGAAAGTCAAGAGCACATTCATTCAAGCACTATAGAGAGATCACAAACCACATGTTTATTTGTCATATTATTATGGCATTATTTTGTTTTGATTCAGGTGAAATGTAAAGGTTTAGATATTGTTCATTTACAGTGGCTCATAAAAGCATTTAGACACTTAAGCAACAACGAAAGAGTTATAAATGTCTTTTTATTTGTTTTTCAATCAAAAAATATGTAATAATATATTGTTTATGCACTCTCAGGGAAAAAAGCTGTAACTGGGGCTAAAATTTCATAACAATGTTGTCCCAAATTTCTGTTAATATTTTTAAAAATCTTTTATTTTGTGATGATTGTAACTATGGCAGTGTCCGCCCTGAGACTGTGACGCGAGCACCGCCTCAACTGCACCAAACGCTTCCACTATGAGAGAAAGCGTCAGCCGTGCGGTGATTCCTCAGGACTTTGCTGAAAAGGCTAAATATTCTTACTTATGTGCTCATGCACAGTAGAAGAAGAAAAAGTACAAAATGGGTATATGAAATACTCCTTAAAGGGCATATTGCAGGTTAAATTTTTTTCGAGATTAATATATAACCATGTATGAAAATACCATATGAAAAGGTAGTGCAGGATTTAAAATGTTTTAAAAAGACATAAGAGCACAAATTTAGTAGATAAAGTGGCCATTTCGTTGGCCGCTTGGAAAAAGCGCTTTTTTTTCAACATCGCGTCATATTACGTCACGAAAGGGAGTGGTTCGCCGAGCTCTGCGTTGGCTCAGTGCAGAATAGGTTGGTATTCAGTAGAGTCTGTGTATTTTCGGTAGTTTTTCTATTCCAATTTATCATTGTCATGGTAAATTATTATCCAGCCTATCAGGGCATCGAGTCCACAGGTTTCCTAAAAAAAAAAAAGTTAGGAATTCTGCATGGTGGCGTTTTGTGCAGGTGAAGAAATGGGACTTCCCTTCGCGCATCTGCTGGTGGTGTGTATAGTGCTTTAGACCGGAGGATTATCATCCCGGCGATATGATGGAGTCAAACATTGTTATACTCATGTAAGGCCGGCTACACACTGGCTGCGTGACATGAGCTTGGCTTTTCTATCTGTAGACCGGCTACACACTGCAAGCGTGGCGTTTCTGTTGCGTTTCAGCTGCGTGCGTTTTCTGTGTCTTTGCACACCAGAAGCGTGTCTGACGCGGCGCTGCTGCTGCTAGGTGACATAGTGGAAGGCCTATACTTCATGTTAAACATAAAATATATAAATAAATATTTATATAAATATATAGCCTACTGATACAGCAAAGACAACGTCAGCACTCGGTAGTATTGACGGCCGAATAGGCTACAAAATATTTTGTTCTGCATTGACAGGTGCAATATTTGAAAATCGATATTATATACATTTTTTTTAATTACAATTATATCTGCATTTATGTCAAAACCTAGAGACTTTCACACATAAAAATTTCATTTATTAATATGTATTCGTGTCAAAATGACAAACAGCTTTTCCTATTCTATTTTGCCTGGAAACGCTTCCAACACACTTGCGTGTCGCATCAGTTCTATTTCAGCATGTGCTTTCGGCGCGGCTCGTGTGTAGCTTGCCTAAGTATGAATAAACATCCACATGCGATGCTTCTTTGCCGTCGTGTTTACATTAATGAATACAAAGTATGTACATTAACACAAATGAATACAGTCTCACACTTTTTCAAAAAAAAGTTCTGAATTATGTGATATTTTATTCATGCCATGTATGCACATTCAAGTTCACTCAAATGCATACTCATAACGTCATATACATCCTCACACTAGCGGTGAATCGGCACGAAATAAGCCCATAATACAGAATTAATGAATAAAGGATAAACACAATAACACAACATTACTGTCTGTGGTTCGGCGGCCGGCGGGAGATTTGACGGTCCCGGATCCGGCGGGAGATGTGACGGTCCCGGATCCGGTGGGAGATGTGACGGTCCCGGATCCGGTGGGAGATGTAGCTCGGAGAAAACGTGAACTGTGCTCCGTGGCGTGAGTCTTGTAAGTTACCAAATCAGTCGTGATGAGAAACCGCTAACGTTATATCACATAACGTTTAGTGTGAACGGATATTAACGAGTGTGACTTTTCCTGACGGTCAAGCCTATAAGTTTCTGTTATTGGTAAGTAAATCAATAACTTACTAGATGACAACGTTACCAGCTTTGCTATTGCCTGATACATGATAATAATCAGTACAGTGTTGTGATCTGAGCACAGTGATCATATCGTTAGCTAGCTTTATCTAGCTAACACTGGTCTCTCTCCGAGACACCTGCCGCTGTTCTCCACTGTTTCTCCTCACATACTCAATCTGTCTCCTGTAATCGTTGTTCTGTCTAATCCTGGTCTGTCCCTAATTGTGTGTCATATGGCTGTGGTCTGCCATATGAGTATTAATAAACATTAATAATGTCCTCAGCGTCCGAGCTGTCAATGCGATCCATTGTTTTCCTATCGTTGAGATTCACCGCACTCCCTCTCGTTATGTCACGTCCGGTTTTGGCATTTTTAGATGCGGAAGTAAAATTTTCTCACAAAAACGACTCCAAAAGCCTTAATATTGTGTTTTAAAGTATATTTTAAAGAAAATCTAGTTCCTACATTATTTTTCTATACATTGACTCACTGGAGTCTCTAACCTGCAATATGCCCTTTAACCAGGAAGAGCAGAGACTGTCATAATGGTGTAAGAACTGTACAATGATCCCCTCAGGTTCAAGACCTATCAATGACCTTGATGATTTTAAAAAGATAAAATCATCTGTTTTGCTGCTTTCTGCATGTCCCCTATTGAAAATGAACTAGACACTCATGACTGCCTTGTCCTGTGTGAACGGGCCTTAAAGCAGGGCTGTACAGTGAGACATATATGAATCGGTCTGTGCGAGGAATACATTTACCCCAGTAGCATGCGTGACAGGCGTCTTTGACTGTTGTGATCCTCGCTGTTTTTTCACTCTTGCTCATGTGATATTGCTTAATCAGCTTTATCTATAAAACACAGAAATCTGGTATGTCTTCATATATTAATAAAAATATTTATAATATGTTTATTCTAATTAATGTCCTAATATGACAGGACTGTACACTCACACTACACACACACACACACACACACACACACACACACACACACACACACACACACACACACACACACACACACAAATTATGACTGTATATTTATTTTTAGTAGCTTTTGTATATGTATAAGAGTCACTCTCTCTAAAAGAAAAGAATAATATTATTGTGCAGAAAACAATGTGTCGAGTTTAACTGCACAGTTTAATGCGCCGCTGATGCTGCATTTAATTTACTCAGAACCTCAAACCCAAACTTACTCGAACACGACTGTTTCCTTCAGGAGATACAAATCTATTTGCTTATGATCCTCAGTGTCTGCTAGATGACTGTATAGAGCTGATCAGAACCATATTCTCCTTTCAGCAGAACTTATAGTTTATGAGATGAGAGAGATTTAACTCTGATCAGTTTATATTAAATGGATGTGTAATAATTTAACAGATTTAACAAGCTTTTGTTGTGAGTTCTGATGTCTCAGTCTCAGATATCTTCATTGATTCTGTGTGTGTTTGTAGATTATGGAGCTGCGAGGTGACAGATGAAGGCTGTGGTTATCTGGCTTCAGCTCTGCGTTCAACCCCCTCACACCTGAGAGAGCTGGATCTGGGCCTCAATAACCTGAGAGATTCAGGAGTCAAGATGCTTTCTGATCTACTGAAGGACCCAAACTGCACACTGAACAAACTCAGGTATGTTGAGCAGATTCATCTCATCCTGTGAATGTTTGTGTGTGTATTTCAGTCTTACCATCTACAAGTGCGTAGTGAAATGTGAAAAGGGTCTGTAGTAAAGCTGCATGGAGGGAAAGATTACTTATTTACTGTTACAATATCAATCTCAAGGAGTAGGCCTTCTGAAAAAGATAGAAAAAGATAGTTCACCCAAACATTTAAAATCTGTCATTATTTACTCTCCCTCACGTCATCCAAACCTGTGTGCCTTTCTTTATTCTGTGGATTAAGAAAAGTTTCCCTTACAATGGAAGTCAGTGGTCAGCAAAACTGAAGAAAAAAAAAGAAATCCATACAGGTTTGGACACACATGAGTGTGAGTAAGTACAGGATCCGGAATGCCATCATCATGTATACTTTCAGTGTTAAATGTCTGTGGAGGAGCTCTGACCTCATATGTGGTACCATTTGAAAGCTTAGAGTCTCTACTTTCTGGAGACATGCATCACTTTGGCATTTGTTTTACACAAAGTAACTTATTTACACTAAATTACTCCATTTCTGGTACCATTTCTGCCTTGATTTGTCCGACCCAAATGTAAAGGGTCAGCCCTTCAGATCCATTTGAATAAATCTTGCATACATGACACAGACAAAAATCCTTTTTCCAGTATTTTCTGTAATCTAGGGGAAACAGCCCAAACTGTCTGCAGGGTGCTAGAGCACACAGGGCCTAAGTTACAAGGTTATTTTCGTTAACGAAAACAGAAACATTTTCGTAAACTGAAATAAAATTAAAAACTAACTGAAATAAAATAATAACTAGCAAAAATAAATAATCGTTTTCGTAGTTAATGAGCTTTTTACTGTGGTGTAAAATCTGACCTGTGGCTGTTTAAGCAAATGTCTGTATGGCGCTTCATGCGCATTAAGTTAGCTGAGGCGATAACGGCTGTCCTGCGATGTGCTCACTCAGTGAAGAACCAAAACGTGTAACACATCGCTAGTCCTAAGAGGCTGTTCACAAAGAACACGTGTGGCAGTGGAATAGGGAATGACACATGGTAATGAGACGCACAATTAACTTCTTTTAACTTTAAGAATGCCGTTTTGTGTGCGACGAGAGGCGCGGGTTGAACAGAAACTACTAGTAGCAAGTAGTTTGAGATTTCATATTTACATAATATTGACAGGCTGAAAGGTGTTATTATCACGTTTTTTACAAATCATTTACTACTAATAATATTACTATCCATGTGGAGACATTTCCCCACTAAGGGAAAACCAGGACACACACTCACGTCTATATTACCAAGAGGGGACTATCGCTCTACACTGGCCAAGAGGGGACCCGTGTTTCTGGTCAATTTAAAGAAACAAAACTTGCATACAAAATTTTGTTTTAAGGTCTGTTACAAACAGGGGTGACACGGATAACAGATGCAGATGTAAACTGGGTTTATTGACAGAACCAGGAAGTGAGCAGATGTGGTGAATAACAGAAGTGGCAGTCCAGGAGAATGGTGATGACAAAGGGTGATACAATACGTTCTTGTTTGCAGGTAGACGAGACAATGGAGCGAAGGAGTCAAGGAACCAGGAGAAGAGACGAGGAGACACTCAGGACACGTTGGAGCACAGGTAAGGAGTTCAGGTGAGTCCGTAGAAGCAAGCATTAGCATGGAGCATGTGCAAACGATACCAGACGGTGACTGAGTGCGTGCGTGGGGCTTAAGTGCAGGTGGTGATTGCAGTGATGATGACGAGCAGGTGTGTGTGCTCAGAACTCTGGTGATTGGGATCGTTGTGTCTGGGAGAGGGTGGAGCCTGGCGTGCTTGTAACATTACCCACCCCTCCACGGCCATCTCCTGAGGGCCGAGGACCCCGACGCTGTGGTGGTCGACCTCTACCCCGAGGCGCCGGTCTGTCTGGTTGGGAAGCGTGGAAAGTCTCCAGTAAGTTCGGGTCTTGGATGTCGTGCCTGGGTACCCATGAACGCTCCTCTGGGCCGTACCCCTCCCAGTCCACTAGGTACTGGAGTTGAGCACCACGACGCCAGGAGTCCAAGATTTCCTGGACCTGGTACGCCGCGCTGTCGTCAAGGAGGAGTGGAGGAGGGGGCTCCGGGGTAACGCCAGGCTCTGGGGAAACAGAAACAGAGCGGTAGTGAGGTTTCAGGAGTGACACATAGAAAGTGGGGTGAATCCTGTACTGAGGTGGAAGTTTATACGTTACGAGGTTAATCTGCTGCAGGATGGTAAAGGGGCCAATGAATCTGGGACTCAAATTCTTGCATTGCTGACACAGTCTGATGTCCCGGGTGGACAGCCAAATCTTCTGCCCAACCTGGAAAGCAGGTGCTTCTGAGCGGCGAAGGTCGGCTGTCATCCTGCGTCTGCGAAGGGCCCATTGAAGTTGGTGGTGGGTGAGTCCCAGACCCTCTCACTCTCCTGGAACCAGTAATCCACCGCAGGGACGTCGGAGGGTTCCCCGGACCACGGGAAGAGGGGAGGTTGATAGCCGAGTACGCACTGAAATGGAGTTTTGTGCGTACTCGGCCCATCCAAGGAACTGGTTCCAGGAGTCCTGGTGGCCATGACAGAAGGTACGGAGGAAACGTCCAATCTCCTGGATCTTTCGTTCCGTCTGCCCGTTTGTCTTGGGATGGTATCCTGACGAGAGGCTGACGGTCACACCTAGGAAGGAGAAGAAGGCCTTCCATACCTTAGAGATGAACTGGGGACCTCTGTCTGATACAATGTCTTCGGGGATACCATAATAACGGAAGATATGGTTGAACATCGCTTCAGCAGTTTCCAGGGCTGTGGGTAATCCTTGTAGTGGGAGAAGTCGGCAGGACTTAGAGAAGCAGCCCACCACTACGAGGACGCAGGTGCAATTGTCAGAGACTGGGAGATCCGTGATAAAATCCACCCCTAGGTGTGACCATGGGCGGTTGGGAACGGGCAGAGGATGGAGTTTACCAGCTGGCAGGTGACGAGGACTCTTAGATATGGCACATTCCCTACATCCCTGCACGTACCTTCTGACATTAGCTGACATTTGGGGCCACCAGAAGCGCTGGTGTAGCAGCGAGAGGGTTTCATTGACCCCAGGGTGACCAGTGCCCAGTGATATGTGGGAAGAATGGATGATTGGGATGCGTTGTGCTCGTGGAAGGAACTGCAAGCCTGGAGGACAACCCGGCGGCACGTTGGTGGAGGCATTGGCAGAGGGCAGGGCAATGAGCATTTCTCGGCTTTGAGGTAGAGCTGGAAGTTCCTCAGGCGTTGAAGGACCTCCGCAACGTGACGGCGATGGTAGACCAGGCTCCGGGAGTAGATCAAGATGTCGATGTAGACCAGCACGAACCTGTGGAGACACTCCCGGAGCACCTCATGTATGAAGTCCTGGAATACGGAGGGGGCGTTGGCGAGTTCATATGGCATCACGAGATATTCATAGTGACCTGTGGGCGTGACAAAGGCGGTCTTCCACTTGTCCCCCTCACGTATTCGGATGAGGTTGTACGTGCTGCGGAGCAGGGCTCTGAACCGGTTCAAGGAACGAAAACGAAAACCGGAAACGAACGAAATTTTAAGAGGAACAAAAACGGAAACGAAATCAAAATCAATTTGAATCGTTCTGAACAGAAACGTTAATTTGAAATGACCATTAACCGGTTAATAACGTTATTTTATCGTTCTCTTTAATATTTTAATTTGGCAGTGACCAATCATGAAATGAGTAGTACAGCATGTGACGTTGACGGATCAAGCGTGAGTGAAATGCCCGCGCACCATCATCTATGAATCTACCGGTAACGCAAGTCAGTGTGAGCGCGCATTTTCATGCCTCAAGTACATTTATTTCCCCGCTGAGGTCTACAATGAATGTGCAGGTATTGGAGGACATTCTTTTCGAACGTTTAAATAAGCAGTACGGACTTTAAGCTCAAATAGACTGATTTAGGATAGTTTATGGATTCCGTTTAAGCCTATCCAAGTAGGCTATAGCATCTATCAAACATTTTTCCTATAGTCTTTCAGATTGCCAATACAGGACAGGTCAATGTTTTCTATATAGACGGTTGATGCTTCGTATTAAATGGTATGTTATATTGCATTAAATGCAAGCTTTATTAGCTGACTGAATTTGATTATGTGATGCAAGAACGTGTTGCGCAGTGTTTGCTTTGAAATTAGCAGTTGACGGTGCATTAAAAGAGCAATGGTTATCCAGTTTATTTATTCTTTATTCATGCATTTTTTAAAACAAGTCGTGTTGAAAAAAAGTTATGTACAAAGAATGTTATCACTCTTCTGAAAATAATTCGGCATTAGAAGCCACTTTTAATTGTCTAACGCTCCATTAAAACAGGTCCGCTGTTTATGCCTTGTAATTAATGCATGTATTTCTGGTTTTAAAAATGTTATTAAATAAATATTCAAGTTGAATTACCATGTGTTATATTATTATTGAGTGAAAATAAGTCTATTTATACATATTTGTTTAAAATTTATACATATTTGTTTAAAGTATAGGCTTAATTAAAATAACGTTATTAACCGGTATTTTTTCATATCAAACCGTTTTCGGAACAGTAATGTTTATTGAGGAACGCAAAAACCGAAACGCTATAATATCGATTCTGCTCGGAGTGAACCGATTGATATTTTTTTCCGTTTTTAAGCCCTGCTGCGGAGGTCCAACTTCGTGAACACAGTGGCACCACGGAGATGTTCCAGGGCAGCTGGGACGAGAGGAAGGGGATATCGGAACTTAACAGTTATCTTGTTGAGTGCTCGGTAGTCGATGCAGGGCCGCAAGCCTCCGTCCTTTTTCGCCACAAAGAAGAAACTCGAAGCAGCAGGGGAAGTGGATGGATGGATGTAGCCTTGCTCCAGCACCTCCTTGATGTAATCCTCCATGGCCTTCTCCTCCGGAAGAGAGAGGGGATAGATCTTACCCTTCGGCACTGGTTCACCTGGCAGCAGATCGATGGCACAGTCCCATGGCCGATGGGGAGGCAGCTTGGAAGCCTGTTGGGGACAGAAGACGTCACTGAAGGGGCTGTAACAGGAGGGAACATCCACCGAACGTCTCTCTACCGGACTCTCGATGGACGTGGCACAGACAGGGAGATCTTGGGAACGAGGAGAGGGACGAAGCGGTGGTGAAGGGAAGCAGCTGTCGCCCCACTTCAGGACTTCTCCTGTCTTCCAGGAGATGACTGGGTTGTGCTGCTCCAACCATGGGCGACCTAGGAGGATGTCAGCGGTGGATTCCTCCAGAACCAGCAGGTGTAGCCGTTCCATGTGGAGGATTCCAACTTACACTCCGATGGGGCCCATGGAGCGACTAACCTGCCTCCAACTGAGGGGCTTCCCGGTTACCGACTGGATCTGGTAGATTGGTTGGAGTGGCGGTCGTGCGGAGCTTGAGCTAGCGGCAGAGGGTACCCGAGATGAAGTTCCCGGCTGTCCCAGAATCGAGGATGGCAGTAACTGGAAGGGAGATACCGGCAGCAGTAAGGTTTACAGTAGTGGTGAGTGGCTTCATTTTATTGATTGAAGGAATTATTGCACTCACCATGGGTCGTGGAGGACGGACTGGGCACTCGGAGATGTAATGCCCAGGAAGACCGCAGTACAGGTAGAGATTCTGGGTCAGCCGCCTCTGCCACTCAGTCGCTGTCAGACGGGAGTTCTCCAGTTGCATGGGTTCAGGGTTTGGTTCTGGAGGGCTGACACCATCTGGTCGGCGGAGGAAAGATTAGAATGACGACTGGCCCTGGTGTTCTTCTATACACGACTGCAGACGAGTGGCGAAGCGGATGGAGAGTTGAATGAAGTGTTCTAGCCCGAGGATTCAGACCCTGTCGGTAGGTCGTAATCAAGGACTGCTCGTTCCATCCAATGGCAGCAGCGAGGGTTCGAAACTGGAGAGCATACTCATTTACTGTAGATGTACCTTGGTTTAGATGGTAGAGCTGTTCACCAATCGCCATCCCAGGATGGCTTTCCAAAGACCTCTTTGAAGTGTGTCATGAACCCGGACAGGGTCTGGATCACTGGACTGTCGTTGGACCATAGGGATTCCGCCCACCGGAGAGCTTTACCGGCTAATTGTGAGGTGATGAATGCTGTTTTGGCGCGATCGTTCGGGTACAGGCGCGGCTGCATCTCCAGGGCCAGCGAACATTGAAGCAGGAATCCGTTGCAATCCTCCGCTGAACCAGAGAAGGGCGCCGGTCTGGCCATGGGACTGGCGCACTCAGGGGGCGAAGAAGCAGTGGTGTTGTTCCCGGAACTGCTCGCTGGTGAAGGTGCAGGTGCGCTGGAGGATACCAGAATACTGGACCAACACCGCACAGCACCAGGATGAGCACCCTGGATTTCAGGGAGTTCAGGTGAGTCCGTAGAAGCAAGCATTAGCATGGAGCATGTGCAAACGATACCGGACGGTGACTGAGTGCGTGCGTGGGGCTTAAGTGCAGGTGGTGATTGCAGTGATGATGACGTGCAGGTGTGTGTGTGCTCAGAACTCTGGTGATTGGGATCGTTATGTCTGGGAGAGGGTGGAGCCTGGCGTGCTTGTAACAAGGTCTTTTTTCATAATATAACTTCAAATGTGCATTTTTAAAAACATGCCAAGAGGGGACCTGACCGATATCTACCTATCTAACAGGGGACCTCCATAGCCTGCAATGGAGCTGTGTGTGTTATAAACATAACGTTGACTGGCAGTAAAGTCTTTCTCAATGATATGTTATTTCATGGACCTTTTTTGGAGATCAAAACTCATGTTAACTGCATTGAAAAAAATGCATCTGTCTCAAATAAATTATGTGAACTGAATTTCTTTTAACATTGTCACTTGTTAACATTGACAACTGAGACTCTTCTTGTCTTCAGATACGAGTAATCTCACACTGGATCCAAACACAGCACACACTCGTCTCATTCTGTCTGAGGAGAACAGAAATATGACACGTGTTTGAGGATCAGCTGTATCCTGAGCATCAGAGAGATTTGATGAGTGTAGTCAGGTTCTGTGTGGAGAGAGTCTGACTGGACGATGCTACTGGGAGTCAGTCAATGAATATCAGTGACATATAAAGGGATCGGCAGGAGACACTGTAAATTTAGTTTCATCAAAATATCCTGGAGTCTGAACTGTTGTGATTACAGATTCTCTGGCCGTCACAATAATCTGAGATCATCTTATCTGCCCCTTCATCCCCTCTAAAAGAGCAGAAGTGTTTCTGAACTGACCGGCCGGTACTTTATTCTTCTACAGCGTCTCTGATACTCACATACATTCAACACAATGAGTTTATCTGTTCACTTCTGAGAGATTTGTTTTTTGTCCCTCGCTGGTTGTCATACAGTCATGATTATTTACTCTTAATATGTTTAAATGTTTCTGAGGAATAGGAAGAAGTAATCTGCTCAAAAGTTTCCCCAAATTGGATTGTTTACATTTATGCATTTGGCAGACTTTTATCCAATGCGACTTACAGTGCCCTTATTACAGGGACAATCCCCCTGGAGCAACATGGAGTAAAGTGCCTTGCTCAAGGACACACTGGTGGAGACCGCTGGGATCCAACCAGCAACATTCTGCATATCAGTTCCATGGTTTAACCCAAGGACACGCTGGTGGTGACCGCTGGGATCGAACCAGCAACCTTCTGCATATCAGTTCAGTGGTTTAACCCAAGGACACACTGGTGGTGACCGCTGGGATCGAACCAGCAACCTTCTGCATATCAGTTCCATGGTTTAACCCAAGGACACGCTGGTGGTGACCGCTGGGATCGAACCAGCAACCTTCTGCATATCAGTTCCATGGTTTAACCCAAGGACACGCTGGTGGTGACCGCTGGGATCGAACCAGCAACCTTCTGCATATCAGTTCCATGGTTTAACCCAAGGACACACTGGTGGTGACCGCTGGGATCGAACCAGAAACCTTCTGCATATCAGTTCAGTGGTTTAACCCAAGGACACACTGGTGGTGACCGCTGGGATCGAACCAGCAACCTTCTGCATATCAGTTCCATGGTTTAACCCAAGGACACACTGGTGGTGACCGCTGGGATCAAACCAGCAACCTTCTGCATATCAGTTCCATGGTTTAACCCAAGGACACACTGGTGGTGACCGCTGGGATTGAACCAGAAACCTTCTGCATATCAGTTCAGTGGTTTAACCCAAGGACACACTGGTGGTGACCGCTGGGATCGAACCAGCAACCTTCTGCATATCAGTTCAGTGGTTTAATCCACTGGACCACCACCTCTCACCTTTTTTTGAGGTAAGTTTTATGAAAGCACTTTACAGGTGTAACTGGTCTGTTCTCTGCGTTGTGTTGTGTGTGTGTTAGGAAGGACAGGACAGCATTCGCAGTTTTGCTGATCTTTTATTCCTGATGAGGAACAAATAAAAACAGCCTCTTTATGAATGAGAGTCACGCTCGATTCCTCTCTGGTGCATCACCAATGCAAAGAGGAAGAGGACAGATTGCAAAGATCACATTAAACAAGTAAATAAATTTAACAAAACATACCTGATGAGGAACAAATAAAAACAGCCTCTTTATGAATGAGAGTCACGCTCGATTCCTAAAATGAATATGATGTACACCCATTACCATGTGCTCCATTCCCATTTAGAAGCCAAAAATAACTCAAAAAGAGTAAATTGACCAAAATAACCATACAATTAAGTAAAGTAATATTCTATACCAAAATAGGAGTGAAGATATAGGAATAAAAGCAACAAATAAAACAAGGATTAAATAAGATTTAACAAGACCCCAAAATAACCTCACCTCTCTGGTGCATCACCAATGCAAAGAGGAAGAGGAGGGGGCAGAACAGGAAATGACATTAACTCGATGTCATCACAATTAAAGGAGAATGCGCTCACATTTCAATTAGGCAGTTATATAATCAGGTATATGTAAACAAACCATTTTGGGTAAATTCTAATAATATAATGCAATTAACAGGACACATTCTGTACCCGTTACACTGGGACATGAGAAGAGCTTGTGCGGTGTCAAGTTGGCCCTAAATTGCCAACGAGTAAATTTGAACCCTAACAACAAAAGTGCCAGATAAAACTGAAACGAACGACACAAAAGAAGGAACAGGCCAGGCACCTGCGGAAAGCAGAGAAGAAAGAGAAAAGGAGGACGAAAGCAGCACGCAAGGAGTTGCCCTCCCAGTGGAGGGCTGATCTTGAGGGGCACGCAGATGATAAGTGGACAAGTTGAATAAAAAATGAATGTTAGGATGTTTATGTTGGAAAGTCAATTTGAATGCTCCAATTGTGAAATGTTCAATTCGCAAGAGAAGTTTGAATTTCTTGAAACATAGTATAAATAAAATTTCCAAACTTTGCCTTGCAACAAAGTTTGGATTTTAGATGTGAGTGTGGTTTTCTTGTTTAGACGTGTTACTGAGCTAAACATCTTTTCTTTAATAGTTTGTTTCTATCATCTATCAGTCAATATCTATCCATGAAATCTTTAAAAGGGGAAGTTCAAACTGACTGTCAGCTATAATACGATTGTGTGGTTTTGACGGGGCATTAAGCCTTCAAGTGTCCGCTGCAAAGAAAGACAAAAGAAATGCATGTGCTTGTGGCAAAAGTTGTGATAGCCTTGGACAAATATTACGATTGCGCCAGTCCAAGGCGAGTATAGCTTACCTTGTAAGGAATTACTATATGATGATAATCATAATAATCATAACTGACTTTTTTGGGGGGCCACATTGTTATTTTTGCCTTTTTTAATTATTTTCTTTGTATTATTATAAAAAAAATCAATTTTATAGATGAGCTACCATATGCTGCTGCTTTCTGATATTCATTTGAATATATTTGACTTTAATTGTTATGTACAGTATCAAGATTATAGTCAGGCCCGTGTGTGTGTGTGTGTGGAGGCCTGTAACTTGTACTGATATTAAAGTATACAATGATGATACACACACGACACACTCATAATTTGTTGTTGTTGCTACTACACCTTTTTTCCATTTTTTTCATTCGTGTCTCAAATGAAATCAATAGTTTAAATGATTATAGTTGAGCAAACAGGAGGCCACTGCAGTGTGTGTGTCTGACCGCTAGGTGGCGTAATAGACTTGCGTTCTGTCCTGTTTAAGTCTTTCACCATGAGGAAACTGCTGTACAGAACTGGTTCACCTACAGTGGGGTCTGAAACAAATCTATGTTTGCATTTCCCTTTTAAGGTTTTAGGATTTTAAATCATATTAATTAAAGAAATATTATGATTTAAACTGAAGAAGTGGTATTTTGGTGACTATTGGTTTCTAGATGATCTCAAATCATGATTATCAGGTTTTGTTGATGGCAGTTCCAGTGCTAATTGTTGCAATTATAAGCAATTATTATGATATCATTTGCAATTAAATGTTTTATATTAAATATGAAATAGATGCATTTTCACAAATGCTCCCACACGTTGAAGTTATTCTGCCGTTGGATTTAATGAATCATTCAGATCACATGATTAACCATTGAGAGAGTTATTTAGTCATTTGCTAGAAAACATTATTCATGCTTTATGGTTATTTATTATGCTGTCAGGCTGCAGAACCATTGAAGAAACTTTACTTTAAAAGAGTTTTTACCACGGTAACAGTTTCTAGGTTATTCTGGGTTGCTAGGGTGTTGCTCTGCAGTTGCTTTTTGCTTTGAGTTAGTTCTTTAAAATGTGTGTTTTTTTGTAAAGTTTCTAGGGTATTATGTTTTGTTGTCAGGGTGTTGCTATGCAGTTTTAGGATTATTCTGGGTGGTTGCCAGGGTGTTGGTATGCAGTTTTTAGATTATTCTGGGTGGTTATCAGGGTATTGGTATGCAGTTTTTAGATTATTCTGGGTGGTTGCCAGGGTGTTGCTATGCAGTTTTAGGATTATTCTGGGTGGTTATCAGGGTATTGGTATGCAGTTTTTAGATTATTCTGGGTGGTTGCCAGGGTGTTGCTATGCAGTTTTAGGATTATTCTGTGTGGTTATCAGGGTATTGGTATGCAGTTTTTAGATTATTCTGGGTGGTTGCCAGGGTGTTGCTATGCAGTTTTAGGATTATTCTGGGTGGTTATCAGGGTATTGGTATGCAGTTTTTAGATTATTCTGGGTGGTTGCCAGGGTGTTGGTATGCAGTTTTTAGATTATTCTGGGTGGTTATCAGGCTATTGGTATGCAGTTTTTAGATTATTCTGGGTGGTTGCCAGGGTGTTGCTATGCAGTTTTAGGATTATTCTGGGTGGTTATCAGGGTACTGGTATGCAGTTTTTAGATTATTCTGGGTGCTTGCCAGGGTGTTGCTCTGCAGTTGCTTTTTGCTTTGAGTTATTTCTTTAAAATGTGTGTTTTTTTGTAAAGTTTCTAGGGTATTATGTTTTGTTGCCAGGGTGTTGCTATGCCGTTACTAAGGTGTCTTATGTGGTTTTTACTGTTTACCATGTTGCTATGCAGTTTCTAGGGTATTCTGCCAAGGTGTTGTTAATGTATTTTATGTTTTATTACATTTTACATGTTATTATGCGGTTTTAAGATTATTTTTAATGTATTTTTAGATTTTTTTATTGATTTTTATTACTTTGTGATAAATATTTTTATTTGTAACGTGTACTATGTTTTTACTTATTTTTTAAGAATGTTGCTATGCAGCTTTTTTATTATTCTGTGTAGTTGTCAGGGCATTGCTCTGCAGTTGCTAAGGTGTTTTTTATTTTTTGTGTTTTTGTGCAGTTTCTAGGGTGTTCTGTTTTGTTGCCAGGGTGTTGCTATACCGTTACAAAGGTGTTTAATGTGGTTTTTACTTTTTACCATGTTACTATTCAGTTTCTATGATATTCTAGGGTGTTGCTATGCAGTTTTTAGATTATTCTGGGTGGTTATCAGGGCATTGCTATGCAGTTTTTAGATTATTCTGGGTTGTCAGGGCATTGCTATGTAGTTTTAAGATTATTCTGGGTTGTTGCCAAGGTATTGCTATGCAGTTTTAAGATTATTCTGTGTGGTTGCCAGGGTGTTGCTATGCAGTTTTTATATTATGCTGGGTGTTTATCAGGGCATTGCTATGCAGTTTCTGGATTATTCTGGGTTGTTGCCAGGGTGTTGCTATGCAGTTTTTAGATTATTCTGGGTTGTTGCCAGGGTGTTGCTATGCAGTTTTTAGATTATTCTGGGTTGTCAGGGCATTGCTATGCAGTTTTAAGATTATTCTGGGTTGTTGCCAAGGTATTGCTATGCAGTTTTAAGATTATTCTGTGTGGTTGCCAGGGTGTTGCTATGCAGTTTTTAGATTATGCTGGGTGGTTATCAGGGCATTGTTATGCAGTTTTTAGATTATTCTGGGTTGTCAGGGCATTGCTATGCAATTTTAAGATTGTTCTGTGTGGCTGCCAGGGTGTTGCTACGCAGTTTTTAGATTATTCTGGTTGGTTATCAGGGCATTGCTATGCAGTTTTTAGATTATTCTGGGTTGTTGACAGGGTATTGCTATGCAGTTTTAAGATTATTCTGTGTGGTTGCCAGGGTGTTGCTATGCAGTTTTAAGATTATTCTGGGTTGTTGCCAGGGTATTGCTATGCAGTTTTAATATTATTCTGTGGTTGCCAGGGTGTTGCTATGCAGTTTTAAGATTATTCTGGGTGGTTATCAGGGTATTGGTATGCAGTTTTTAGATTATTCTGGGTGGTTGCCAGGGTGTTGCTATGCAGTTTTAAGATTATTCTGGGTGGTTGCCAGGGTGTTGCTATGCAGTTTTTTTTTAGATTTTTATGGATTGTTGCCAGGCTTCAGAACTACTGACGAACCTTTAATTTTCAGAGTGAAGATGTTCACGAATGGTTGCTGTGCTGAAAGTCTTTTTCATTTTAAACCAGCATGAGTGAAAGAGATGGACCATGAAAGCGAGAGAGTGAGTGTTTTACTTCTCTTAGATGCACAGGGCTATTCATGGTGGATATTCTCTCGTTCTATCCGTAGTCTTCAGACTGGATGCCAAAAATCTGCCTGTTTCATTGAGAAAACCACTCAGAAAACAGGATGCACCCTGAATCCTGACCTGTGTTAAGTGTCACACATAATTACGTTAACACGAGCGGGACTGTTTCCTTCATCCGCAGTGGCCCATTGACTCGGGACAGCTGGCTTTAGCGCATTAGAGGATCTTTTATACACATCTGTCATAGTTTTAATGTATACACCACCAGAGGGGCTTTTGGCTCGTTTATATCTTTAAACAAATAATTACATGGCTGCATCTGTGCAGAAAAGTTATTGGATTCATCGTGTTAGTAGTGTGAAAGAAACTGCTGATGGAAAGCTGGACGAAGACGGGGCTCCAGGTGCATGTGTGATGTCATTTCCTTTCTGAAAAAGTGAAGTTGAACACCTGGGATGGGTTTCATTAGAGTTATTGATGCTTTAAGAGAGTTTGAAAACAGCTCACAGTGAAGAAAAACAGCCAGCGCTCACTAGAGTACCACGTTGAATGTGCTCTTATTTGGTTATTTATATTTTTAGTGGTTTAGTAATACAGACTAAAATTATTTTGAAACTTTTCAGGCACTGTCAATGCTTCAGCAGTTTCCCCAACCGCATATAGACGGCAGCAGTGAGCTTTAATTCACAATAATGATTCTAGTTGGGTGCCAGGGTGTTGCTTTGACACCAGCTGATTGGTGGAGAGGAGACAGAGTGAGGAAGCCAATCAGTATATGGGGATGATTAGGAGGCCATGATGGACAGGGGCCAATGGGCAAAATGCCGGGGTTACACCCCTACTCTTTTTCCGAAGGACATCCTGGGATTTTTAATGACCACAGAGAGTCAGGACCTCGGTTTAACATCTCATCCGAAGGACAGTATAGTGTCCCCATCACTATACTGGGGCGTTAGGACTAGGGTTGGGTACCTAACTCTGTACTTTTAAGGGCACCGACCAAATTACTTCGCTACTACCGAGTACCGATTCATATTAAATCAACCCGTACCAAATTTCGGTTCCTGAGAACGTATCTGGTGATATAGTGTCTGTGAATATTAAACCGCAAAAAGACTATTTAAATACAAATCCTGCGTGTCTCTGTGCGAATGAATGCCGTAGATGCGCGTTTACCCTATTCTTTTTACGGTCTATGGGTTTACCTCACACACAAACACTCACTCAGAATCACGCGTGACGGTCGCGTGTTTCCATCTCTGCCGTCTCATATGAGGACATGAACGCACGAACATCATCTCCAGAGCCACCGAGAGTCACTTTATGAACATTTTACCGTTTCATTTGAGAAAAACGACGTCAAATCTTAAAAACACACAGAAACTCAAAGGTCTTCACGGCAACCCGTCAAAATAAAAGTTCACTTTAACTTGACAAATATATAACTGTTGTACAATGTCTCGATGTAATAATAATACTTACACTAATGTAATAATAATCCATTATCAAAACTTAATTTTTCTTCCTGTTTTAATTTGAGTTGTGCAGCACTTTGTTTGACAAAAAAAGTTTAAATAAATTAAAAGATAAATTAAATGAAATTAATGTCTTCATTTGATTACCAGAAAATACATAACATCATTTGTGGGAAATCTTTTCATAGAAAGGAAATTAAAGTATATAAGTATATAATACGGTTGTTTTTATGAATTAAATTAAGTACTAGTAGCCTACTATTTACTAGTAAATATTACAGTATATAAACATCACAGACAATGGCAGACAGAGAGCAGGGCATAATGTCAATAACACTTCTATAAATGACTTACAGGTTCTTTACAGTTATTGATGTAAACATCCCTAAAGTACCGAAAAAAGGTACTGGTTAAAATCCCAACCCAACCCTAGTTAGGACCCACACAGACCACAGTGTGAGCGCCCCCTGCTGGCCTCTCTTACACCTCTTCCAGCAGCATCCTAGTTTTCACAGCCCTGCTTCGCTTCAGTGGGAAACCAGTCTTGGGCTACAGGATGAAATGGCTGCTGGCCAATAAAAGGAAAATGGCAAGAACTTTGGAATGAGGAGGGAAGAGGAAGACATCTTTATTATATTCAAAATATAAAAAAAGTAGGGGGTGAAAGAGCTAATTTTGGCAGTAGAAGAGAAGATACAATTATTACCAGACTTCGCCTTGGGCACAGGCCTCTAAACTATTCTCTCTATATAACGAGAAAACATGAGTCTGGGAATTGTAGTTTATGTTGATCAGTAGAAACAGTAGAGCCTGTACTAGTATATTGTACTGCTTATGAAAATGAACGGGTATTTCTGTTGGAAGAATTAAGAGAAATGGGGATAGGCAATCTTACACTTAATTAATGTAATCATTTATTTCTTCCAATTACATCAATGGTCCACACTCCAGTCCAGTAGGTGGAGTCTGTTTCCATGGTGAATCATTGATTCGTTGCTCTGTTGAGAATGTCTTGTGTGTTAACCAGGGACCCTTCTCTGAGTTGTCTGAACTTACTCACGGACATGATTTTGGAACCAGCATACCTTGAGTAAGCAATGTTTGGGTTAATCAACCGAGAGTTCAAGGCGTGTGAAGGTAAATTAACCTTGCTTTCTGGAATACCCAGAAAATAGCAACACCCTAGTGGCAGGGTGTTACTATGCCATTGCCAATTTATTTTATGTGGGGTTTTTTTTACCACGTTGCATGCTGTTTCTAGAGTATTCTGGGTGGTTGCCAGGGTGTTGCTATGCCATTGCCAATTTATTTTATGTGGGGTTTTTTTTACCACGTTGCATGCTGTTTCTAGAGTATTCTGGGTGGTTGCCAGGGTGTTGCTATGCCATTGCCAATTTATTTTATGTGGGTTTTTTTACCACGTTGCATGCTGTTTCTGGAGTATTCTGGGTGGTTGCCAGGGTGTTGCTATGCCATTGCCAATGTATTTTATGTGGTGTTTTTTATTTTATTTTGTACCACGTTGCATGCAGTTTCTAGAGTATTCTGGGTGGTTGCCAGGGGGTTGCTATGTCATTGCCAATGTATTTTATGTGGTGTTTTTTTTACCACGTTGCATGCAGTTTCTAGAGTATTCTGGGTGGTTGCCAGGGTGTTGCTATGCCATTGCCAATTTATTTTATGTGGGGGTTTTTTTACCACGTTGCATGCTGTTTCTAGAGTATTCTGGGTGGTTGCCAGGGTGTTGCTATGCCATTGCCAATTTATTTTATGTGGGGTTTTTTTTTACCACGTTGCATGCTGTTTCTAGAGTATTCTGGGTGGTTGCCAGGGTGTTGCTATGCCATTGCCAATTTATTTTATGTGGGTTTTTTTACCACGTTGCATGCTGTTTCTGGAGTATTCTGGGTGGTTGCCAGGGTGTTGCTATGCCATTGCCAATGTATTTTATGTGGTGTTTTTTATTTTATTTTGTACCACGTTGCATGCAGTTTCTAGAGTATTCTGGGTGGTTGCCAGGGGGTTGCTATGTCATTGCCAATGTATTTTATGTGGTGTTTTTTTTACCACGTTGCATGCAGTTTCTAGAGTATTCTGGGTGGTTGCCAGGGTGTTGCTATGCCATTGTCAATGTATTTTATGTGGTGTTTTTTTTAACCATGTTGCATGCAGTTTCTAGAGTATTCTAGGTGGTTGCCAAGTTGTTGCTATGCCATTGCCAAGGTATTTTATGTGGTGTTTTTTTTACCACGTTGCATGCAGTTTCTAGAGTATTCTGGGTGGTTGCCAGGGGGTTGCTATGTCATTGCCAATGTATTTTATGTGGGTTTTTTTACCACGTTGCATGCTGTTTCTGGAGTATTCTGGGTGGTTGCCAGGGTGTTGCTATGCCATTGCCAATGTATTTTATGTGGTGTTTTTTATTTTATTTTGTACCACGTTGCATGCAGTTTCTAGAGTATTCTGGGTGGTTGCCAGGGGGTTGCTATGTCATTGCCAATGTATTTTATGTGGTGTTTTTTTTACCACGTTGCATGCTGTTTCTAGAGTATTCTGGGTGGTTGCCAGGGTGTTGCTATGCCATTGCCAATTTATTTTATGTGGGTTTTTTTTTTACCACGTTGCATGCTGTTTCTAGAGTATTCTGGGTGGTTGCCAGGGTGTTGCTATGCCATTGCCAATTTATTTTATGTGGGGTTTTTTTTACCACGTTGCATGCTGTTTCTAGAGTATTCTGGGTGGTTGCCAGGGTGTTGCTATGCCATTGCCAATTTATTTTATGTGGGTTTTTTTTACCACGTTGCATGCTGTTTCTGGAGTATTCTGGGTGGTTGCCAGGGTGTTGCTATGCCATTGCCAATGTATTTTATGTGGTGTTTTTTATTTTATTTTGTACCACGTTGCATGCAGTTTCTAGAGTATTCTGGGTGGTTGCCAGGGGGTTGCTATGTCATTGCCAATGTATTTTATGTGGTGTTTTTTTTACCACGTTGCATGCAGTTTCTAGAGTATTCTGGGTGGTTGCCAGGGTGTTGCTATGCCATTGTCAATGTATTTTATGTGGTGTTTTTTTTAACCATGTTGCATGCAGTTTCTAGAGTATTCTAGGTGGTTGCCAAGTTGTTGCTATGCCATTGCTAAGGTATTTTATGTGGTGTTTACTTTACCACATAGCTATGCAGTTTTCAGATTATTCTGTGTGGTTGCCAGGGGGTTGCTATGCCATTGCCAATGTATTTTATATGATTTTTTTTTACCACGTTGCATGCAGTTTCTAGAGTATTCTGGGTGGTTGCCAGGGGGTTGCTATGCCATTGCCAATGTATTTTATGTGGTGTTTTTTATTTTTTACCACGTTGCATGCAGTTTCTAGAGTATTCTGGGTGGTTGCCAAGTTGTTGCTATGCCATTGCCAATGTATTTTATGTGGTGTTTTTTTTTTTTTTTTTTTTCACGTTGCATGCAGTTTCTATAGTATTCTGGGTGGTTGCCGGGGTGTTGCTATGCCATTGTATTTTATGTGGTTTTTTTTTTTTTTACCACATTGCATTCGGTTTCTAGAGTATTCTGGGTGGTTGCCAAGTTGTTGCTATGCCATTGCTAAGGTATTTTATGTGGTGTTTACTTTACCACATAGCTATGCAGTTTTCAGATTATTCTGTGTGGTTGCCAGGGGGTTGCCATGCCATTGCTAAGGTATTTTATGTGTTTACTTTTTGCCACATTGCATGCAGTTTCTATTCATCTCATAGCTG
Organism: Romanogobio albipinnatus; assembly: GCA_023566225.1. Taxonomy (NCBI): domain Eukaryota; kingdom Metazoa; phylum Chordata; class Actinopteri; order Cypriniformes; family Gobionidae; genus Romanogobio; species Romanogobio albipinnatus. The sequence goes on from CM042262.1 coordinate 38,367,727, forward strand.
TAATAAAGAAACATAAGAGTTTAACTCGTTTGGTGTTTAGTTACGTTTGACCAAACTTCCATTCTGCCAAAAATGTGTCTGGTTTTTTAGCGGTTTTGTAAGCATTTCTAGCAATGTCTGATCTTAATACTGCCGTGTGAGTGAACGCTTGTGCTATACATTTCCCATTGCTTTGACCTTTGACCCTGACATTTCAGACTCTTGCAGGGGTTCATTTGATAAGAACAGCGTAAGAGAGAGAAGGTCACTGTGGAGGAAACCGTATTAAGAGCTTAAATCTATACTTTGAGCATTCAGACTGATCTGAAGTCAGGGTTAAAGGCCAGAACTACAACTCCTAGCAGGAGCTGAAGAGACTAGTCAGTGAAGCTGATCAGGGCTTAACTGTGGGAATCAGAGGGAGTAGAACTGAACCAGTGACCTCTGATTAGACAGAAATCACTCCCTCCAGCGCTGACCAATCATTGATTATAATGACCCTCTTCAGGCTGTTACCCAGGGTCCCCTGTTCATGAGGACTGTGATGTGTTCTGAGATCCCCGTTACTGAAGCGTCTCTTTATGATAGTCCAGGAAACTTGCATGATGTCACAGGAAGTCTTAAAACTTCTCCAGAAGATTCAGTGTAGTGATTCTTTCTGTCATGACGTTGCTTTTATAGTTTAGATCCTTGTTTCAATATGTGTGTTATATATTTGCATGATGTTTCAATTTGGGAAACTTTTCTGCCCCCTTTTATGGTGTTTTTAAAAGAAAAATGAAGAATAGTTTAAAGTTTGAAGGATATATTATAGCCTAATAGTTTTTTATTATTATATGTCTCTTTAGCATAGAAAGGTTGAATTTGCCTTTTGGTTGATTCATTCTATTTTGTTTTTGTCCCTCACTCAGGCTTTTTAACTACACATTTATATGTTTTATCTATATGCACGTTTTTGGTGCTTTTTCCTAAAAACATAAAAAAAAACAAAAAAAATATATACTTCCAGAATGGGAACATTCTTATTCATTCTCATTCATTCTTAATTTTACCATGTTGTTATGAAGTTTCTAAGGTATTCTTGGTGGTTGCCAGGGTGTTGCTATGTAATTTTTGAAGGTGTTTTATGAGTTTTTACCATGTTGCTATGATGTTTCTATGGTATTGTGGTGGTTGCCAGGGTGTTGCTATGTAGTTTAAAGCATTTTATTTAATTTTATTTCTTTTTAACCCATTTCCTATTAAGTTTCTAGAGTATTGTGGTGGTTGCCAGGGTGTTGCTACGTAGTTTTGAATCCATTTCATGTGTGTTCTCTTTACCATGTTACTATGCTGTTTCTAAAGTGTTGTGGTGGTTGCCAGGGTTTGCCTATATATTTTTTGTAGGTGTTTTGTGTTTTTTTTTAACGATATTTCTAAGCTGTTTCTATGGTATTATAGTGGTTTCCAGGGTGTTTCGGAGTAGTTTTTGAAGGTGTTTTATGTGTGTGTGTGTTTTACCATATTGCTATTCTGTTTCTAGGGTATTGTGGTGGTTGCCAGGGTGTTGCTATGTAGTTTAAAGCATTTTATTTATTTTTCTTTCTTTTGAACCCATTTCCTATTAAGTTTCTAGAGTATTGTGGTGGTTGCCAGGGTGTTGCTACGTAGTTTTGAATCCATTTCATGTGTGTTCTCTTTACCATGTTACTATGCTGTTTCTAAAGTATTGTGGTGGTTGCCAGGGTTTGCCTATATAGTTTTTGTAGGTGTTATGTGTTTTTTTTTTTACCATATTTCTATGCTGTTTCTATGGTATTATAGTGGTTTCCAGGGTGTTGCGGAGTAGTTTTTGAAGGTGTTTTATGTGTGTTTTACCATATTGCTATTCTGTTTCTAGGGTATTGTGGTGGTTGCCAGGGTGTTGCTATGTAGTTTAAAGCATTTTATTTATTTTTCTTTCTTTTTAACCCATTTCCTATTAAGTTTCTAGAGTATTGTGGTGGTTGCCAGGGTGTTGCTACGTAGTTTTGAATCCATTTCATGTGTGTTCTCTTGACCATGTTACTATGCTGTTTCTAAAGTATTGTGGTGGTTGTCAGGGTTTGGCTATATAGTTTTTGTAGGTGTTATGTGTTTTTTTTACCATATTTCTATGCTGTTTCTATGGTATTATAGTGGTTTCCAGGGTGTTGCGGAGTAGTTTTTGAAGGTGTTTTATGTGTGTGTGTGTTTTACCATATTGCTATTCTGTTTCTAGGGTATTGTGGTGGTTGCCAGGGTGTTGCTATGTAGTTTAAAGCATTTTATTTATTTTTCTTTCTTTTTAACCCATTTCCTATTAAGTTTCTAGAGTATTGTGGTGGTTGCCAGGGTGTTGCTACGTAGTTTTGAATCCATTTCATGTGTGTTCTCTTTACCATGTTACTATGCTGTTTCTAAAGTATTGTGGTGGTTGCCCAGGGTTTGGCTATATAGTTTTTGTAGGTGTTATGTGTTTTTTTTACCATATTTCTATGCTGTTTCTATGGTATTATAGTGGTTTCCAGGGTGTTGCAGAGTAGTTTTTGAAGGTGTTTTATGTGTGTGTGTGTTTTACCATATTGCTATTCTGTTTCTAGGGTATTGTGGTGGTTGCCAGGGTGTTGCTATGTAGTTTAAAGCATTTTATTTATTTTTCTTTCTTTTTAACACATTTCCTATTAAGTTTCTAGAGTATTGTGGTGGTTGCCAGGGTGTTGCTACGTAGTTTTGAATCCATTTCATGTGTGTTCTCTTTACCATGTTACTATGCTGTTTCTAAAGTATTGTGGTGGTTGTCAGGGTTTGGCTATATAGTTTTTGTAGGTGTTTTGTGTTTTTTTTTAACCATATTTCTATGCTGTTTCTATGGTATTATAGTGGTTTCCAGGGTGTTGCGGAGTAGTTTTTGAAGGTGTTTTATGTGTGTTTTACCATATTGCTATTCTGTTTCTAGGGTATTGTGGTGGTTGCCAGGGTGTTGCTACGTAGTTTTGAATCCATTTCATGTGTGTTCTCTTTACCATGTTACTATGCTGTTTCTAAAGTATTGTGGTGGTTGTCAGGGTTTGGCTATATAGTTTTTGTAGGTGTTATGTGTTTTTTTTTTTACCATATTTCTATGCTGTTTCTATGGTATTATAGTGGTTTCCAGGGTGTTGCGGAGTAGTTTTTGAAGGTGTTTTATGTGTGTTTTACCATATTGCTATTCTGTTTCTAGGGTATTGTGGTGGTTGCCAGGGTGTTGCTATGTAGTTTAAAGCATTTTATTTATTTTTCTTTCTTTTTAACCCATTTCCTATTAAGTTTCTAGAGTATTGTGGTGGTTGCCAGGGTGTTGCTACGTAGTTTTGAATCCATTTCATGTGTGTTCTCTTGACCATGTTACTATGCTGTTTCTAAAGTATTGTGGTGGTTGCCCAGGGTTTGGCTATATAGTTTTTGTAGGTGTTATGTGTTTTTTTTACCATATTTCTATGCTGTTTCTATGGTATTATAGTGGTTTCCAGGGTGTTGCGGAGTAGTTTTTGAAGGTGTTTTATGTGTGTGTGTGTTTTACCATATTGCTATTCTGTTTCTAGGGTATTGTGGTGGTTGCCAGGGTGTTGCTATGTAGTTTAAAGCATTTTATTTATTTTTCTTTCTTTTTAACCCATTTCCTATTAAGTTTCTAGAGTATTGTGGTGGTTGCCAGGGTGTTGCTACGTAGTTTTGAATCCATTTCATGTGTGTTCTCTTTACCATGTTACTATGCTGTTTCTAAAGTATTGTGGTGGTTGCCCAGGGTTTGGCTATATAGTTTTTGTAGGTGTTATGTGTTTTTTTTACCATATTTCTATGCTGTTTCTATGGTATTATAGTGGTTTCCAGGGTGTTGCGGAGTAGTTTTTGAAGGTGTTTTATGTGTGTGTGTGTTTTACCATATTGCTATTCTGTTTCTAGGGTATTGTGGTGGTTGCCAGGGTGTTGCTATGTAGTTTAAAGCATTTTATTTATTTTTCTTTCTTTTTAACACATTTCCTATTAAGTTTCTAGAGTATTGTGGTGGTTGCCAGGGTGTTGCTACGTAGTTTTGAATCCATTTCATGTGTGTTCTCTTTACCATGTTACTATGCTGTTTCTAAAGTATTGTGGTGGTTGTCAGGGTTTGGCTATATAGTTTTTGTAGGTGTTTTGTGTTTTTTTTTTTAACCATATTTCTATGCTGTTTCTATGGTATTATAGTGGTTTCCAGGGTGTTGCGGAGTAGTTTTTGAAGGTGTTTTATGTGTGTTTTACCATATTGCTATTCTGTTTCTAGGGTATTGTGGTGGTTGCCAGGGTGTTGCTATGTATTTTAAGGCATTTTATTTATTTATTTTTACTTTTTACTACGTTATGTATTACATATTACGTTTCTACTTATGCAGAAGCTTCTTATGGTACTTCATATGAAGTTTCAAGAACAATTTCTGAATAATAGTTTATAGTAGTGTATTATACTGATTGTAGCCGCTCTGTTGTAAATCATACCTGCAGTCTTTTACATTTATAAAAGCCACAGTAAGACAAATGGAAAAGCTTTATGGAAATATAATAAGTGAATGAAGACATGAAGTCTTTGAATAGGTGTTTGCTAATGCTTTCTTTGTGATGTAGAGGAAAGGCGGCTTTTGTGGACCGTGTTTACATTGGACGTTCGACTAGAATTGACATAAACGGTGTGAAGCGGTATTCAGGCTGTTCAGGTTTTGGCCCTTCTCACGGATGTACAAACACAAGCTGCCTGGCTTTCCACAGTCTTGAGTTTGAAAAGACACGGACACACGCAGCAGCTAAATAAACAGAGAACTGCTGGATTTCTGAAAGTCTTCAAAGAGTCTTAAGCGTGTGATACAAAAGGGCCGTGTGACAAAAGCAGAGAGAGAATCAGCGAGAGACACAGCGCTGGTTTCCTGTGCGGGCCTGTGCGTGTTTGAGCATTGTGTTTTAGCTCTTCGGTGTCACTGCTGTGATCTTCAATGGACGCCGCGGATTTTACAGGTGTACCTGAACAGCTCAGACATACTCGTGCATGTTTTTATTTGGGTTTATTAAAGCAATATGACTTAAGTTCATCTGCATGAGTGACTACGTGTGCACCAATAATGCGATTATTTCTTCGCAGTAAGATGACACAAGCAAAACTCTTCACTCCTAGATACAGGAGTGTCCAATAATTGGATTGGATTTAGCCGATTATGATAACTAAGTTGTAAATTCTAGCCGATAACCGATTAATCGGCCAATTGTTCAGTAATGTCAATGAAAACCTTCAACTTTAATTGTAAATTTACAGCAATGACCTGTTTGATATAAATCAATAAATCAAATTAAATAAAAACTGCAATTGCACTTTATTTTTATTTGATATTTTCCAAAATCCGTCCAGCCTAACTCTGGATCCAACATCAAATATCATCTGATTTACTGTTTATAGTCTAAGTTTCATGTCAGTTGTCTTTAGATAATATATGGTTATGTTGTTATTATTGGTCGGCCAATGTTTCTGCCAGTTTTTGCTCTTTTTAAACGATCGATAAGTTTTCTGTTTCTAGCTGTTTTTATTTTGACACTTTATGGTTTGTAAAATTAATCTAAATTTCATTGCAGCAATTGTCATGCATGCCCTTTAAATTCAATATTGTAATATCATTAGCGAGGCACTATATATCAGTCACCATATTGGTATCGGCCGATATATATTCATTTTTAGTGTTACAGTTATCGCCCGTATAAGAAAATGTGCCCGATATATTAAAGCCGATATCAATAATGTATTATTTCCTTCAGCTGAGACACTGATGCGCACTGATCACCATGATGGGTTTGAATTGCTTGAAATATGATATGATATAAAATTTGGATTTAGATTCATCTGCAAATATCGGTTATCGGCTTTCAAATATAAAGAATTATCGGTTATCGGCACCGTCCAAAATTTTCATATCGGTGCATCCCTAAATGTCATACAGTTTTATATATAGAGGCCAATTATTTGCCATTCTGCAAAAATTAACATTATAAACAACATAAATATGTGTTTTATGTTGATTAATTATGTAAGTGTAAGTGTGTTGGCAGCTTTAGGCGGGTTTTTTGGAGCAGCACAAACACTGACCCGGCTCTGTTTCTGCCCACCTCAGAGAGGGTGGACGGGGTTCAGTCATGGTGTGTGGTACTGAACTCAACACTAATGCCACGTCTCCTGATCCACAAACAACAGCCACCCTGTGTGGCATCGTTAGCACTGATGAAAACACCCTCAGAGCAGCGAAGCGTTGTAATCCAGACCTGTTGATCATTTGCTTTGGTCCGAAAAAGAGACTTAATCGTCTTCTTGGTTCGGTTCGCTTTCACAATAACAAGGCAACATTTTAAAGTGTACCAAAATGTGTTTGTGCGAGTCACATGTGAGTAAAACTGTCCTCTTATTGGTCAGAGTACAGCTGTTTCTGTTCCTCATAGCATCATCCATCAGGATGGATTAACTCACTTCTATTGTTGTTTTATCTGAAGCTGTCGTTACAAACACACACTCCAATATCCATTACAATTTCATGGTCTTAAGACCAGTTTTTGAAGGTCTTGGTCTTGGTGCATTTCTCCTCGGTCCTGTCTCGGTCTCGGACTTAGAGAACTCTGGATTTTACCAGTCAAGACCAGTCAAGACCACAACTGTGAGGATATCACTAAATTACCGGTGCATTGTCTGATTTAACATCATAACTTCTGTGTAAAGTGATTTATTTTGTTGCTGTGCTGCCGGGTTCAAAATCAATGCAGCATTGTCTCAAAAATGCCCAAAATTTATATAAATGTATATTTAGTTTTTTTTATACAACATTATAAAGCAATATCACAAGAGCACGAGAGCTGTTTTCATGTATATAAGTGTAATTGCAAATTATATTGATTCATACAAATGTTCAATAAACAAGAAGTAAATATTCAATTACACATTTTAAACTTCTTTGCTAATTCGGCAGCGTTTGGTTATTAAATGAATCAGCTGCTTTCAACAAATCCGGTTGAATAAATGATTCCGTGACTCAATAATGTTCATGTTTTAATGTTAAATTCATCTGAACATTATTTATGAAGGTGTCATTTTACCAATTCAGATGCAACTTCTGTGCTATGAATTTGATTGTTAGTGATTTGATTGGTAACAGCACTATAGTGTCTTACTATTCTAATTGTATTTATGTATTACATATAAGACATTTCTCAGACAGTAGATATGGATCTTTTAGATTAATTTAAGGAGTGCTGGTCTGGTCTTGGTCTTGACTCGGTCTCGCCCTGTCTTGGTCTTGGCGAACGCTGGTCTTGGTCTCAACCCCACAAAGTTTTGGTCTCGGCACACGCTGGTCTTGGTCTTAATTCCACAAAGTCTTGGTCTCGGCACACGCTGGTCTTGGTCTTAATCCCACAAAGTCTTGGTCTCGGCACATGCTGGTCTTGGTCTCAACCCCACAAAGTTTTGGTCTCGGCACACGCTGGTCTTGGTCTCAAACCCACAAAGTCTTGGTCTTGGTCTCGGCACACGCTGGTCTTGGTCTTAATCCCACAAAGTCTTGGTCTCGGCACATGCTGGTCTTGGTCTCAACCCCACAAAGTTTTGGTCTCGGCACACGCTGGTCTTGGTCTCAAACCCACAAAGTCTTGGTCTTGGTCTCGGCACACGCTGGTCTTGGTCTCAACCCCACAAAGTTTTGGTCTCGGCACATGCTGGTCTTGGTCTCAACCCCACAAAGTCCTAGTTTTGTTTTGATCTCGGTACACGCTGGTCTTGGTCTCAACCCCACAAAGTTTTGGTCTCGGCACACGCTGGTCTTGGTCTCAAACCCACAAAGTCTTGGTCTTGGTCTCGGCACACGCTGGTCTTGGTCTCAACCCCACAAAGTCTTGGTCTCGGCACACGCTGGTCTTGGTCTCAACCCCACAAAGTCTTAGTTTTGTTTTGATCTCGGTACACGCTGGTCTTGGTCTCAACCCCACAAAGTTTTGGTCTCGGCACACGCTGGTCTTGGTCTCAACCCCACAAAGTCTTAGTTTTGTTTTGATCTCGGTACACGCTGGTCTTGGTCTCAACCCCACAAAGTCTTGGTCTCGGCACACGCTGGTCTTAGTCTCAACCCCACAAAGTCTTAGTTTTGTTTTGATCTCGGTACACGCTGGTCTTGGTCTTAATCCCACAAAGTCTTGGTCTCGGCACACGCTGGTCTTGGTCTTAATCCCACAAAGTTTTGGTCTCGGCACACGCTGGTCTTGGTCTCAACCCCACAAAGTCTTGGTCTCGGCACACGCTGGTCTTGGTATCAACCCCACAAAGTTTTGGTCTCGGCACACGCTGGTCTTGGTCTCAACCCCACAAAGTCTTAGTTTTGTTTTGATCTCGGTACACGCTGGTCTTGGTCTTAATCCCACAAAGTTTTGGTGTCGGCACACGCTGGTCTTGGTCTCAACCCCACAAAGTCTTGGTCTCGGCACACGCTGGTCTTGGTCTCAACCCCACAAAGTCTTAGTTTTGTTTTGATCTCGGCACACGCTGGTCTTGGTCTCAACCCCACAAAGTCTTGGTCTCGGCACACGCTGGTCTTGGTCTCAACCCCACAAAGTCTTAGTTTTGTTTTGATCTCGGCACACGCTGGTCTTGGTCTCGACTTGGTCTCGGTTTAGGTGGTATTGACTACAGCACTACTCAGGATCAAAGCCTGAGTTGACAGAGAAGGTTCATGGTCCCAACAAAGCCTGATTGGATTGGTTTGGTTTTGTCAACTGATCCTCTAACCCTGAGTTTGTTCAACTACCATCATGGTACAGGTTTGGAATAGCAGAATTCCACTGTGGCGTTTACGGAGATATCCGTGACGATTGAGTCGCTCTGATAGCGGCCTGGATCCTGTATGGAATGCCAGGATTCTGTAATTCCCAGAGGAGGTGGAGTGGAAAAGCGTGAGAGCGAAATTCCCAGTGATGGAGCGGAAGGCTGTGGGCAGTGATCTGCAGAGACGCCCCGTCGCCTAAAAGAGCCATTTACTGCTGTAAACATACTGGCCGCTGTATTACCGCTGACACAATCTGATTATTCCACTACACCGGATCTCTAAGTGGTTTATACACCTCCTACTGTTAGCACAACTCTTCCACCACGAGTTAAACCCTTTATTTGAACAAACTCTCGGGCATGAATCTCACAGACACAATCGTTGCGTTTCTTTCCATGAACGCATCTCATAAAACAGCTAAATAAAGCCCATGTTCACCCCTCAGTTTGCTAATCGCTGGAGTAAATGAGCCCCTGTGAGATGCTATAAGTAGAACATTTACAGCTCCGACTGTCAAAGATGAGCTTTTCATCCTGAGAGTTCAGTGTAATCCACATCCCTGTAATCTGCTCTTTCCTGACGCTCCACCGTGACACTTCCAGAGCCCAAAACTCAACTTTCTTTAGATGTACTCTTCAATTACCCGGCATAGCAATCTTCCCACTGCTGCAGACCTGATGGGTTTGAAGTTTTAAAGCATTCAGCCTAATAATTTGGACTTAGTGATCTCAAAACTTGTTGTTATTCACTGAAAATCTTCCCTTCCGCCAATGCTCTCCTGTTTCAGTAATGATGCTGAAAATATTTCGGACTGAAATTAGGGTGAGTACAGATGTGTTGGGGTCTTTTAATTCAAATCAGTAGCTCTTTTTCTGGATGAATACATGGCTAATGAACTTCTATATCCACTGTTCTAGATCATTAGCGGGTGTCTGAGCTTAGGACGGCTCAGTACTGGGAAAAAAACGCTGACCGATTCACGGATCCTATCATGGAATCTGCCGAATTTTGGATGAATAATCAACTGTACACTTAATCAAATCACAATAAGGACTAGTGTCGATGAATATTAAAGCACAGAAAGACAACCAAAATATGAAATCTGGTTCTGGATTATAAATTCAATTAATTTGACATGCTCTTTGATTAATAATTAATAATAATAGTAATAATTTGTTACATTTATATAGTGCTTTTCTAGGCACTCAAAGCGCTTTACATATGGAAGGGGGGAATCTCCTCGACCACCACCAATGTGCAGCACCACCTGGATGATGCGACGGCAGCCATTTTGCACCAGAACACCCACCACACACCAGCTGATTGGTGGAGAGGAGACAGAGTGATGGGGTATATGTATATGGGGATGATTAGGAGGCCATGATGGAGAGGGCCAATGGGCAAATTTGGCCAGGATGCCGGGGTTACACCCCTACAAGTGAGTGCAAAATTCACAATAATGATTCTAGGGTATTGTAGTTGGGTGCCAGGGTGTTGCTTTGACACCAGCTGATTGGTGGAGAGGAGACAGAGTGAGGAAGCCAATCAGTATATGGGGATGATTAGGAGGCCATGATGGACAGGGGCCAATGGGCAAAATGCCGGGGTTACACCCCTACTCTTTATCCGAAGGACATCCTGGGATTTTTAATGACCACAGAGAGTCAGGACCTCGGTTTAACATCTCATCCGAAGGACGGTGCTTGTTACAGTACAGTGTCCCCATCACTATAATACAGAAAACATGGAATTTAGGTCAAATAAAATGGATTTTGCAGGGCCTTAAAATGCGCCATTGTATTTGTTGTTGTTTTGTTATATTTTTAATACTTTTTTAAGCTTTATAAATTTCATGATTTCAATTAATTAGACAAGAGATCTGATTACTAAAATTTTATTTAACAATTCAAATGGAATCCCGGAAAATTAAAATGATTTAAATGATTTAGACATGCTTTTTGATTACTAAAATGTTATCAAACCATTAAAATCCAGAAGAAAACATAATTTAGAAAACATGGAATTTGGGGAAAATAAAGCAGAATTTGGAAACAATAAAACTGATTTTATCGAACCCTAAAAAATAGATTTTTTAATAAATTGTTTTTAATTGTTTAAAAGTTTCATGATTTCAATTAATTAAATATTCTTTTTGATTGCAACATTTGTATTAATCCATTAAAACAAAATCTAGAAAAATTAAAACCGAAAACATGGAATTTGGGAAAAATAAAACAAAAATGTTTTTTGTTGTTTTTTTTTTTTTTTTTTTAATAAATTAAGTTTCATGATTTAAATGATTTAGACATGCTTTTTGATTACTAAAATGTTATTAAACCATTAATATCCAGAAGAAAAAAGTAACGTGCTCACGTGTAAATGAACACAATGGCACTCTTCACTCTGAAACATGATTTTATAGGGCCCTAAAAATTTGAATTTGGGAAAAAATAAAAAAATTATTATTATTTTCTTTTGCATTTTTAATAAATTAAGTTTCATGATTTCAATTATTTAGACATGCTTTTTGATTACTAAAATGTAATTAAGCCATTCAAATCCAGATTTTTTATTATTTTTTAGAAATAAAAATAATAAAACTGATTACATTGTTCAAATCGTTTTTTATATGTCTTAAGTTTCATGGTTTCCGTTAATTAGACATGCTCTTTGGATTACAAAAAAATTAATGTAAGCATTAAAACGGAATCCAGAAAAATTCAATCGTGAAAAAAACATACACACTCAATAAAACTGATTCGACAGGGCCCTACTGACTTTAAAAGAGGAAATATCTGAGATGAGATCAGATGACATGAGGAAGATGAGTTGTGTTTATTCTTCAGAGTGCAGATAACGTGAGTCTCCAGACGGATCGTCCCGGGGCTGAAGGCTCCCGCGGCTCATTGTTTCCCACATGGGTTTATTGGCTCTGTCCTGTCCTGTCCGTTCCTGATCCACGATCACAAGCGATGAGATGAGAGACAGATAAACAGGAACACACACCTGAGGCTTTCCCTGCTGACCCCAGACTGTTCTTGGGCTTTTATGACACTTGCTGATTGTTGTGGGCTTTTGGATCTGAGATCTTCAGCCGATCATCTCAGATAGTGTCCAGTTGCTCCTACAAAAACCGCATACTTGAACACAGAACTGTGGTTGTTGCTTTTGGATGGTAATCAGGAAGGATAAAGGTTTGGATATTATATATTTAAGTGCCATGCCATTATCACAGAACTGTTTTTGTAAGAGCATTTAATATTATTAGTCTGTCGAGAGGCATTATTTTTTGCTTGTGACAGATTAAACCCGTTTTGGTCTTTCAGAAGAAACGTTAAACGTGTGTGACTCAACGTCTGGATATGAGTTTTATATCAGTGATCTCTCTGTTCTGTGGCTCTTCCAGCTCAACACTCACATTACAAAGTGAAGCGATTGACCTCTGACCTCAACCCATGAGGTTAAGAGAGGTTCCACGGGTCATGTGGTAATGACACCTTTTAGAACATCAATAGAAATTACTCTCTAACCTCCAGACGTGACTGCATGCTTGGCCTTGAGCGACACACACACACACACACACACACACACACACACACACACACACACACACACACACACACACACACACACACACACACACACACACACACACACACACACACACACACACACACACACACACACACACACACACACTCCCACACTCACTCACTCACTGTGAAGATTTAGTTTGGTCTGTAATGTAGTTGCAGTTTTAACAGCATTTGTTGTGTCGTTGACGGGCAGAAAACTTATATCTCCATATTTCATATTTTGTTTCCCCCATAAATCCTCACTGTTGGTCACCCTTTACGTCTGTCTGTGGGTTTTTGCAAATATTTAACCAATGAAAAGTATAAAAAACAGCTTGTAACTAAACCTCCAAACTCCATTGGATCCTCAAACAGTCGGTAAAACCTCATAACTCAGTCATGAGTTTGGACTGTTTCTGCTTGTTTGCAATGCAATGGTAAAAAACGAATCGGTTGACTGAATAAAAGCGTTTTCTTTACATAAGTACCACTATATTTCTGTAACAAATCCTTCCATTTTTAGTCAAAATGACCTGAAACCCTAAAATAATACATTCTTTTTTTTGCCCAAAAAGCTTTGGAGATTTTTATTTTATTTTATTTTATTGACTTTTAAAGGGGTCATGAACTGGCTTTTTAAAAAAAAATTATACTGTTGTCTGGAGTCAACTTATGACCTTTGCGTGGTTTTTACATTCAGAAACATCATAATGATCAGTAATAGGCTATTTTCTGCCCTGGTTTTGAGGCTCTCTGAAGAAACACTCTTTTAATGGGCCGCACTGAAGACTTGGAAGTAAACGCCCACAGCTATGATTGGATAAGATTTGCATATTTAATGAGCTTCAGCTCCCCTCAGTATATGTGGGGATTGTTTTGAAAGCGTGTGGAGAAACGCTCACAGGACTCGCAAAATATCTTTATCAAACAAACACAATGATTCATCTCTCATCTATGCGAGTGATTGGAATGATATTTTTGTATTACTTGGCCGGCCCGATCGGTGAATAACCGCGACCCGTAAACACACACAGGTCATGTGGTAATGACACCTTTTAGAACATCAATAGAAATTACTCTCTAACCTCCAGACGTGACTGCATGCTTGGCCTTGAGCGACACACACACACACACACACACACACACACACACACACACACACACACACACACACACACACACACACACACACACACACTGTTATTTCGCTATTTAAGATAGCCCGTCGGCAGGCCCTTGATAGCCCGTCGGCAGGCCCTTGATAGCCCCCGGACGTTGGGCTTTGCGAGCTGGTGTTACAAGTCGGAGTCTGATCCCGAATGAACCAATAACAGCTTCTCCAGCCTGTGAGCGCGTGCTAAGGTGTGTAATCAATAGATATCAAACGATCTGTAACAATGCAATACTAACACATATAAAACATGTTTTACTCACATCAGTGTGTTGCAGCATTCCTGTCAGATCCAGAAGCACAGCGTTGTGTTTTAATCTCAATATGTCTGCAAATCCAGTCTCCACCTGTGTCTTGTTTACAAACGAATCCGCGGTGAAATGAACTGAACAAACGCGCAGTGTCTTACACACATGAGCTGGAACCGGCATGTTTATTGCTCGACCCGTTTAGCTCCACGAGTCGGTGGGCGGGGCTTGAGGCGGTGCTTCTGCGTTCTAGACGTCAGTGGTCGACATATTCTGAGATCGAGCGTTATCTGGGCCTGGTGTCAATAAAAGCTTTTCTTTGACTAACAAGGACTTTTTCAACTCTAAAACTTACAGGATATTCTTATATCACGATTAACTTTTATATATCAAAGGCTCAAAGGAAAGTTGATTTCTCAATTCATCACCCCTTTAAAATGACTATATTATCAATAAATAATTTAATTTAAGCACATCCTTCACATTCTTTCAAAATAACTCTCCAATACATGCAATAACCAGCTAAAATCAGCACAGAATATCTCACATTGGGTGTCTCTGTCCACCTCTTGCAGGAAAAATATATATTACATAATATTTCATGGCTTTTCCCACTAGGTGGACTATATGGAGCAAATGAGCTCTTCCGCTGGGTCCTAAAGTCAGTTCTTGGCCCCTATCACACACTCGGCGCAATGCAGTATTTTCTGCTAGTTTCAGCCAGACACAGTTCTCATGTTCACGTCCAGCGTCACGTTGTTTAAATATCAAATGCACTGGCGCATCTGTTCCAGGTGTGATCAGGAGCATTGTTGGAGCGTTGCTATTGTGAGGAACTTAAAACGACTGCGCTATTGACCAACACAAACCTGCTCTAAAGTCAATAGTATTGTCTAAAGTCGCAGTATTTGTGTGTTATTTAAAGGGTGTCGGAGCACAATGCACATACACTCTAATTATTACACACACAGGGACGTGCAGCACTACACATGTTTAAATATTAAAATAAAAGGATTCCTCTCTGGAGAAGCGTTTTTCCGCTCACATGTAAATAGCGAATTCTCTATGGTGCGAACGCATTGGCTTTTAAAGGGAAAGGGAGATGGGACTCTGATTGGTTTATTGCCCGTTACGCCCAAAACACACCCAGGACTCAGTAAGAGACAAGGCACAACCCTTTTAGACCATAAGCCGGGCGCACCGACCGTTTTTCCTGTCGTTAAACTAGCAAAAGTGGTTTCGGACACGGCCTGAGAACTCCTGCGCCATGAGCTCAGATCGGTAAAATAGGGCCCTTGAGGAGTTCAACTCAATAATATCAGAAATGCGATCAGCACATCCTTGAGTTGCTCTGGGGTCAGTCAGATCAGACCACAACCTCAGAAAGTTACTATGACTGATTTCCAAGCAATTGATGGTAAAATTTTAGAAGAAACGGTACAGCACCTTAAAACATCAACCTGCGCCCTTGACACACTCCTTCTTCTTTCAAAAGTGTGTTTAACTGTCTAGAAGCAGATCTCCTAGAAGTGATAAACGCCTCACTTCTTTCTGGGACTTTTCCAAACTCCCTTAAAACCGCAGTAGTTAAGCCTCTCCTGAAAAAGAGAAATCTGGATAACTCCATACTGAGCAACTACAGACCAATCTCAAATCTCCCCTTCATAGGCAAGATCATTGAAAGAGTTGTTTTCAGTCAGCTGAACAAATTCTTGAACTCAAACGGATCCTTTGACAATTTTCAATCTGGTTTCCGACCGCATCACAGCACAGAGACAGCACTCATAAAGATAATAAATGATATTCGCCTCAATACAGATACAGGCAAAACATCAATTCTGGTACTACTCGACCTCAGTGCTGCATTCGACACTGTTGACCACAACATACTTCTTGACAGGCTAGAAAATTGGGTTGGGCTTTCCGGAATGGTCCTCAAATGGTTCAGGCCATACTTAGAAGGGAGAGGTTATTATGTGAGTATAGGTGACCATAAGTCTGAGTGGACATCCATGACATGCGGAGTCCCACAAGGGTCAATTCTTGCTCCACTCCTATTCAACCTGTACATGCTCCCACTAAGCCAAATAATGAAAAATAACAAAATGGCTGACCACAGCTATGCTGACCACACCCAGATCTACTTAGCCCTATCACCTAATGACTACAGCCCCATTGACTCTCTGTGCAAATGCATTGAAGAAGTTAACAGTTGGATGTGCCAAAACTTTCTTCAGTTAAACAAAGACAAAACTGAAATCACTACATTTGGAAACAAAGATGAAATTCTCAAGGTGAACGCATATCTTGAGGCTAAAGGTCTAAAACCAAAAAATCAAGTCAGGAATCTGGGTGTGATTTTGGAGTCAGACCTGAGTTTCAGTCGTCATGTCAAAGCAATAACTAAATCAGCCTACTATCATCTCAAAAATATTGCAAGAATTAGATGCTTTGTTTCCAGGCAAGACTTAGAGAAACTCGTTCATGCTTTTATCACCAGCAGGGTGGACTATTGTAATGGTCTTCTCACCGGCCTTCCCAAAAAGACCATTAG
Source organism: Romanogobio albipinnatus (assembly GCA_023566225.1). Lineage (NCBI taxonomy): Eukaryota > Metazoa > Chordata > Actinopteri > Cypriniformes > Gobionidae > Romanogobio > Romanogobio albipinnatus. The sequence continues at coordinate 38,384,106 of CM042262.1, forward strand.
ACAGCTGCAGCTCATACAGAACCAGCAGAACCAGAACACATGACCATATCACACCAGTCCTCAGGTCTGCACACTGGCTTCCAGTTACATTTAGGATCGATTTTAAAGTACAATTACTTGTATATAAGTCACTCAATGACCTAGGGCCTCAATACATTGCAGATATGCTGATTAAATACAAACCCAACCGATCACTCAGATCATCAGGATCAGGTCAGTCAGAAATACCAAGGGTTCACTCAAAGCAAGGAGAGTCTGCTTTTAGCTATTATGCCAGCCGCAGCTGGAACCAGCTCCTGAACAGATCAGATGTGCTCCAACAGTAGCCACTCTCAGATCCAGACTCAACACACATCTGTGCACATTTGTCCAGACTCAACACACATCTGTGCACATCTGTCCAGACTCAAAACACATCTGTGCACATCTGTCCAGACTCAACACACATCTGTGCACATCTGTCCAGACTCAAAACACATCTGTGCACATCTTTCCAGACTCAAAACACATCTGTGCACATCTTTCCAGACTCAAAACACATCTGTGCACATCTGTCCAGACTCAAAACACATCTGTGCACATCTGTCCAGACTCAAAACACATCTGTGCACATCTGTCCAGACTCAAAACACATCTGTGCACATCTGTCCAGACTCAACACACATCTGTGCACATCTGTCCAGACTCAAAACACATCTGTGCACATCTTTCCAGACTCAAAACACATCTGTGCACATCTTTCCAGACTCAAAACACATCTGTGCACATCTGTCCAGACTCAAAACACATCTGTGCACATCTTTCCAGACTCAAAACACATCTGTGCACATCTGTCCAGACTCAACACACATCTGTGCACATCTTTCCAGACTCAAAACACATCTGTGCACATCTGCCCAGACTCAAAACACATCTGTGCACATCTTTCCAGACTCAAAACACATCTGTGCACATCTGTCCAGACTCAAAACACATCTGTGCACATCTGTCCAGACTCAAAACACATCTGTGCACATCTGTCCAGACTCAAAACACATCTGTGCACATCTGTCCAGACTCAACACACATCTGTGCACATCTGTCCAGACTCAACACACATCTGTGCACATCTGTCCAGACTCAAAACACATCTGTGCACATCTGTCCAGACTCAACACACATCTGTGCACATCTGTCCAGACTCAACACACATCTGTGCACATCTGTCCAGACTCAACACACATCTGTGCACATCTGTCCAGACTCAACACACATCGGTGCACATCTGTCCAGACTCAACACACATCTGTGCACATCTGTCCAGACTCAACACACATCTGTGCACATCTGTCCAGACTCAAAACACATCTGTGCACATCTGTCCAGACTCAAAACACATCTGTGCACATCTGTCCAGACTCAACACACATCTGTGCACATCTGTCCAGACTCAACACACATCTGTGCACATCTGTCCAGACTCAACACACATCTGTGCACATCTGTCCTGACTCAAAACACATCTGTGCACATCTGTCCAGACTCAAAACACATCTGTGCACATCTGTCCAGACTCAACACACATCTGTGCACATCTGTCCAGACTCAAAACACATCTGTGCACATCTGTCCAGACTCAAAACACATCTGTGCACATCTGTCCAGACTCAACACACATCTGTGCACATCTGTCCAGACTCAACACACATCTGTGCACATCTGTCCAGACTCAACACACATCTGTGCACATCTGTCCAGACTCAACACACATCTGTGCACATCTGTCCAGACTCAACACACATCTGTGCACATCTGTCCAGACTCAACACACATCTGTGCACATCTGTCCAGACTCAAAACACATCTGTGCACATCTGTCCACTCAAAACACATCTGTGCACATCTGTCCAGACTCAACACACATCTGTGCACATCTGTCCAGACTCAACACACATCTGTGCACATCTGTCCAGACTCAACACACATCTGTGCACATCTGTCCAGACTCAAAACACATCTGTGCACATCTGTCCAGACTCAACACACATCTGTGCACATCTGTCCAGACTCAACACACATCTGTGCACATCTGTCCAGACTCAAAACACATCTGTGCACATCTGTCCAGACTCAAAACACATCTGTGCACATCTGTCCAGACTCAACACACATCTGTGCACATCTGTCCACTCAAAACACATCTGTGCACATCTGTCCAGACTCAACACACATCTGTGCACATCTGTCCAGACTCAACACACATCTGTGCACATCTGTCCAGACTCAACACACATCTGTGCACATCTGTCCAGACTCAAAACACATCTGTGCACATCTGTCCAGACTCAACACACATCTGTGCACATCTGTCCAGACTCAACACACATCTGTGCACATCTGTCCAGACTCAAAACACATCTGTGCACATCTGTCCAGACTCAAAACACATCTGTGCACATCTGTCCAGACTCAAAACACATCTGTGCACATCTTTCCAGACTCAAAACACATCTGTGCACATCTGTCCAGACTCAACACACATCTGTGCACATCTTTCCAGACTCAAAACACATCTGTGCACATCTTTCCAGACTCAAAACACATCTGTGCACATCTGCCCAGACTCAAAACACATCTGTGCACATCTGTCCAGACTCAAAACACATCTGTGCACATCTTTCCAGACTCAAAACACATCTGTGCACATCTGACCAGACTCAACACACATCTGTGCACATCTGTCCAGACTCAAAACACATCAGTGCACATCTGTCCAGACTCAAAACACATCAGTGCACATCTGTCCAGACTCAACACACATCTGTGCACATCTGTCCAGACTCAAAACACATCTGTGCACATCTGTCCAGACTCAACACACATCTGTGCACATCTGTCCAGACTCAAAACACATCTGTGCACATCTGTCCAGACTCAACACACATCTGTGCACATCTGTCCAGACTCAAAACACATCTGTGCACATCTGTCCAGACTCAAAACACATCTGTGCACATCTGACCAGACTCAAAACACATCAGTGCACATCTGTCCAGACTCAAAACACATCTGTGCACATCTGTCCAGACTCAAAACACATCTGTGCACATCTGTCCAGACTCAAAACACATCTGTGCACATCTGTCCAGACTCAAAACACATCTGTGCACATCTGTCCAGACTCAAAACACATCTGTGCACATCTGTCCAGACTCAAAACACATCTGTGCACATCTGTCCAGACTCAAAACACATCTGTGCACATCTGTCCAGACTCAAAACACATCTGTGCACATCTGTCCAGACTCAAAACACATCTGTGCACATCTGTCCAGACTCAAAACACATCTGTGCACATCTGTCCAGACTCAAAACACATCTGTGCACATCTGTCCAGACTCAAAACACATATGTGCACATCTGTCCAGACTCAAAACACATCTGTTTAGCTGTGCATTTACTGAATGAGCTGTGCTCTGTCCAAACTACTTGGACTTTAATTATGTGTTTCAATTTAACCCTGTTTTATTTTTACTTTTTATTTTATATTATTATTTTTACTTTTGTTCTTTATTTTTTTATTTTAATTCCTAGCATAACTGTTTTATTTTTATTTTATTCACTTACAAATATTTTAACTTCTTTTCTGTGTAAAGCACTTTGAATTGCCACTGTGTATGAAATGTGCTATACAAATAAACTTGCCTTGCCTTTGTCTCTTCAGGATGCATCCAGAGACTGTACACATGTAGACATTATAAAATCATTCTTTGGTAAAGTTTTAACATTTTTAGACTCAATTTTGAGCATTTGTTCGATTTTTCTATGAATACTGAAGCATTCCTCACATTCCCGTTCATGCCTAAAGGGGTCAAATTGAAGGATTTGTTTTTTGTGCTTCCTTAGCAGTTAGTTCCCTATGTAGACAGCAGACACTTCAGTCGGTTTAGGAACAGATCCACACATCTGAGGTGTTTCTGGGATGTTCTGTCATAAAGCCACTGCTCCAGATGATCTCTGCTGTCTGTCTTTGTTCCTCAAACACCGACGCAAGCAGGATTACAAACTTTGGCTCGGTTCCATCGGTTTTCCAATGGAATAAGTGACGCTATCTCATCCGGAGACGACGGGAATGTCCGTGCATCCCTGATGGAGGTCTGAAACCGCTTTCCACTTTATCTTGTAATTCATCACTTTATGGAATTCCCCCGTTTAGATTCGGTCATTAAAATCAGTGGATATCAAAACACACTCCCACCCGCTCTGCCTCCCTCTATTTTATTGTTCTTTGTTCTTTGAATAAAGTTTCGTGTTGTCAACACAAATAGAAAACAGATCCCACGGATTCAGAAATCGGACACTATCTGGATATTTGCACAAAGTGGCGTCTCGACATGTACACACATACGCACTTTGTTCCTCAGCGCTGTAATTTGGAAATCATTCATCAAGTTTTTCTATGTGGTTGAACTATGTAAGATATATATTTCTGTGGTTTTTCTTGATGTAGGCTAGTAACACAGCTTAGCTGCGGCTTGTTATTTTACTGTTTAAAATCATTTTTTGTTTTTTAAAGCGGAAATGAAACAAAATATTAGATGAAAATGTATGCTTAAAATATTCTTTCTGTCGTTTTTCTTGATGTAAGCTAGTAACATGTCAGATCTGGACACTTCAGAAAAATCAAAACTAAACCTATAAAAAAATGTTCAATTGAAATGAAGCTGAAATACAATATAAATATTACACAAATGACTTAAACTTATTTCAGTTAGTTGCAGTACTAATGTTACTTAAGTTGAAATGACTAAAACAGAAATAAAAATAAATGATCTAGAAATATATTAAAAATACACATAAGAACATGAAAAATACAAAATTAAAACCGAATTTATTCATGACCATCTTAAACCAGTTCATGACCATCTTTAACCAGTTCATGACCAGCGTAAACCAGCTCATGACCATCTGAAACCAGTTCATGACCATCTTAAACCAGTTCATGACCATCTGAAACCAGTTCATGACCATCTGAAACCAGTTCATGACCATCTTAAACCAGTTCATGACCATCTTAAACCAGCTCATGACCATCTGAAACCAGTTCATGACCATCTTAAACCAGTTCATGACCATCTGAAACCAGTTCATGACCATCTTAAACCAGTTCATGACCATCTTAAACCAGCTCATGACCATCTGAAACCAGTTCATGACCATCTTAAACCAGTTCATGACCATCTTAAACCACCTCATGAACATCTGAAACCAGTTCATGACCATCTTAAACCAGTTCATGACCATCTTAAACCAGTTCATGACCAGCTTAAACCAGTTCATGAACATCTTAAACCAGTTCATGACCATCTGAAACTAGTTCATAACCATCTTAAACCAGTTCATGAACATCTTAAACCAGTTCATGGCCATCTTAAACCAGCTCAGGACCATCTTAAACCAGTTCATGACCATCTTAAACCAGCTCATGACCAGCTTATACCAGTTCATGACCATCTGAAACCAATTCATGACCAGCTTAAAGCAGTTCATGCCCAGCTTAAACCAGTTCATGAACATCTTAAACCAGTTCATGACCATCTAAAACCAGTTCATGACCAGCTTAAACCAGTTCATGAACATCTTAAACCAGTTCATGACCATCTTAAACCAGTTCATGACCATCTGAAACCAGTTCATGACCAGCTTAAACCAGTTCATGCCCAGCTTAAACCAGTTCATGGCCATCTTAAACCAGTTCATGACCAGCTTAAACCAGTTCATGAACATCTTAAACCAGTTCATGACCAGCTTAAACCAGTTCATGACCATCTTAAACCAGTTCATGACCATCTTAAACCAGTTCATAACCAGCTTAAACCAGTTCATGAACATCTTAAACCAGTTCATGACCATCTTAAACCAGTTCATGAACATCTTAAACCAGTTCATGACCAGCTTAAACCACCTCAGGACCATCTTAAACCAGTTCATGGCCATCTTAAACCAGTTCATGACCATCTTAAACCAGTTCATGACCATCCTTAACCAGCTCAGGACCATCTTAAACCAGCTCATGACCATCTTAAACCAGCTCATGAACATCTTAAACCAGTTCATGACCAGCTTAAACCAGTTCATGACCATCTTAAACCAGTTCATGAACATCTTAAACCAGTTCATGACCAGCTTAAACCAGTTCATGACCATCTTAAACCAGTTCATGACCAGCTTAAACCAGCTCAGGACCATCTTAAACCAGCTCATGACCATCTTAAACCAGCTCATGAACATCTTAAACCAGTTCATGACCTGCTTAAACCAGTTCATGACCATCTTAAACCAGTTCATGAACATCTTAAACCAGTTCATGACCAGCTTAAACCAGTTCATGACCATCTTAAACCAGTTCATGACCAGCTTAAACCAGCTCAGGACCATCTTAAACCAGCTCATGACCATCTTAAACCAGCTCATGACCATCTTAAACCAGTTCATGACCATCTTAAACCAGTTCATGAACAACTTAAACCAGTTCATGACCAGCTTAAACCAGCTCATGACCATCTTAAACCAGTTCATGACCATCTTAAACCAGTTCATGACCATTTTAAACCAGTTCATGACCATCTTAAACCAGTTCATGAACATCTTAAACCAGTTCATGGCCATCTTAAACCAGTTCATGACCATCTTAAACCAGTTCATGACCATCTTAAACCAGTTCATGGCCCGCTTAAACCAGTTCATGACCATCTTAAACCAGTTCATGACCATCTTAAACCAGTTCATGACCAGCTTAAACCAGCTCATGACCATCTTAAACCAGTTCATGGCCATCTTAAACCAGTTCATGACCATCTTAAACCAGTTTATGACCATCTTAAACCAGCTCAGGACCATCTTAAACCAGCTCATGACCATCTTAAACCAGTTCATGACCATCCTTAACCAGCTCATGACCATCTTAAACCAGTTCATGACCAGCTTAAACCAGTTCATGAACATCTTAAACCAGTTCATGACCAGCTTAAACCAGTTCATGAACATCTTAAACCAGTTCATGAACATCTTAAACCAGTTCATGAACATCTTAAACCAGTTCATGACCAGCTTAAACCAGTTCATGAACATCTTAAACCAGCTCATGACCATCTTAAACCAGCTCATGACCATCTTAAACCAGTTCATGACCAGCTTAAACCAGTTCATGAACATCTTAAACCAGTTCATGACCAGCTTAAACCAGTTCATGACCATCCTTAACCAGTTCATGACCAGCTTAAACCAGTTCATGACCAGCTTAAACCAGCTCATCACCATCTTAAACCAGCTCATCACCAGCTTAAACCAGTTCATCACCATCTTAAACCAGCTCATCACCAGCTTAAACCAGTTCATGACCATCCTTAACCAGCTCAGGACCATCTTAAACCAGCTCATCACCATCTTAAACCAGCTCATCACCATCTTAAACCAGTTCATGACCAGCTTAAACCAGCTCATCACCATCTTAAACCAGCTCATCACCAGCTTAAACCAGTTCATGACCATCCTTAACCAGCTCAGGACCATCTTAAACCAGCTCATCACCATCTTAAACCAGCTCATCACCATCTTAAACCAGCTCATCACCATCTTAAACCAGTTCATGACCAGCTTAAACCAGCTCATGACCATTTTAACGTGTTGTTTTCAATCACCTGTGAATGAACAACACGCACACACTCACATAATGAAGAATTTACACTCATGTACTTTAGTATTTTATGACAAAATAGCCCTTTGATACACCCCCAACTTCCTGTTTCAACAGGAAATGCATCAACACAAAGCGAACTGTTGTGTCTTTGAGGTGAAGCTGAATGAATCCTCCTTTTTCTCACTGCTAGAAAAGTCACAGCATTAATCCACAAGCCCATTGGGAATCAGAGGCTCCTTGTTTCTTGAGTTTGGTAGTAAATGAAAGCACTGATGCAGATAAGCAGCATAACAACCGAGAGAGAGAGAGAAACACTGAACACAAGCCCAAATCTCTCCGTCAATAGACTCTTACCAATTATCAGTGGCTAATTAGCGGTGTGGCTTAAAGTGTGAATGGCTGACGCTGGGGAGGCTCATATGCGTCATCCTTCATTTGAAGCCTTTAATTTGTGTCGTTTGCTAAAGTCAAGCTTCACGTTTACTGTTTCTAATAAGGTTTGTGATTTGAATGAACTCCTCACCTTGTGAAGATGCAATTCTGTTCACGCTTTCTTTGTCTGTCTGTGAGAAGGAGGTCATTAAGCTGCTATTTGAGTTGAGAAAACAGACTTTAAGGGCAGTTCTTTGTAAGTTGTGAGATCTTTCAGATAGGACAGGCTTTTGTCTCAGTGTTTCGGGACTGTAGAGACACAAACACTGCTCCCTGTCCTGCTGGGGGACAGCATGCGTTCTGTCCTCGATCTGCATCAGTGAGGTCGATGGAGTTGTTTACTCGCAGTTTGACAGCATCATTGATCGCACTGGGAACATTCAAGTTTTAGGGCCCTTTCTTGAAATGAGGACAACTTTAATTATAGCTGATGCATGCTAGTTTTGTTGCACTGCATTCTTTGCTTGCAGTATAGACAAAGTGTAACACTAACTCGAATTTAAAGAAATTATTAAGGTAGGTTTGCACAATATCAAGTTCAAGTTTTTTATATTTATAGAGCACATTTAAAACAACCTTGGTTGACCGAAGTGCTGTATGGAAATGACCTGTGTCCATTACTGAAATTTAAAGGTCCCGTTCTTCGTGTTTTTTGAAGCTTTGATTGTGTTTACAGTGTGCAATATAACATGTGTTCATGTTTCGCGTGTAAAAACACAGTATTTTTAACACAATTGACTCATCTGTACACCGCTGTTCTCCATGTCCTAAAAACGGCTGATGAGTTCCTTTATTCTATGAAGTCCCTCCTTCAGAAATACGTAACGAGTTCTGATTGTGCCAGCGGTTCCTGTGTTGTGATTGGACAGCAGCTTAGCGCACGTGGAAAGGTCACGCCTCTTAACGGGAGATGTATGCGCTCAATGATCTCTACAGCGTCCCTGGGAAAGCCAAACAAAGGTGATTTGACTCCGGGATGAAAATAACAGCGTCTCGACGACATGGCGACAAACACACTCAAACGCAACACTTCCTCTTCTCCACGCAACACTTCCTCTTCTCCACGCAACACTTCCTCTTCTCCACGTGGGACAGCAACAAGACCACGCCCCCTTTTTTCGTGTATTCTTGTGGGCGGAGGTTAGTCTGTTCTACTGACGTCATTAATGAAGGAAGTACCAGGATGTAGTCCAAGCCGGCCGTTCGCTGTAGGCTTTGAAAGGGAACTTCTGTTAAATAAAATATCTGGCTTGGCATTGAACTTTGAGCTTTATAATTTTACAGGTATTAGTTATGCTCTAACAGCAACATTACACACTAACTAAAGTTTGAACAATGGGATCACGAAGAACGGGACCTTTAAAAATAGACATTCACAAGACATTAAACGCACAAGAAAACAGATGGGTTTTCAAAAGACTTTTGAACTCAGATACTGTGGGTGCACTTTTGATAGATAAAGGCAGTTTGTTCCATAACTTTGGGCCAGCTACAGCCAGGGCTCTGTCCCCCCTGCATCTCAGTCTAGATCTGGGTAATCAGTCCCTCCAGAAAAGCGTGATTATGTGATCGCATGATTTAACGCATAATCAGCCAAAGTCCGCACATTTTTTCAAATACGCCGCACTTTCACCGCATAAATTGCCTATTTCCGCGTGCAAAATATGCGGGGCTAGCATGATTTCATAATCCCCGCATTTTCGTTGCAAAAAAAGTCATATATATATTAGCAGAAAGTTGAACAATGTTTGTTTACTTCACACAAGAGCCGCCATTTCCCCCTGTTGCCATGGGAACGCTTTGAAGTGATGTAATTACCCGACGCGAACATCATCGAAAAGCTGCAAACCCCGTGGAGAAACCATAGATACCAGAGAAACCATGATGAAGCGCAAACTCCCATTGGCCAACAAACATAACAGCAAAAGAGCAAAGCAGTTTCAGAACAGCATCATGAAGCTTCAGAGCGTTATGAGTCAGTGAGTCGATTCAGCGGTTCAGAGCGTTATGAATCAGTGAGTCGATTCAGCGGTTTGGAGCGTTATGAGTCAGTGAGTCGATTCAGCGGTTTGGAGCGTTATGAGTCAGTGAGTCGATTCAGCGGTTCAGAGCGTTATGAATCAGTGAGTCGATTCAGCGGTTTGGAGCGTTATGAGTCAGTGAGTCGATTCAGCGGTTTGGAGCGTTATGAATCAGTGAGTCGATTCAGCGGTTTGGAGCGTTATGAATCAGTGAGTCGATTCAGAGGTTTGGAGTGTTATGAATCAGTGAGTCGATTCAGCGGTTTGGAGCGTTATGAATCAATGAGTCGATTCAGTGGTTTGGAGCGTAATGAATCAGTGAGTCGATTCAGCGGTTTGGAGCATTATGAATCAATGAGTCGATTCAGCGGTTTGGAGCATTATGAATCAGTGAGTCGATTCAGCGGTTTGAAGCGTTATGAATCAGTGAGTCGATTCAGCGGTTCGGATCGCCAAAGTCACGTATTTCAGCAGTTTGACACGCGATCCGAATCATGAACCGACTCACTGATTCATAGAATCATGATGCTGTGTTTTGAAATCGTCATCACTATATAAGTCGTTATTTAGAGACGAACGGAGGTCTTACGGGTGTCCAACGACATGAGGGGACGTCATTAATGACAGAATTTAAATTTCTGGATGAACTATCCCTTTAAGAGATTGCACTTTGTGCACTGGAAGCACTCAAATGTCTGTAAAACAGGAAGTTATTTATTCATTTCTTCAGAAGTTGTAGCATATTCCTTTTGTAAAGCTACAGAACTTGTTTGACTCAATGTTGTGTAAATTTGAGCCGTGTGTTTATTAAGGTCTTCAATAAAACAAGATGAGAACTTAAATATTCCCAGCACTTTCTGTGATGTAGTGCTTTTATTCTCTTTCTCATCAAACCGCAGTTTTTGCAAGTTCCCGCAATTTCATCGCATAAAATTGCATAAATATCCCGCATTTTTCATCGCATTTTTTAAGAAAACATGCCGCATAATCAAGGATTTTTGCCCGCAACAATCACAAAAAAAAGCCGCATTTTACTGGAAGGACTGGGTAGTCATTTTCTAGTCATTTTCCATTTCTGCATTTGGCAGACGCTTTTATCCAAAGCGACTTACAGTGCCCTTATTACAGGGACAATCCCCCTGGAGCAACATGGAGTAAAGTGCCTTGCTCAAGGACACACTAGTGATAACCGCTGGGATCGAACCAGCAACCTTCTGCATATCAGTTCCATGGTTTAACCCAAGGACACACTGTTGGTGACCGCTGGGATTGAACCAGCAACCCTTTAAGGAAGTGATGGTGGAAGTGACGTATATGCCGTAAAGCAGTCAAATTTTGTAGTTCTTTTTTTTCCCGAAACCCGAAGTTTAAAAGTACGATTAAAAACGATACAGACCCCGTTAGGCTATGGCAGACGTGCCATTCAACCTATTGTATGTCGATGCATCATCACAAGAGTCTTGAAAATATATTATGAAGGTTGAAAAGTTACCTAGTGCTGCTTTAATATATTATTATTACACACCTTCTGAACGAGTACTGAATCTCCAGATTAAAGCACTGGAGAAGAAGAAGCTGAAACAAGTAATATCATATGTAATCATATGCATATGCCTAACCCAACTTAATATATGATATTTACAATCTGAATCTAACTATGTCATGTCAACAAATGGAAAAGTCAGTGAACTCTTTATTATGAATGCAGCATTAGCCCCGTTGTTTTTCACACAGTTTTTTTTAATGCTGGCAGGGAAAGAGTTCAAATAAAATTGATATCGCAATACTAAGATGTTTCTTATTTTACAGTGCAATAGTATTACTAGGAACCGTGCAACCCTAAACCCTAAACTTGTATTGGAGTTTTTAGAATAAAGACATCTATTTCTTTGAGGACATCTTTAGTCTTGCTACAGTAGGTCAGAAACACAATCACACACTTGTCATTGGCCGTTAATGAAGCCTGTTATTTATATAATTAGGATTTTCAATACCGCTCTCTTAGCAGATCACGTATCATGCATGAAAGGACTCTTTGTTGGTGTGTTGCATCGCATGCGGTAACCGACGTGGGACAAATATAGAAGCAGCTTGCTGTTCCCACGTGGAGTTGCAAGGAAAAAAATGCCCCGGCTAACCTTCAGAACCCAGCAGTAGCAAGCACAGAATTACCACGTCACTGCAATAGTGCGTTATGCAACCATTCAGCTGACTATCGGCTGTCCCAAACCTGACGCCTCCGGCCCCAGCGGGCCCTTTGGAATGCCGGGAGCCCTTCTGCACCTCCTTCACCTTCCCGGACTTACAACGGCTCAGAAGTCTGAAGGTGAGAATGGGGATGGACTCTTTTCCATGCATCCCAAGAATTACAATTCTGTCCTTATTTACTCAGCCCCATGTTGTTTTAAAACCCACACGCTTTTATTTGTTCATCTGTGTTTTTAATAGCATTTCTGTAGGTCAAGCTGATTCCCAGGGCATGCAGTGTATCTCTTGATTGCAATGTAAGTCACTTTGGATAAAAGTGCACGAATGTAAATGTGCATGCAGCTCTTATCCTGAACAATTGGACAGCCATGGTCACCATGAACAACTTCTTGGGTGAACTATTCCTTTAAGCACACACGGAGTGTGCAAAGCAAGATTGTCAAACCCTATCTTTTTAATTCCCTTCTCCCTGTCTTTTTCCTCCCTGACCTCATCGGGTTATTGCAGTCCTGGGAAGCCGAGCATGTGAGCTTCCCCAGGTCATTAAGAGCAGGCCTGAAAAGACTCTCTGCGGGCCGG
>CM042262.1:38402023-38417023 GCA_023566225.1 Romanogobio albipinnatus
GAACATGTTTCCTAAACACAGCTCTGCCAAATCTCCCTTTGGTCAGATAAACAGGTAGTATTAAGCATTTTTCTCCTTTGATGGCCATTGCAAGCAACATATAAATCACAGTCTTCATGCAGGACAGGTACTTTCAATGGTCCACCAACTGAGGAACTGCCGTTAAGACGGATGGAAAAGCTAACAGGTTCTTTTCAAGGTAAAGCTGAACCAGTGTATCATTAATAACCCCGAGCTGAACTCAAAACCCTTGAGATAAGTTGCTAAGAGCAAATAAGTTGGTCAGTGACCTCCTTCTCATCCCAGATTATTTGCAGCTTTTACAACCCAGCAACACGGGCGAGGTTATGAGATCAATGAAATAAATAAGAAGGTGTGCTGCACCGCCAGGCGACCGCCGGCTAGATTGAGGAAAGGAAAGAGGAGACAGTCTGGATGCGGGAGCACGTATTCTCCAGATGAGGGTGAAAATGAAAACCACCTGTGCCGAATTCCCACGTGACCTGTCCGCTGGAGAGGCCTTTAGCCCTCAGAGTTGCAATGCTAGACGGTGAATTTTCTGGAAAGCCTCCAGATTGTAGAGTCTCAGAAGGCCGTTAATGTTTGCAACACTCGTAATTATCTTGGCACAGCGCATTTAGCATTAGACAACATGTGTTCAGCACTTAAACTCAATTGTTTAATTGGTCCAACACAAACATTGAATGAAAATACACCTAATTTCATGGCTTAAGTGTGTAAACTAGTTCTAAACCATTTACACTTGATGTTCAAGGATAGTCGTGTTCGTGCATTAATGCTTGCACTCGAGCAGGCCATGAAAAACATGCTTTTATTTTGTTACAAGTATGCCGAAACTGAATTTAACACGGATATTTAGGCTGATACACTGCGGCTCGATTGAGTGAGTCAAGCTGGTCACGACGCTGATGATAATATCAAGTTTGCTCTTGGCTGGCTTTCCTCAGGTCCTAAATCACACACATATGTGGCACACTCGTAGAGCTACGAACCCGAGCGCTAACACACATGAGCACAGATGCTATAATCAAATACTCAAAGCAAGACCTGGTTGGTAATGTATCGCACTGCCCGCAGAGATCGTAAAAAACGCAACAGGTTGAAGTTTCCATCCGTAAGAGCGGTTCAGGAACTGGATTGAAGGACATCGGACAGAAAGCATGACTTTTTCCTAAGCATGTGGAAAATCGGTTTTCTGTGCCTTTGGGCTCCTGGAGGCTGTCCAATAGCGATAGGCCTGTCTTATTACACATGGTACGCATCCAAACGATGATGCATATTCATATTGGTGGTGGTCATATTAACAGTATCCACACTGCAGAAAATCTGGAGAAAATTCACTCTAGACTTTTCAACATAAAAATTAGAAGACCTCAGCAATGCTACTTTTTATAACAATGCTTTTAAATTGATATAGGCCGTGTTTACACCTGGTATTAAGATGGGTTTTGGTCGAATGGATCACGAGTGTACGCCGTTAAATACAGGAGTAAACGGGGTCTAAAACATTTTGAACTTTCGACCACTTTCAGAGGTAAAATGCATTCGACCGATTGCTTTCGTTTTCCGGGGACAGTACCGGTTTTTGGTGTTCTGTCCCCGACTGGAGTTGTCCCCGGAAATGCCCCCGTTTTACAGTTCGTTCAAAACAACCCGCATATACATTGCAAAAAAGCCCAACATACAGCAGCCTTCTGGTTATAGGAGCAATCGTGTAGTGATTATTTTCACCAGCAGACGGCGCTGTGAGCCACGCTGACTCTACTTGGTCGCGCGCGTTTCTACTACTTCATGAAGCGCATAACCGAGAGCAGAGCACCATTATCGTCAAATATCAAAAGAAACATTGTTATCACTTTCAAGATAGTAACATACTAACTATTCGTGTTAAATTACATATTAATACTGTTTGTATGTGCTTTATAACAGAGCCTCAACAGAAAAGTTCCTCACTCACAAAGCAGTGATTACCACACAACTGAACTAGGCCTATAAATATTTTTCAAAAAACTAAACACTTACACTTGCAACAGAATACACATACTTAAACACATGCTTAAAATAAGTTATTTTCAACCACAAACAAAACATATGAAGAAAAAAAAGAAAGTGATTTTCACCAGTTGTATTTAAAGTATTAAATACAGTTATATTTGTTAAGTAGCCTAGTTGTATTCATCATATCATATTTATGTTGTTTTATTTTTGTAATGTGTTTTTGTTAAGTCACGTTATAATATTGTTTTATAACGGCTTGTGATTTACAGTGGTTACTATTAACTGTTTTCATAGTTTTTTGGGTTTTCTGTGAATTGTATTGAAACCAGACCAAATATCGTAATAATCAAACTAAATCAGAATAATTATTAATGCTAATAATAATATAGGGATCCCACCCTTACGGAAATGAACCATGGTTTTACTACAGTGGTTATATAGTTAAACCATGGTAACCACAAATAAACCATGGCTTTACTACTCTAACCATAGTTTAACCATGGTATTTGTGGTAAAACTGTGCTTATAATAATGGTAATCAATTAGCCAAAAAAACATGGTTACTACACTTTTACTATAATAAAACCATGGTTAATTTTCAACAACGGCAAAAACAAAAAATATATTGTCCCCGTTTTTTAATTAATAGATAATAACAAATTAGATTTTCTGTGATATTTTGACGACTCTAATAGGAAATGTCCCCGGTTTCCACTTCAGAAATCTGGTCACCTTACCCAAGTCTGGAAAACGTACCAATCACAATGTTCTCTCACCGTTTCTGATTTCTAACACACACACACACAGCGTGGTCTTACGGCTTTCAGAGCAGAAACAAAAGCTGATGCTCTCTGGATGTTTTTCCGTCATTTCCCGGTCGCATTCATATGCGACTGGGAAATGGTCTCACCCAGCCCACAGACTGTTTTCTCTCCTGCCCTCCGGCAGGCGTTTCAGGATCCTCCGGACCAGGACCAGCAGACTAAAGAACTGTTTTTTCCCCAGAGCTTTCTCTTTACTGAACTCAAACCCCCGTTGATCCACTTCCCTCATAAACTGCTAACTCTCCTACCTCACATCTGCCTTCACTTTGTTATTTGCACTACTGACTGTTTATTACAGTAACAACTGTTTACTTATGCATTTTGCACCACCATATCTTAACTGGAATATGCTCATTTGCACTGCCGACTGTATTTATAGTACCAACTGTTTACATTTGCATTTTGCACCGTACTTCTAACTGTAACATGCAACCACTTCCACTGCACTTTTACACTTTCTTTCGGATAGCTCTGTCCATAATTTATTGCACTACCTTAATCCCTGCTATTCCTCATATTAGCCTAACATATTATTGTATACCTCTATCTGTAAAATTCTGTTTAAAGTAATAGCCATCTGTATATTATATTCATAGTACATATTCACCTGTAAATTCTGTTTATAGTAATAGCCATCTGTATATTTATTCACTGTATATATTCATCTGTAAATTCAGTTCTGCTTATAATAATAACCATCTCTCTATTTATACATATTTATATATATTCAGTACATATCCATGTCCTGCACTTATTCATCCACTGTATATCCTGCACTTGCTGCTATTGCACTTCTGGTTAGACCTAAACTGCATTTCGTTGCCTTGTACTTGTACTTGTGTAATGACAATAAAGTTGAATCTAATATAATCTAATCTAATCTAATCTAATCTAATGTAAATTGTGCAAGTTTATTTTGTCCATTAAATCGAAAGATCTGAAAAAGAAAAACCATTTGTCTCATAGACCCTCCCCTGGAAGAAATCAGGACAGAAGTGGCTGAACGTGGACAAAAGAGACGGATTAAAACAGCAGGTGTAAACGGGAATGTCTCCCTCGTGTCTCTACTTGTGATCCGATCAACCAAAACGTATCTTAATACCAGGTGTAAACACGGCCTTGCTTTGAGTACTGTATGCGTAAGTGTTCGCCAAAGTTGCAACGCCAATGAAATCCCAAATCAGCACATATTGTGGTTTTCTTTGTAAATGTTACATTATGTGCTTCACATTTTAGGTCTGCATCAGCAGATACTCAATGCAAATGCAGGCAGACACCTGTAAAACGCTCCAGCAGAAGAAGACGGGGGAGGGCGGCCCAACACTTCCCCAGGGATTAGTTGAGTAATCCTGCTTTTAACTGGCAGCCAAGGTTGGGTTGGGTTTGTTCTCCAACAATAAGAGAGAGACTCATTAAAGATATTAGCTGGGCTGGGCGATTGGCCCATTCAATGCTTAAATATGTGGTTTGATCCTGATTTAGACACATATTAGATGTCTCCAACAAAGTGCTTCATTTCCCGAGGGAAGCTTTTGCTGGATCAGCAAACTGCCTTTGACCAGTAAGCAGGGTTGTCATGTGCATTAATGCTGTTTACTGGTCCAACCTCAAGTCTCTAGATTTGGATCAGGTTTCTGAACAAGGAATTATTCATGTCACAAACTCTGCAAGATGATGCACACACTAAACTTGAGAAATTTAGCATGCAAAAAGGTCTAGTGTCAGTAGTGTAGAGATGTATGTAGCATATGGTAGCAGCAAGGCAAATTCGCTGACCATTCATTGACCATGGAGACATTTTCACCCTCACACAAAACCCCCAATCGTGCAGATTCCTATTGAAATCGCCATGAAATTTGGCAGAGCAATGGTTAATGTGACCAGAGAGATGGTGGTCCAGTGGGTTAAACCATGGAACTGATATGCAGAAGGTTGCTGGTTCGATACCAGCGGTCACCACCAGTGTGTCCTTGGGTTAAACCACTGAACTGATATGCAGAAGGTTGCTGGTTCGATCCCAGCGGTCTCCACCAGTGTGTCCTTGAGCAAGGCACTTTACTCCATGTTGCTCCAGGGGGATTGTCCCTGTAATAAGGGCACTGTAAGTCGCTTTGGATAAAAGCGTCTGCCAAATGCATAAATGTAAATGACCTCACCTTTAGCCCTAGAGGTTGCCTTTGCAGACAACAATAAATGAAAAGTTTGCAGACGAATATATTCGAGACGACAAGACACCATAGGTGGTCATGGAATCATGTACATGGCCAGATACAATGGAGAATTCTTAGCGCGACACAGTCTTAAGCTTTGGCTTGTGTAGTTTACGTGGTTTGGCTTGTGTTTCTGGACGTCTTTCAGCACACAGGGTCTCCAAGTTCAGACAAATGGATACAGGCTTTTCTTTGATTTGGTGAAGTAGTCTAAATGGCCTATGTAAGCAGATACCGGAGCCCTAACCATAATTTTCAGTCCCACAAAGTGGTTCAGGTGAGGTGCACCAGAAATTACTGCAATGAAAGAGTTTGGCTCCGCACTCTCTAAACATGCAGTCATGTACATCCATTATTGATATGTACACATCAACATATAAAATGTAAATACTGAGTTCATCACCCATTTTGCAGCCTTTGATATCCAAGGCAAGACCACAAGAGGATAAATATGCTTAATTCCCCTAAACAGCCAAGATTTGGTCTTCCTGACAACCTGGGGATTCATGTTTGGGGGTCAGATTTGTTTTAAAGGTTTACAATCTCCTGCTTTGATTGTCTGCATTTGCACACGTTCCACCTAAACCTATTAAAGGCATTTCCGAAAGATAAGCAGCTTTTTGCTTTCCAATTATCTTTTTTGGTAAATTTCTGAGGCAGCATGTCATGTAGGTCAGTAGGTTTATCTGGAGAAAGCAATTCCAAAATGCATTGCAATCCATCACTGAAATGCTGCTTAGAATAATACACAGGTAGAGTGTTTTAAATCAGTTGGCATTTCAATTAAGGTTCAGTCAGCGAAAGTTTGCAGGCAAAAAGAGATCCATTTGTCTCATCAATAGTGTGACGATATATGAAGCTCACAAAGACCAAGCAACTTGGTAAATTCAATCGACCAACTTGAAAATGAACTAAATCCATGTGGGAAACATTTTCGCCCTTACACGAAACTCCCAATTGTGCTGATTCCTATTGGAATAATTCAATTTCTCATGGATGCTGGTTATGTAAACAATAGATAGCAATGTGTCTCACTAGGTTTGGAAACAGAGCCAAAGATTTTGTTCATCATAACAGGAAAATACAGTCAGATTTTCGTAGGAGATTCGTTTGAAAATGGACCTTCGGTGACATGTTCTTTGGTGAGTAAAGTACCAGTGTCGAGGGTTACAGCCGAACATCTCATCTGCACTCCGTCATGGATGTAATCACTGATGCCGAAAGGTAAAACAAAATCACCCCCTAAACCCTCAATCACTATTTCCCTATATTACTCCAAAGTACAGTTCACTTGAAGGAGTGAATAAAAACGAGTGAGTGAATTCGGACACAGTTATCGCAATGCAATGTGGGATACAATGAGTGCACTCGATAACGTCCACAATGGTTTCAGACATCACTTCAAATGGCTGTCCCTTCAAAAAATGCCCTATTTGTGGGTATAGGGGGCAATTTTGGATTCAGCCAATGAATTCCAAGAGATGTAGATTGGGATGCTTTTATCACCATTCTGGCCTCTGTTAGCTATCTGAGAAACAATCATCCTCTCTAAATAAGTTCTCTCTAACACCATCAGGGCCGGATCAGATTGTCCGAGACAGTCCATGTTTAGCCAGCCCTCAGGTCCTTTGCTTGCATTTGCAACACTTAGACCCTTCTAATGGACGCTGACCCCTGTTCTAGCCACTGATTGGCCACTTGGGTCCAATCTCAACCAATACACTAACCTGTTATTTTGGTTGCTGTTCACAAATAGAGCAGCAGTTGTCTCGGCTGTTGCCTCCAGGGAATGAAGCAACATTCCTTCTCTTTCCAATCCACACTGTGTGAAACACTCCAGTCAGCAGGAGAAGTGCCATTATGAAGGAAACGGCTCTGTGGAAATCACATTATTAGATATAGTTAATGTCAGTGTGTGCTAGTGTTTAACAGCATGCACTTCTGCTGCTACTCCAGTGGTGTGGGGCAGTTACAGGTTAGGGATCAAATGCTAGTCAAGCTCATTTCTATGTGCTCACAGACGGCTGAAAACCTTTTAACCTCCTCTGACCTACTGTGAGAAAGTTTGCTTTTATGCATTTAGCAGACGCTTTTACCTAAAAGTGGAACAAAAGCAATCCGCCAACAATACTCATTATGTACAATGCAAGGCTCTACTCAAAAATAATTCAGATTATCTTGTGCATTGCTGTAGTCCCATGTAACCTTGCCGACCCCCTACTAAACTCCTCAGTTATGTTTCCATCCACCTATTATTATGCTATTTTGGGATATAACATTAAAAAAACGCTGGATACATAAAAAAAGTTCCAATAAGAACATGCGCATAAACTACAATATAAACACCTTTCTGAATAAATTCCTTGATGCACATTAAAAAAAACGTGCTTCGCGACGACTTTGCGATGGGATGGCATAGCAGGACCAATTAGCGGATCGATCTCGTTGTCGATCTCTGTCATCAAAAGCCCCGTTTCCACCGAAATTACCCGGAACAATTTGTACCAGGGACTTTTTTTACAGGAACTTCCCCCCCCCCCCAGACCTGCTACTGTCTGCGTTTCCTCTGCGGTCTAAAGTACCGTGAAGATTAGGCAGATTAGTCCAGAGACGCGGGACTGCGCGCGACTGCTCCTCCCAGATGGACAGGAATCATTTTTGCTGAAAACCCTGTCTGCAACAATAGTGGAGGAGAAGCAAGCAGCGCTGCTTTTGCTGGTTATGTATTGGTTTACTAAAGAGGTCATTAACAAAACGGCGGAAAAGAGACGAGCACTGATACTAAAGCGTATTCTGAAAGCTCGTAAAGCTAGATGTAAAATAAGACAACAGATTTTATTATCAACTATTACGGACATTGACCGTGAGATTGCTGAGACGAACGCGCGCCATCGGACAGAAAGAGCAAGACGGATATTTACTGAACGCAGAACGAACCTCGCAAAAGACTTTTAAAAATGCCGGTTGAAATAAAATGCTGCGTGTGTTCAACCAATCCGCATGTTCAGCGCCCAAGTCCCACCCCCAAAAGTTCCTGAACTTTGAAAAAGTACTACCTCGGGAGCAGGGCTGTTCGGAGGGGGAAATATTTACCCGGAACTTCATTTAGACCCTGCGGTGGAAACACACTGAGTACCAGCCCAAAGTTCCTGGGGAAAGTTCCTGCGGTGGAAACGCGGCTAAAGTGTATAATTCCCTCCCAGAAATGTCTTACACGACTGTGTTCCCAAACACCAGGCATTCACCTCAGAAAGCAAGTTAACAACCACATTTATTGCGTTTCGTTTTTATATATACCAACATTATTATATATAGTGGCTTCCCCTACTGCATCAACTTCCATTTTTCTTAATGATATATATTGCCAGTTTATCCGGAAGTGATGATTTTGTTCTCTTCGGTTCACTGGATGGTAACGCTGATTTATTTCCAAATGTTTAAGGCGATATTCCAATTTTGCGTTAAATTCGAAACTTTGAATGGAAACATAGCTATTGTAATCTATGATCTACATGTAATCTACATGCTTTTTTTGGGCGGTAAATAATGCCAAAAAAAAAAAAAAATCAGTAAATTGAAACTCCTACAAATGTATATGCAATAAGTTCAGCCACAAAAATAACTTTGTCCACGCCTTTATCACTGCGTGTCTTTAGTAAATCCTGACCGTAGGGTTTTGCGCTGGCGCATGCTGTTAGTAAATCCTGCCCATTGAGTTGTAAGACAACTGTAGTATCCAATGAAGTCATTTGCCAAACATGGCCATGGAAACCTGGAAAGAATTGGCATGACCTGGAATGAATTTTTGGGAAAATTCCTCTTTCCATATTGGCTTTCAAGTAGCAGTGCCTATAAAGTTTTTTTTAGCAATGTAATTTCGCTAACCAAAATGTGGCATGGTGATAATTATTTGGACATGCGTCATTGTAGTACATAGTATTCTTGAAGTTTCATTGCAATATGGTGAATGAATGTGGCCACCTACTGCAATAGTACTTGCATGTAAGGGTTCAGCATCACCCTTATCTGACCCTCCAGATGCATCTGAAATGCATTAGTTTGGTTGTATCGTCTCATAGCTGATCTCAAGCCAGTTTAACTCCATCTGTCCTAACAATGGTCACAATGTGAGCTAGAAGAACTGATTCTAGATCAGCGGTGGGTGACATCTACCTCTCCCGAATGAGAATACGGCAGCTGGTCAGACTGAAACCTGAGAGCGCAGACGCGTTCAGGCCGACGTCAGAGTCTGAAGCCTGCGGGGTGGCGACGCCTGGAGTATATCCGGGGCCCCAGCGGCCCTTCACATGCTAACAGTTTTGATTGAATCCACGCACATACGTAAGCATTTTAACATAGCATTTACATGCAAATCTTTAGCTTTGTGTTTAGCATGGTAATTCATGAGAAGTTAAGCATAGCCGTGTGAAAGTGATTTAAACAGACACCCAGGTTAGCTATTGCAGAATATCCCAGAGTTGCTAGCATTCCTTACTTCAGAAACCATCCCAGACTTTACGGAGCAGAATGATTTAGTCTCAGTTTGAGTGGTATTATATCACGGAAACTGTATCCACATTATTCATTTCTCCAGATTCATTATCCAGTCTATAGGTTAATAAATAGACGAATACCTAATTGCAGTAAATGCAGTTTTGTGCCACAAACCGGTGTGTTTATGATTGTCATAATCGATGACAGGCCACTGAAATATTAGAAAAATAATGCTCACAGGTGGTAATGTAGTAACACATCGGGTGTGCATTAATTTTCAATAATTCAACGGCCTGGAGTCAATTATTCCGCTTACAGTTACCACACCTCAAAGCATTGCTCAGATGATTTATTTCAAGACATTTGTCAGATTCTTGTCCTTAAAACGCTCTTATGTGTTCGACTAATTTCTTAAGCATTTAATCTCAAGCCTCTGTTGCTAATTCCAAAATGTCATTTTAGCGGAGGCTTGAGTCATTATTAACGTCCTAGCTCCGCTTTAGTTTTTCAGTTAAGAATGAATATTGAAGTTAAAGAGAACAAAACGAGCCTGTTTTGTCCAGGTCAAGTCCATGGAAAACGTTTTCATACGAGGAAAAAATGACACATGAATGAAGAAAAGATGGCAAGGTGGAAACTTACTCAATATCATTGAGTATGCTACACGTTTGGTACTTTGAAAGAAGCGAAATGTTGCACACTTGGCCTGTCGTGAGCTCCGTGTAAAGTTACTCTAATCCGATGTTTCCAGGCACAGGTCAGCTATATTAACCAATGAGGTTAAATTGTGTGAAACTGTTTCACTAGTTTTGTACAAGTGCCCTCTGGCTCTTCAAAGTGTCTAGTGTCTTGTAAACTGACTCGAGAGAAGTTCACGTAAAGTTTAAAATTAGTCCCTGACAGAACTGACGCATGATCATGTTTTTACACTGATGGCTCTTTCAACAAGTCTTTTCCTGAAGGTACAATGGCAAACAATCTTTATTTAGCCACATGTAGGTTATTCAGCACACTCTCCGAGAGTAAATATGACCAATGAATGATCAACAGATCTACAAACAGCAGGATTGATTGACTGAGACGTCCCTTTGCTCTTTAAGTTTTGTGTGTTTCTTTCACTGATGCGAAGGGCCATCAGGATTGAGGGCCAGGAGAGCTGTACTGTCAACAAATCCACTTTCAGGAATCTTTCTCACCCGTCTTAAACCCACAGGTTGAGTAAGACCACAGGGGTGGGAAGTTTAGATCTCGGGATAGTTGTTTTGACAGCGTCGCAAATCTGTCTTCAGGGCTAAGCCTGGGAACTCACCTCTGAAAGGATAGGAAGAGAATTGACAGGCCGCTCTTGCATTCTGAGGGCCGTGGAATTTACGGCTTACGCTACGGAGAATCGGAATTGGGACGGAAGACGAAGGAAGACTTAATCCGAAGAGAAACGCAGGTTTCAGGTGACTGCACCTCTTGATCTCCGACCATGAGAACACCTGTATGGAGGTTTGGAGGCTCATAAATTACGCCCTTTTTGTCATTGCTTGAAACCATCCGATGAAGAGAACGCCAGAGAAACCCTCACGTCAGAATCTCATTCCATTAGCTTGTGCGGAGTAACGTAATTACATTACAGGCCTCGGAAAGTGATTGATTTTCTTGCTGGCTCAGCTCGGAGAGGGCGTCCAGTATCTGACTAACTGTCTAAACCCTTCACTTGACCCACAGGTTCAGCATTTTTCACTTTAAATTAAGTGCATCCAAAGCCCATCCATCCTGAACACTTAATCTCAAGAACCCTCTCTCTCTTGGGGCTCTTGTATTCCTGAACAGTAAAAAAGGATAAATACGGTGTCAAGCCTGGCGCCCGCTTCGAGACTTATATACAGGGCCTAACATTAACACTCGCCAAGCACCAAATCCGATTAAAAATCTGTGTTGGTGTGTATGAAACGGTGGCACTCACCAACCGGCCGGTAACATTTTGATGAATTCTAACAAGTGATCAAACATGAATGATGCTCAGGACAGTTGAAGGGCCAGCACTGCATCATCAATTCAATATTCAAGTGCAAGAACACGCAAAAGGGAGCTCATTTAGTTGCCCGTGAATACTTAACCGAGCTCTCTTTCACGTCATCTTGTATTTGAGCGGACAAATTCACACAAAATTGTCAAAAAATAGCAAGTATCCTAGTAAACACAGTCGGCTACGTCTCAAGTTGAGAAAGTCCCTCTAACCAACGTAATTTCCCCATGTCGGTTATTTCGGTTTTTAATCCTGTTAATACTTTCCCCTTAAAAACACAATACCGCGTGTGTAGTCATGTGACTCCACCCGTCCAGTCAGCGGCATAGAAGCAACACAGAGGTCAACTCAAACACAGAGTCAACACCAAGCGGCTCGCGCAGTTTCTCCTGAAGCCGATACAGAAGTGAGTTAAACTGCAGTTCATGGACTGGCCACTAGAGACAGACTCCAGAAGGAGCAGAATCTCATTGAGCTCATGTTAAAATGCCCAACTTTACAGCAGAAGAACACATGATTACAGTCTGGGACAAACTGTGCTTTTGGTCTGTACGGCTAATGTTGCCCTTCATGACGACTGTGAGGGGGGGAATGTTTTTATAACTCATTCGTTTACATTATATAAAGCCTTAAAGTTCTGCATAATTAAGGGCGTGGCCACTTTGAGTGACAGGTCGATTGCCGTTTGTCTGCTGTCTGTTAGTCATCACCTCAGCTCCGCCCACGTCCCGCCTCTTTGCTCATTTTCTGTTATCCGGGAGTGACGCGCTGACAAGATGGCCGACGCTTCAAAACTGCTCTTCAGAATCCTATGGATGACGTCACGGACACTACGTCCATATTTATTTACAGTCTACGGTCAACACACGCAGACAACACCCTCACGAAAGGTTGTCAGTTGTTTGTGTTTAAAGGCTTGCCAGTTTGAACATTAAAACCATTCAATAACATCAGTATGGAAAACATTGCACTTTAGTGTGACACACTAGAGCCGATCCACGCCGTGTCTCTGACAACACGTGAGCCCTGATCACTTTCACTTGCGTCTTCACTAAACTTTTTTCAATTGTATGTGTTTTAAGGCTTGCCAGTTTGGACATTAAAGCGATTTTAGACCTTCGTATCATTATATTAAAGGGGCACTTCAGCGCTGGGAAGATGAATGTGTATTTAAACTGTCATTTATGTAGTAGAAATGTGAAATTATTTTTGAATGTGGTGCCGTCTAGACTGAGAAAAGACAGACAATGTATTTTTGTCTCATGTGGATGAAAGATAACTCCCAGAATGTCAAGTCAAGTCAACTTTATTTATATAGCGCTTTTAACAATGTAGATTGTTTCAGAGCAGCTTTACAGTGTTAAACAGGAAAATAATGCAGCATAATTTTATTAAGCTGTATAGTCATTTGATGTCATCAGTTCATTTCAATTTCCATACGGTGACAGTGTGGGCTTTAGATCAATAATTAGATCAGTAATTTAGTTTATATGGTTAATTTAGTTTATTATTTAGATTTATTTCGATATTTAGTTGAAAAATTTAGTGTCCCCAACTGAGCACGCCAAGCCAGAGGCAACAGTGGCAAGGAAACCAAAGCCCCATCAGGTGACCTAATGGAGAAAAATAAACCTTGGGAGAAACCAGGCTCAGTCGGGGTGCCAGTTCTCCTCTGGCCAATTAACAAACAGCGTATTATTATTATTATTCTGGCTGCTCTACAGGTCAGAGGTCATAATAGATCGGAATATTCAAAGGACCGGAGGCAACACGCTGGAGACGGGTTTATTGCGGATGACATATCGATTTAAGTATTATTTAATTGTAATATTCGAACAATCGAAGTCAACACGCTGGAGACGGGTTTATTGAGGATGCTGTGTCGATGAGGCAGTTGCAGGGGGAGACTGAGAATGCACTTGCTTCGCTGCCCTACGAGGCCACTCCCTACACCGCCCCCAACATCATTTTGATCTTCATAATAATACAATAATTTCGTTCAGTTAGAGAATAAACACTACAATTAAAAACTGAACGTGTCTTTTCAATAAAGTGTGAGTGAGCCGAACGAAAGTCACAGGACAAACGCAGCAGGAGTCAGATTTCATTCAGCACAAGAGGGAAGTAAGAGCTGAGCTGAGGTAAGCGCGGCATTCATTCTCAGCGCGTGTCCAGTCTGGCGCGTTTTCTGGTCGCATATGGAAAGCTAAACTTGCATAGGAATTCATTGAATAGTTGAAACACTCACTTTGCTCCGCATCGCCCTGTTATGACTGCCCGAGGCCGAGTGAGATCCCTCCGCTGTGGCCAGGTTGATAACATGCAGAACAGCTCCCTCTAGTGGCTGTAGTCTTTAGCCTCTGGCCAAAAAAATCCTCAGATGACGCAAAATGACAATATTTGTGTGACAAATATTGTTATATGACAATAGTGACCCCAATTATGTGATATTTAGCCCCGGGAATGCGAATTTTAGTAGGCAACCATGCCAAAAAAACATATTTTTACACCCAAATGTGATTTTTACCGGGGAACCGTCGTGTGCTCTCGCTGGACTCGTGATCGGTCTCTGCACAGCACCGCTGCCAACAAGCCTTCCATCAACACTGCAAACGTTGCGTTACTATTGATTCTCATGGCTTTACGATCCTACATCGGCATCAAAACACAACGAAAACACAGCGAATCCAATGCATTCGTGCAGCTCGCCGTAATTTGTATAGACGGAGATTACAAACGAGCAGCAGCTGTTAGCTCCATTAGCTGCTATTTCAACAATGGCGGATCTCAAGTCTGTGTTGGTCTTGTTGACCCCGCCCCCAGCGCCTGACGTAATCGGTTCTTACTCCTAGCCCTGTTCTAGCCCAGCAATGTTTTGGTGCTACTTAAGAACCACTTTTCCTGGATCGGAGCTGGGGCTTTGGGTGTGGAAACACAAAGAACCGATTTGAAACTAGGCTCTGGCTCCGATCTAGCTCTAGCACTGCTTTGGTGGAAAAGGGCTCACGTATGACCCGCGTCCAGGAGCCGCTGGAGCCCTGCGGATGATGGGGGTCAGAGGACGCGGGTATGGACTCAGGACTGTGGCTGGTAAATCACACGGTTACGCTGTACAGTAGTAAAGGCTCCATTGATATGGATGCTGCTTGTGCAGTAAAGACAGACGACACACACTTCTGAATTATGATGGACTTTAAGGGTTTTACATTGAGATGGGTGGAGTCTTGCTCTTCTTTGAGAAAGTGGTTCACCTTGTAGATACTGTTGTTTGGGATTGGAACAAGTTTTTAGTAATTAGTAATTAAATTGGGGGGAAAAAGCTGGTTTGGTATTTTTACTTTATTTGGACAATAATATGATGCACAATCATGCACAAGCTGCCTTGCATCGTTGTACAATCAGTGTCCAAAGCGTTTAGCGGAGTCAATCATTAACA
>CM042262.1:38432023-38449523 GCA_023566225.1 Romanogobio albipinnatus
CAGACCAGAGATGGTGGTCCAGTGGGTTAAACTACTTAACTGATATGCAGAAGGTTGCTGGTTCGATCCCAGTGGTCTCCACCACTTTCCTCCATGTTGCTCCAGGGGGATTGTCCCTGTAATAAGTGCACTGTAAGTCGCTTTGGATAAAAGCGTCTGCCAAATGCATAAGTCAGAGCGATTTCAATCTCTAGTTACGAGTTCAACGAAGGCCTGAGAGATTGGACTGAGTATAAACATTTTTTTGTTTCAATCAGAATCAATTCATTCCGATCGGTGAATTCGAACGCTGCGTTTACATGAACGCCAAGGGTGCGTGTTTATACACTATATTGCCAAAAGTGTTGTGACGCCTTCCTTTACATGCACATGAACTTTAATGCCATCCCATTCTTGGCCCACCCTTTGCAGCTCTAACAGCTTCAGCTCTTCTTTCCTCAAGGGTTAGGAGTGTGTTTATGGGGATTCTTCTAGAAGCGCATTTGTGATGTTGGACGAGAAGGCCTGGCTCTCAGTCTCTAATTCATCCCAAAGGTGTTCTATCGGGTTGAGGTCAGGACTCCAGTTCCTCCACACCAAACTCCTCATCCGTGTCTTTATGGAGCGATGCTTTGTGCACTGGTCAGTCATGCTGGGACAGGAAGGGGCCGTCCCCAAACTGTTCCCACAAAGTTGGGAGTATGTAATTGTCCAAAATGTCTTGGTGAAGCATTACGAGTTCCTTTCACTGGAACTAACCCCTGAAAAACAACCACACCCCATAATCCCCCCTCAAACTCTACACTTGGCACAATGCAGTCAGGTGAGTCCCGTTCTCCTGGCAACCGCCAAACCCAGACTCGTCCATGGGATTGTCAGACAGAGAAGCGTGATTGGTCACTCAGAGAACACGTCTCCACTGCTCTAGAGTCCAGTGGCGGCGCGCTTTACCCCACTGCATCCCACACTTTGGTGATGTAAGGCTGGGATGGGCTGCTCGGCCTTGGAAACCCATTCCATGAAGCTTTACACACTGTTCTTGAGCTCATCTGAAGGACACAGAAGTTTCGAGGTCTGGAGCTCTTGACTCTGCAGAAAGTTGGCGACTTCTGTGACCCTCAGCATGCGCTGACCCCGCTCTCCCAATCGCTTCCACTTTGTTATAACCCCACTAACAGTTGAGCGTGGAATATTTAGTAGTGAGGAAATGTCCCGAATGGACTTATTGCACAGGTGTCCAGCGATCACGGCCCCACGCTTGAGTTCTCTGAGCTCCTGAGAGCGGCCCATTCTCTCACTGGTGTGTGTAGAAGCGTCTGCAGGACTAGAGCTTGAGTTCTCTGAGCTCCTGAGAGCGGCCCATTCTCTCACTGATGTGTGTAGAAGCGTCTGCAGGACTAGAGCTTGAGTTCTCTGAGCTCCTGAGAGCGGCCCATTCTCTCACTGGTGTGTGTAGAAGCGTCTGCAGGACTAGAGCTTGAGTTCTCTGAGCTCCTGAGAGCGGCCCATTCTCTCACTGATGTGTGTAGAAGCGTCTGCAGGACTAGAGCTTGAGTTCTCTGAGCTCCTGAGAGCGGCCCATTCTCTCACTGATGTGTGTAGAAGCGTCTGCAGGTCTAGAGCTTGAGTTCTCTGAGCTCCTGAGAGCGGCCCATTCTCTCTCTGATGTGTGTAGAAGCGTCTGCAGGTCTAGAGCTTGAGTTCTCTGAGCTCCTGAGAGCGGCCCATTCTCTCTCTGATGTGTGTAGAAGCGTCTGCAGGTCTAGAGCTTGAGTTCTCTGAGCTCCTGAGAGCGGCCCATTCTCTCTCTGATGTGTGTAGAAGCGTCTGCAGGTCTAGAGCTTGAGTTCTCTGAGCTCCTGAGAGCGGCCCATTCTCTCTCTGATGTGTGTAGAAGCGTCTGCAGGACTAGAGCTTGAGTTCTCTGAGCTCCTGAGAGCGGCCCATTCTCTCACTGATGTGTGTAGAAGCGTCTGCAGGTCTAGAGCTTGAGTTCTCTGAGCTCCTGAGAGCGGCCCATTCTCTCTCTGATGTGTGTAGAAGCGTCTGCAGGACTAGAGCTTGAGTTCTCTGAGCTCCTGAGAGTGGTCCATTCTCTCACTGATGTGTGTAGAAGCGTCTGCAGGTCTAGAGTTTGAGTTCTCTGAGCTCCTGAGAGCGGCCCATTCTCTCACTGATGTGTGTAGAAGCGTCTGCAGGCCTAGAGCTTGAGTTCTCTGAGCTCCTGAGAGCGGCCCATTCTCTCTCTGATGTGTGTAGAAGCGTCTGCAGGACTAGAGCTTGAGTTCTCTGAGCTCCTGAGAGCGGCCCATTCTCTCACTGATGTGTGTAGAAGCGTCTGCAGGTCTAGAGCTTGAGTTCTCTGAGCTCCTGAGAGCGGCCCATTCTCTCACTGATGTGTGTAGAAGCGTCTGCAGGTCTAGAGCTTGAGTTCTCTGAGCTCCTGAGAGCGGCCCATTCTCTCACTGATGTGTGTAGAAGCGTCTGCAGGTCTAGAGCTTGAGTTCTCTGAGCTCCTGAGAGCGGCCCATTCTCTCACTGATGTGTGTAGAAGCGTCTGCAGGACTAGAGCTTGAGTTACACACCTGTGACCATGAAGGGGTTGAACACCTGAACTCAGGGATGTGGAGGGGCGGCACAATACTTCTGGCAATAGTGTATGTGTCACAAGCTTCAAATCGGAATGCATTTTTTGATATGCGCTCACTTCAAGAAAATACCCACAGTTTGTGCACACCATTCTCCTGCATTGCTTCTTTTCTTTGTTTTAAAGAACAGACTTAATATTTATCTATTATTTATCGTGCCCAAAACAAAGTGTCTATGGATGAAAGACCGCAATGGGTCTTGATAGGAAATGTGTGGATGTAAAAACTGCAATGCTAGTTATTTTAGATGGGTGAAATGACTTGAGTGGACGGCAATAGTTACCATAAACACAGAGTTAGTGGTTAAAGATCTGGACTGGTGACTAGTAATATTTAGTGTTTTCTAATGGTTCCATTTTGGTGGTATTTTGTGACATCACAGCAGATAAGTAAATAATTATTGACTCAGGGCCTTTGAATTATTAGAAAAATAATACACACCCGAGGTGGAAATGCGGTCACTGTGTGAAGCGGAGCATTATTTTTCAATAATTCAACAGCCCAGAATCAATTATTCTGCTTATGCTATGGTGCTTTTGAGCGGGAGAAAGAGAGGATGTGCTAAAATGTAGTTTTGAGGCAAAAAACATGGAAATAATTTGTCGTTTTTATCCTATTGTGTGCTATCTTTATTTGCTGGGTCAGTGTCGTTGTGTATTTTGGTTGTTTTGCTGTTGTTGGTGTAACAGACTGACACTAGAGGTTGCAGCCTTTATCCTCCTTGTTAGAGCGTCCGACTCTAATGCCGGCGGTCCCGGGTTCGAGTCCCGCTTGGAGCGGGCGGTTTGAACAGGAGGGGTTACATTGGTGCCGTGACCCGGATGGGAGTGAGGTTTAGGGGGGTGAGTATAACAGAGGCCAGCTAGTAGTCGCTGTGTGAGTAAACCTGAGGACCCGGGTTCGAGTCCCGCCTGGAGCAGGTGTTTTGAACAGGAGGGGTTACATTGGTGCTGTGACCCGGATGGGAGTGAGGTTTAGGGGGGTGAGTGTAACGAAGGCCAGCTAGTAGTCGCTGTGTGAGTAAACATAAGGACCCGGGTTCGAGTCCCGCTTGGAGCGGGCGGTTTGAACAGGAGGGGTTACATTGGTGCTGTGACCCGGATGGGAGTGAGGTTTAGGGGGGTGAGTGTAACGAAGGCCGGCTAGTAGTCACTGTGTGAGTAAACATAAGGACCCGGGTTCGAGTCCCGCTTGGAGCGGGCGGTTTGAACAGAAGGGGTTACATTGGTGCCGTGACCCGGATGGGAGTGAGGTTTAGGGGGGTGAGTGTAACAGAAGTCAGCTAGTAGTCGCTGTGTGAGTAAACATAAGGACCCGGGTTCGAGTCCCGCTTGGAGCGGGTGTTTTGAACAGGAGGGGTTACATTGATGCCGTGACCCGGATGAGAGTGAGGTTTAGGGGGGCGAGTGTAACAGAGGTCAGCTAGTAGTCGCTGTGTGAGTAAACATAAGGACCCGGGTTCGAGTCCCGCTTGGAGCGGGCGGTTTGAACAGGAGGGGTTACATTGTTGCCGTGACCCGGATGGGAGTGAGGTTTAGGGGGGTGAGTGTAACAGAGGTCAGCTAGTAGTCGCTGTGTGAGTAAACATAAGGACCCGGGTTCGAGTCCCGCTTGGAGCGGGTGTTTTGAACAGGAGGGGTTACATTGGTGCCGTGACCCGGATGGGAGTGAAGTTTAGGGGGGTGTGTGTAACAGAGGCCAGCTAGTAGTCGCTGTGCGAGTAAACCTCACTCCTCTGATCTCAAAAGACGCTCTAGCGACTGACGTTAGGGGTTGCAGCCTTTAGCCTCCAGGTTAGAGTGTCCGACTCTAATGCCGGCGGACCCAGGTTCGAGTCCCGTTTGGAGCGGGTGTTTTGAACAGGAGGGGTTGCATTGTGCCGTGACCCGGATGGGAGTAAAGTTTAGGGGTGTGTGTGTAACAGAGGCCAGCTAGTAGTCGCTGTGCGAGTAAACCTCACTACTCTGATCTCAAGAGACGCTCTAACGACTGACGCTAGGGGTTGCAGCCTTTAGCCTCCAGGTTAGAGCGTCCGACTCTAATGCCGGCGGACCCGGGTTCAAGTCCCCCTTAAAGCGGGCGGTTCAAACAGGAGGGGTTACATCGGCTGTAAGGACCTTTGAAATAACTGAAATCATTTGGCGGAGTGATATGAAAATGTAATGCGGTCAAAACCTGCCGGAACTACTTTTAGCCATATATTTCCCTTTAAAATGTTCATCAGGTTCAATGAGTTTTACTAGCAGGAAACTCATAATTACGTTAATCCCGGCATGAATGCAGGATTAGCTCTTCCCGTGAGGATTAGGCTTTGGTTTAGTTGCGTTCAGCTCTGTTCTAGTGAGTATAAACTCAGGGTTAGTGGTTACTGAGCTCACGTTTAGTGGTTGTTTTTTGTGAGGTCACAGCAGATAAGTAGAAATTAAGCTGTGAACTGGGATTAGTAATTGCAAGTTTTTACTAGCAGGAAACTCATAACTACGGTCAACAGGATTAGCTCTATGTGTGAGGATTAGGCTTTGTTTTAGTTGAGTTGGCATGAGCGGGTGTTTAAGCTGCCCTGCTAGTTATTTTAGCTGGTGTGGGACAGAATGAACGGACATGATTCGGTTCATTTGACACCCAGCTGTCTAGTCTTTCTAATATAGTCTGTTTGCTAACCAGTCGAACCCTCACCTCCCGTGGCTCTTGCTAACTGACCTCTGAGGATGTGCTGCTGATCCATTTGCATACGGTCCTCTGTTAATTAGTGATCTCAGGTGGCGGGAGGGGATTAGTCCCGGCCGTAAACGTCGCTGCAGGGCGGCGGGCCGCTGAAAGAGTCTCTCCTCATGACGGCGCTCGTTTAGTCTCTGATGAGGTCACGAGGTCGTCATCGAGTCATTCGTCAGTCTCGGAGGACGACAGGAGCCTCCCGCACGCCGTGTTTTGTCCCGCTCGTGTCGTAAACAGCCTGAGGAAGGGTCACAACATGCACATGTTCAGAGGTTTAGATGAGAGACATGAAGCTGATGGTCAGTTGCTGTTCGGCTGTTTTCATTTAACGTTAAAACTGAAGAATTTGGGTTGAAATGATTTAATGAAGTATCCGGAGGTCAGAATTAGGTCACAGATTAAAAATAAATATTTTCTTTTGTATTTGTCTACATTTAATCAGTTTCTAATCACGAAAATAGTCGTAAACAAGCAAACATGTTAAAATTATTAATAAAAAAAGAAATAAATAAAAGAAATGCTTAAAATGAAGTGTCCGGAGGAAGTCAGAATTTGTTTTTTTTAATTGAAGATAAACTTTAAAAACTAAATTAAACAATTTAGTTCCACTATTGTTATTATTATTGTTATTGTTGTTGTTGTTGTTATTATTATTATTATTATTACTTTTTTTTTTTTTTTTTTTTTACATTTTACCTGTTTCTCACCATGAAAATAGCCGTCAACATGTTAAAATTCTTAAAAATACGATTTTTTGACCATATTTAATTTAAGATTTGTTAGTTTGTCATCTAAAAAGTAAAAAAAAACAAAACAAACAAAGTATTGGCAAAATTATATTGCCATATTTATGGTATTATTTGACATGTTAAAATTGAGATTTTTACATCGAGACTTTTTTTTTATTGAAGTGTCAAGAGAAGGCCAGAATTATTATTATTTTTAATTGAAGATAAACTTTAAAAATGTTTGTAATTTATTATAAAAGTTTTAGTTCCATTTTATTATTATTATTATTATTTTACATTATTATATTCATGGTTTCTCACCATGAAAATAGGCGTGAAAAAACAACAACATTACAATTCTTAAAAATAATTATTTTATTTAAGTTTAGTGTAATCTGAAAAGTAAAAAAATGCAAACAAATTATTCCTGTCATATTTAGCGTATTATATGAACTGTTAAACTTGTGGTTTTTATGTGAAAGTCCTTGTGGCAAAGGGTGCTCGGATCTCAACAGCAGCCTCTTGTTTCCAGTCGTGAAAGAGGAGGACAGAGACTTAGTAGTTAGAAGCATTGCATGATGGGACACGAGAGAACCCGCGGTCCTGAGGCCGCTGACAGTGAGGTGACTGACCGACCCATAATCCTTCAGTTAAAGTATAAGAGCCGACAGGTGCGCTGGTCTTCTGACTGTCGACAGCGTCTGTCCGCACCTGAGCGTAATCACCTTCAGGACAGATGTTCATGGCCTCTGTGAGAATGACCCCGGATGACCTCTGATGCCCACAGCTGGCATGAGCCAATGGATTTACACGGGAAAACTGAAGCGCTCATCTGGAGTCACTTCACTGACAGTCGTACAAAGAGTACTGTATACAGAAATATGGGTATAGTCTCATACCATACTACAGTGAGGAAAATAAGTATTTGAACACCCTGCTATTTTGCAAGTTCTCCCACTTAGAAATCATGGAGATTGTCATCGTAGGTGCATGTCCACTGTGAGAGACATAATCTAAAAAAAAAAATCCAGAAATCACAATGTATGATTTTCTAGCTATTTATTTGTATGATACAGCTGCAAATAAGTATTTGAACACCTGAGAAAATCAATGTTAATATTTGGTACAGTAGCCTTTGTTTGCAATTCCAGAGGTCAAAGGTTTCCTGTAGTTGTTCAGCAGGTTTGCACTGCAGGAGGGATTTTGGCCCACTCCTCCACACAGATCTTCTCTAGATCAGTCAGGTTTCTGGCCTGTCTCTGAGAAACACGGAGTTTGAGCTCCTCCAAAGATTCTCTATTGGGTTTAGGTCTGGAGACTGGCTAGGCCACGCCAGAACCTTGATATGCTTCTTACAGAGCCACTCCTTGGTTACCCTGGCTGTGTGCTTCGGGTCATTGTCATGTTGGAAGACCCAGCCTCGACCCATCTTCAATGCTCTAACTGAGGGAAGGAGGTTGTTCCCCAAAATCTCGCAATACATGGCCCCGGTCATCCTCTCCTTAATACAGTGCAGTCGCCCTGTCCCATGTGCAGAGAAACACCCCCAAAGCATGATGCTTCACAGTAGGGATGGTGTTCTTGGGATGGTACTCATCATTCTTCTTCCTCCAAACACGTTTAGTGGAATTATGACCAAAAAGTTCTATTTTGGTCTCATCTGACCACATGACTTTCTCCCATGACTCCTCTGGATCATCCAAATGGTCATTGGCAAACTTAAGACGGGCCTTGACATGTGCTGGTTTAAGCAGGGGAACCTTCCGTGCCATGCATGATTTCAAACCATGACGTCTTAGTGTATTACCAACAGTAACCTTGGAAACGGTGGTCCCAGCTCTTTTCAGGTCATTGACCAGCTCCTCCCGTGTAGTTCTGGGCTGATTTCTCACCTTTCTTAGGATCATTGAGACCCCACGAGGTGAGATCTTGCATGGAGCCCCAGTCCGAGGGAGATTGACAGTCATGTTTAGCTTCTTCCATTTTCTAATGATTGCTCCAACAGTGGACCTTTTTTCACCAAGCTGCTTGGCAATTTCCCCGTAGCCCTTTCCAGCCTTGTGGAGGTGTACAATTTTGTCTCTAGTGTCTTTGGACAGCTCTTTGGTCTTGGCCATGTTAGTAGTTGGATTCTTACTGATTGTATGGGGTGGACAGGTGTCTTTATGCAGCTAACGACCTCAAACAGGTGCATCTAATTTAGGATAATAAATGGAGTGGAGGTGGACATTTTAAAGGCAGACTAACAGGTCTTTGAGGGTCAGAATTCTAGCTGATAGACAGGTGTTCAAATACTTATTTGCAGCTGTATCATACAAATAAATAGTTAAAAAATCATATATTGTGATTTCTGGATTGTTTTTTTAGATTATGTCTCTCACAGTGGACATGCACCTACGATGACAATTTCAGACCCTCCATGATTTCCAAGTGGGAGAACTTGCAAAATAGCAGAGTGTTCAAATACTTATTTTCCTCACTGTATATGGGTGAATCATTTAAACATTTAAAATATGTATATATATATATATATATATATATATATATATATATATATATATATATATATATATATATATATATATATATATATATATATACAGGGCCGTCCCCACCTTAGACATTGAGGGGGACAAGTTTCCCTGAATAATTAGAAATGGCCAAAGTGTCCCCCAATATCTGATATTGTTGATGCTGCTCTGCTGTACTCCATCACGTGACAGCAGCGGGCAGGCTCCTGATTGGCTAACGCGGCGCGAACAGACGCCAAAGTTCAGATTTTTCAACTCGGGTGTCAGACGTGAATTCGCCTCAAACGTGTGAATGCACAAAAGGCATCAAAATAAAATCACTTGCGCAAGATGGTCGATTTGCCTCTTTCGTGCGAACCAGGTGAAATCGCGTCCATCGCGCCGCAGGACCTCCAGACGCACGTCAGCGCGTCTTTACATGGACTTAACATGCAAATCACTCGCAGCATAACAGTGCTCGTCACTGTCAGAATGAGTGAGACGGCCAATCAAATCAAAGTAGGCGGGGCTTAACTGTCCGTGCGAATTCCAACGCAACGTTCAGTTGTAGCACTGAAAGAGTGTCGTAAGATGTAAGTAGCTAAACATATATAATATTTGACAACTGTTTTACAGTAAAAATGTTCAGTGACTGACAGTAATATCCAGTGATGCAAACGTTTTAATTTTTATATAATTTCACCGTTTTGAATTGAAAATATGACATTATTTACATGATTTGTGCACTTCATAACTGAATTTGATGTGACAAGAAACATTTGACATATTATTTATACACTCATTTTATATTATATTATATTTATTATATTCTATTAATTAAATTTATTATTATATTAAAAAAATATATATTTTATACAAAATAATTAATTTAAATATTATTATTATTTAATTAATATTAAATATGAAATAGTTTGCAAATATATATATATATATATATATATATATATATAAGTATGTATGTATGTATGTATGCGTGTGTGTGTGTGTGTGTGTGTGTGTGTGTGTGTGTGTGTGTGTGTGTGTGTGTGTGTGTGTGTGTGTGTGTGTGTGTGTGTGTGTGTGTGTGTGTGTATTTATATATATATATATATATATATCATTTCCTAATATTTATTATAGCCTATATATATAATTTATTAATATTTATTAATGTTTTATATATTTATTATATTTATTTATGTTCATTTATTAAAAAAAAATGCTATAAATATAGTTAACTCTATATATACGTGGTTTGACAATAAGTAGATTAAGTATAGATACAGGTATAATAAAAGAGTTACAGTTATAACAATGCTTCTTGTTTTCATCACTATAATGAGATTTTGGAGAGCAAATGTTTTTAATTATCATGATAAATAAAAAATCCCAATGGTCCTAAAAAATAGACTTTATTTTCTTTTTGTAAAATGTAATAATTGTATTAAATACACTCTAAAAAAAAAAAAAAAAAGTAAGTTACCTGGTTGCCTTAAAATTTTGAGTTCATTGAAATGAAAAATTTGAGTTAATACAATGAACATTTGAGAATTTGATGTCACCCTTTATTCAAATATTATTAAAAGATAAGCATATTGCGTAATTGTGTTTTATTTGTAATAATGCAGTGACACATGCCAAATTGTGTTATTTTTTATTTATTTATGTGCTTCAGATACCATAATATTTTGAGCTTCTATTTATTAAACCAATTTCCGTCATTGTATTAACTCAATTTTTTAATTTCAATGAACTTACTTACTTTAAGTTAAACCAACAATATGTTTTTACAGTGTAACTTTGATGTAGTGATGAAATATAAGCTTGTCTGGCTTCATGAGATGAACTCGTAAATCAAACTATGGTTTATTTACCGTAGCGCCACTGCTTTGTCTTTATCGTGAGAGCGGTGGAAGAGTCGTGTCTGAGCGTGTGTGTGTGTGCTTACAGTGTGTGTTCCTGCCAATCAATACTGTATTCTTAGGGATCTGTGGGATCTGTTTTCCAAGTGCACGTGCGAAGGGAAAGTTATGTCATCTTTCCATCCCTAAGGCTGCGAGCGAGTGTTTACCTGTCAGAAACGCTTGAAGCGGAAATATTGACTCTCATGTCCTCTGAATCGGCCTAATGAACGCGGCGTGTTGAGCGACAGCCTCTTAATGTGACGCGAACACACGTTCCTGCTGTCATCTCACACACACCACTCTTACGACTCTCCCTGCAGTGAGTTTGGCCTGTTTATGTGTGGTTCTGTATCTTATCTTGTCTGGCTGCTCATGTGAAGGTCACGCCGTGGGACGGGACAGAAATGCATTTTCTCTGGTGTTTCTGAGGGAAGATGAATACCAGGCCAGCGCTGTGGCTGTGATTGACAGAGATTGGGATCTGGAGGAGATTCCGAACAGGCTAATTGAGTTCCTGTCAAACATGTTTCCATTCGTTCAAGCGTTCTTCCACTCCATTATGTGTGTGTGTCGGGTGTTTTCCGTACTTCAGATCTGCTGTTTGTCACGACTTCCGTTCGGAGTGTGTGCTGGACTCGGGAATTCTGTGTGTGAATGTGTTGCCGTAGTGATAAACCGTGGGCCTTCATGATGTCAATCATTGTGCCTAATTATTATATTTTTATTATTGTGGACACCACACTAATACTGTGTTTGACCCCCTTTGGCCTTCAGAACTGCCTTAATTCTACGTGGCATTGATTCAACAAGGAGCTGAAAGCATTCTTTAGAAATGTCGGCCCATATTGATAGGATAGCATCTTGCAGTTGATGGAGATTTGTGGGATGCACATCCAGGGCACGAAGCTCCCGTTCCACCACATCCCAAAGATGCTCTATTGGGTTGAGATCTGGGGACTGTGGGGGCCATTTTAGTCCAGTGAGCTCATTGTCATGTTCAAGAAACCAATTTGAAATGATTGGAGCTTTGTGACATGGGGCATTATCCTGCTGGAAGTAGCCATCAGAGGATGGGCACATGCTGGGCATAAAGGGATGGACATGGTCAGAAACAATGCTCAGGTAGGCCGTGGCATTTAAACCATGCCCAATTGGCACTAAGGGGCCTAAAGTGTGCCAAGAAAACATCCCCCACACCATTACACCACCACCACCAGCCTGCACAGTGGTAACAAGGCATGATGGATCCATGTTCTCATTCTGTTTACGCCAAATTCTGACTCTACCATCTGAATGTCTCAACAGAAATCCAGACTCATCAGACCAGGCAACATTTTTCCAGTCTTCAACTGTCCAATTTTGGTGAGCTGGTGCAAATTGTAGCCTCTTTTTCCTATTTGTAGTGGAGATGAGTGGTACCCGGTGGGGTCTTCTGCTGTTGTAGCCCATCCGCCTCAAGGTTGTGCGTGTTGTGGCTTCACAAATGCTTTGCTGCATACCTCGGTTGTAACGAGTGGTTATTTCAGTCAAAGTTACTCTTCTATCAGCTTGAATCAGTCGGCCCATTCTCCTCTGACCTCTAGCATCAACAAGGCATTTTGGCCCACAGGACGGCCCCATACTGGATGTTTTTCCCTTTTCACACCATTCTTTGTAAACCCTAGAAATGGTTGTGCGTGAAAATCCCAGTAACTGAGCAGATTGTGAAATACTCAGACCGGCCCGTCTGGCACCAACAACCATGCCACGCTCAAAATTGCTTAAATCACCTTTCTTTCCCATTCCGACATTCAGTTTGGAGTTCAGGAGATTGTCTTGACCAGGACCACACCCCTAAATGCATTGAAGCAACTGCCATGTGATTGGTTGATTGGATAATTGCATTAATGAGAAATTGAACAGGTGTTCCTAATAATCCTTTAGGTGAGTGTATATAAATTATAGGTAATATATAGATATAATATAATATAGATAAGTTATAACATTAATTTATGTTCATTTTGATTTATTTTACTATTTATTTATTTTATTCAGCATTCATTTTCCTTTATTTTGTTTATTATTCATGTTTATTTATTTTATTTTACTATTAGTTTTTTATACATTTTATTTTTTACCATAATAGTTATTTATTATATGTTATTATTTATTTTATTTGAGTAATTTCATATTTCATTTGATTTATTTTATTATTTTTTTACTACTCATTATTTTATTTTACTGCTCGTTTTTATTATATAACTTATAACTTTTCAACTATACATTTTTATTCATTCTATTATATTATTTATTTTTGATGTTTAAATATTTATTTTAATTTATTTATTTATTGTACTATTTTTTTTACTTATTTTGTTTACTATTCATTTGTTTAGTTAACTATTTGTTTGTTATTTTTGATACATTTTATTTGACTATAATTTTTACTTATGTTATTATTTTTATTTATTTATTTTATATTATTTTTATTTACTTTTTAACTGTACATTTTTATTTGTTTTAATGTAAATAATTTTTTTTTTTTTTTTATGGGATTTTTTTAAAACTTATTTTGTTTACTATTCATTTATTTATACTTATTTATGTATTTATACTTTTCTTGTTATTTTATTATATAGTATTATTTTAACTCTACATTTTTATATTTATTATAACGATATTTATTTTATTTTACTAATCATTTTTTACTTTTTTGTTTAGTATTCTTTCTTTTTTTTTACTGTACATTTTTATTTATTTTATTTTATTTTAATATTAATTTTTATTTTTTAAATTTTTTATTTATCTGACTATTTATTTATTTTACACTTTATTTATTTAATGAATGAATATGTACGTGCCTATATGCCACTTGACAAGAGGTACAGCAGGAAGTGGACCATCTTCAAATCACAGAAATATGGCCTTTACTGTTTAACTCAAAGTAACTTTCTTAAAACATGTCATAGTTTTGTCTCAAGATGCACCCCAGTAATGTGTTTCTCTAAGGCATGTGTATAAAGATGACTGTGGCGGGTGAATATAATGCGTCTGATCACTTGTTAAAGTAAGAGCATGACTGTCAGCGATCATCATGTGACTCAATCTGTGGTGTTCTGCTCCTTCAGATCGGCACGTTCACAACACACAGCGGTCAGTTCTTCCTGGAGCCGCTGCTGAGCGCAGATGGAGAGGAGTATGAGGAAGAGCACAACAAACCTCACCTCGTCTACAGACGCCACGCAGACAGGAAGTCACCTGACACGCAGCCGTGCACCTCCTCAGGTAACCTGCATTTCAGAGCTGGAATATGAATGACCAGGATCTGTTGTGAGCGTGTGGAAAGTCAGCGGTGCAGTTTTGAGCATGCTGGCGTGGGGCTAGTGTGAGGATTAGCGTCTTCATTATGAGCCGGTTATTGGAATTCTTCATCTAATGAAAGGAAATCAACTCCAGCCGCTCCTTTGCTGAAGTCTCCGACAAACACTGGCCGCTGATCCTTCAGTTCAGACGCATTTAGTGTGATCTTAACGCGATAAGATCTGTCATTTTCACATGTCTTCAAACCTGTATAAGTGCTTAACGCTGACCTATGAAGTAAGAGTTTGAGCTGTGCACATGAGGATTTTTCGGGTGAACTCTTCTTCTGCACAGCTTCACATCTCTATTGTGAAGATGTGCCGTGTGATCATGCATCAGAGACTTGAGCAGATTGATGAGGATGAAGGTGTGCCGGCCTTTGGTTCAATCTGATAAGAGAGTCTGATGCTCAGATACCGAGCGCTTTGAAGAAGAGGATTCAGTGTCAGCGCTGCTGTAACCGCTGGCTGGGTTTTGAAGTCGTCATGAAAGGGAAGTTACTCTCGTCTTTTCTTCTCTTTTGCGCCGTATATCCGAGTGAAACGCTTCTCAAACAAGAACAAATGTAGGGCGGGGCTTGATTGTGTCTGTGGGGAAATGATTGGATGGTTGTGGTTTGCTATTGGTGGATCTCATGTGAGTGACAGGTGGCCCCGCCCTCGTCATCAGAGAAGAGATGAAAGAGAGAGGAAGGGGAAGTGATTCTGATTCAAAATCCATCCATACATACATCCTTATATACATACATACATTATACTATACATCCTTAAATACATCCATACATAATCAATACATACATACATGCATACATACATACATACATACATACATGCATACGTACATACATACATACATGCATACATACATACATGCATACATACATACATACATGCATACGTACATGCATACATACGTACATGCATACATACATACATGCATACATACATACATAAATACATGCATACATACATACATACATACATACATACATACATACATACATACATTCATACGTACATACATACATGCATACGTACATGCATACATACATACATACATACATACATACATACATACATACATACGTACATGCATACGTACATGCATACATACATACATACATGCATACATACATACATACATACATACATACATACATACGTACATGCATACGTACATGCATACATACGTACAGTTCATGCATACATACATACAGTACATGCATACATACATACAGTACATGCATACATACGTACATGCATACGTACATGCATACATACATACATACATGCATACATACATACATACATACATACATACATACATACATACATACATACATACATACGTACATGCATACGTACATGCATACATACGTACATGCATACATACGTACATGCATACATACATACAGTTCATGCATACATACATACAGTACATGCATACATACATACAGTACATGCATACATACATACAGTACATGCATACATACATACATACATACATACATACATACATACATACATACAGTACATGCATACATACATACAGTACATGCATACATACATACATACATACATACATACATACAGTACATGCATACATACATACAGTACATGCATACATACATACATACATACATACATACATACAGTACATGCATACATACATACATACATACATACATACAGTACATGCATACATACATACATACATACATACATACATACATACATACATACAGTACATGCATACATACATACATACATACATACATACATACAGTACATGCATACATACATACAGTACATGCATACATACATACATACATACATACATACAGTACATGCATACATACATACATACATACATACATACATACA
This sequence comes from Romanogobio albipinnatus, assembly GCA_023566225.1. NCBI lineage: Eukaryota > Metazoa > Chordata > Actinopteri > Cypriniformes > Gobionidae > Romanogobio > Romanogobio albipinnatus. Next base: position 38,447,730 of record CM042262.1, read on the forward strand.
TACATGCATACGTACATGCATACATACGTACATACATCAATCATCCGTCCGTCCGTCCGTACTTACTTTCAGGCTAGGCTTTTTTTCAAGCCATCATCAAAGTTTGTTGTCAAACTTTATTCATCTAGTTACAGTTACTAGGTGGTTGCTACAGTGCTCTGGGTCTTTTGCTATGTGGTTTCTTTCTTGCTCGAGTCTCTATGATTCAGACGAGCAGGATTATGCAAACTTTAATACTTGGTGTTAGAGATCTGATCCCTATGAGCACTAGTAGTGATGATTGACTTAACAGAGACCGCTAATATTCCAATAAGCGTGCCATTATAAAGCATACGCCATTAGAAATGCAAAGATGTAAGCGTGTATTAGATTGCAGGGTGTTGCTGGAAAATATTTCCAAAGCTTTGCATGTCACGGCCGGACAAATGAGTCACTCTATCTGTTCACCGACGAGTCTGCCGATTAACACCTCGCTTTCTCAGAGTCTGTCCTGAAATAGACACTGATAACTGATGTTCAGGAGTCTCAGATGCTCAGATCTATGTTTTGTATCACTAGTTGTCATCTAGTGAGCCGTGGTAAAACAACAACCAATAGCTGATTGGTAAAGTCATTGCACCATTGCAGCTGAATTCATTGGGATTTCAGGTATGAAATTGAATGCAGCTTTGGAGAATTTGATGTTTCCCCATTCTGAGAGATAGGAGCTGTATTTGCGTGACTGAAACGGCTGTTTCAAAGATGGCTGCGGCTGAAATGCTTTGCCTCAAAGGGGCTCTGGTGAGGGTGATCACCTGTGCACTCGTGCACCTGCCGCCCACCGCCTCTCCTCCCGCTGGTGCCAGAGATCCAAGAGTGTTTAAGTGCGGTTCGCTCGCGGCACACACACGCATAGCCCGAGCCAGCACCGCCAAAGCATGGAAGAGCTGAGCGTCTGGACTTAATCTGGTGTAGTTAGTGTGTCCGCTGGCCTCCGAGCGCCAGCGCTGCCAGCACAGCTCAGTTTCAGAGCGGCTCTGTTTGTTTTGTGTTTGAGGAGTGCCAGAACTCCAGATGAATGCTGCAAAGGCAGACAGATTAACCGGGATCTTCAGGGTTTTATGGGGCAAGCGCTTCGTGTACATTGGTAATTGTTTTTGTGCATGACACACAGCTGGCAGAAACGAGCCCGTCTGGATCTTTGTGTTCAATGATCTGAGCCTAAAGACACTAATCTAACCCGTTTAAAGGGCTTTTGAGAACACCGTATCATAACTAATGCACTGCAAATATGATGCTCTTCCTCAGTGTTTCTGTCTGGTTTTCCAGCACAAATATCTAAACATTCCCAAAACAATATACATTTACTGGAGAAGCAGAATGACTGAAGATATGAATTCCTGTTTAATGAAAAATATCTGCCAATGGGCTCAGAGAATTGAATTATAAAACTTACATACATACTTACTTACATACATACATACATACATACATACATACATACATACATACATACATACATACATACATACATACATACATACATACATACATACATACATACATACATACATACATACATACATACATACATACATACTTGCATACATACATACATACATACATAATCCATACATACTTACATACATCATACTGTACATCCTTAAATACATCCATACATGCATACATGCATACATACATACATACATACATACATACATACATACATACATACATACATACATACATACTTGCATACATAATCCATACATACTTACATACATCATACTGTACATCCTTAAATACATCCATACA
>CM042262.1:38454523-38462023 GCA_023566225.1 Romanogobio albipinnatus
TACCCCCAATGCCCTTCGCAGGCCGGGGGGCACTCCCGAGCCTGCGCTCTACTCCCCCCCCCCCTCCCCGGGGGGGCCGATCACGCAGCCGTGGGACCTGGGAGTAAGAACAGCGAGGTGAGAGAACGGAGCGGGGAGCATGAGGAGCGAGAGAGATGAGAGAGTGGAGAGAGGAGAAAAAAAAAAGAAAAAAAAAAAAAAAAATCTGGTCCGGTTCCCAGACACACTGCCGCTCGGTCCTCAGCCAGCCGAGAGGCTCTTCCTCGCGGTGCCATGCGGTGGTACTGGACGCTCGGTGTACGGCTCGATCCTCCTCCGCCCCCTGGCGGCCGGCGGTGGCTCCTCCTACTGAGGGCGGCCGGCGGTGGCTCCTCCTACTGAGGGCGGCCGGCAGTGGCTCCTCCTTCTGAGGGCAGCCGGAAGCGACTCCCAGTCCTGTGCTCCCTGCGACTCCCCATCATGGCGGACGGCAGCAGGCTCCGGCTCCGGGCAAGCGCTGGGGACACCTCCGCCCCCTCGCGGACGGCAGCCACCCCACCTCGACCCAGGGGCACGGCAGCGAGCTCTCCGTCCCACCGACCTTCATCCGCTCCAGCACCACCGCTTCGGGCAGCCGCTCGCGGTCTTCTCTCCTCCGCGCTGCCCGAACTCCTCAGCACCGCGATCCCCCTCAGCAGCGAGGGCTCTTCGACAGCATGTCCCTCCTTCCTCCCGGGCTTCGGCACCACTGTAGTAAAGTTTGTTCGTACGGGAAGAAGGAATGAAGAATGTTTAATCAAAAATAAACACAAAATAAAATGCCCCTCGCGGTCGACTGCCGCCTACATACAAACAAACACAAAATGAAAATAAAAAGCTGCAGCCCCTCACGGACGACTGCAGCGTACACATAATAAAACGTAAATAAAACACAACACAAAACCCAGGCCTGGTCCTCTGTCGTCGCTCCTCCTTTATACTCCCTCACTCCTCCGCGAGAGCCGAGATTGCTGCGGCGCAGCTGGCGCTCATCCTCCCTGATGAGCGCCGCCTCGTCCCGCCCTCACGGTCCCTCGACCTCGCTGCTCGCCACAGTGAGTTTCCGGATTATTATAGTTAACTAACAATAAACAGTGTGATGCTTTGGGCAATGTTCTGCTGGGAAACCTTGGGTCCTCCATCCATGTGGATGTGACTTTGACACGTCCCACCTACCTAAGCATTGTTGAGCCCATGTCCAGCCTCTCATGGAGACGGTATTCCTTTCAGCAGATAATGCGCCGCCACAAAGCACAAATGCTTCAGGAAGGGTTTGAGGAGCACAACAACGAGTTTGAGGCGTCGACTCGGCCTCCATATTCCCCAGATCTCAATCCAATTGAGCATCTGTGGGATGAGCTGAATACACAAGTCCGATCCGTGGAGGCCCCGCCTCACAACTTACAGGACTTAAAGGATCTGCTGCTAACATCTTGGTGCCAGATCCCACAGCACACCTTCAGGGGTCTAGAGGAGTCCATGCCTTGATGAAACACAATATTAGGTCATAATGTTATGCCTGATATTGTGGTGTTTTACGGCCTCGGTCGCTCTGTCAGCGCTGATCTCATCTCTGGCTCGTCTCGAGACGTGTTGAGAGATGTGTTTCCATAATAAGGGCTGTTAAAGTGGTTCATCTCCACACCTGGATGTGGATCCATTTACACTCTCTGTCATCAGAGAAGCTCAAAACCACACTGAGTTTATGTAGAGTCAGAGTCAGATGTCATGACTGAACACCGCAAATCCACATTTTATTGCAAATGTGCACAGCTTGTAATGGAAGTTAAAAAAATCAGACTTCCTAGGTGGTCTATGAAAGCCTGTAGACTGATTTTTATGACTTTATTTGCCGGGAAAATCTAAAGCACTTGATGTTTACACACGCGAGCCTCTCTTCCGACACATGAAGATAATGCTTATACAATGTTCCGGATAACAAAGAAAGAGTGTGTCATGTGTCATGCACACAAAAGGGATTCATTCACACTATAGTCTCACATAGCCAGATCTATACAGTCTATAGTCTCAAATATACTTTACAGACTATCATTGAATCACATCCACATCACTGCGATGCTTTCTGAACGGCTGTTTTCTGTCCTGTTTGTTGTGTTTATTGTGTTATTGAGAGGAAAGCGTGCAGCACATGTTCTAACTGTCTCTCTCAGCGGATCTTCGTTCACAGTATATCCCTGCAAAGGGAACTTCATTTACTTCTAAACATTAAATGAAAAACAGATTCGCAGTGAGTATATCAGAGCTTTGAATCACGTTTAGTGTCTTGTATGTTACGTGTGCACGAGTATGAGCAGTTACCAGTCCCTCCAGAAAAACGGCGATCGCATGATTTAATGCATAATCAGCCAAAGTCCGCATATTTATGCGGGGGCCGCATTTTTTCAAATACGCCACACTTTCACTGCGTAAATTGCAGCGTAAAAAAATAAAGGGGCTAGCATGATTTCATAATCCCCGTGAAACCATAGATATCGGTGAAACCATGATGAAGCCAAAAATAACAGCAAAAGACGCAAAGCAGTTTCTGTTGTGTTGACCGATTTCAAAAAACAGCATCATGAGCAGCATTCAGAGCGTTATGAATCAGTGAGTCGATTCAGCGGTTCAGAGCGTTATGAATCAGTGAGTCGATTCAGCGGTTTGGAGCGTTATGAATCTGCGAGTCGATTCAGCGGTTTGGAGCGTTATGAATCATTGAGTCGATTCAGCGGTTTGAAGCGTTATGAATCAGAGAGTCGATTCAGCGGTTTGAAGCGTTATGAATCAGAGAGTCGATTCAGCGGTTTGAAGCGTTATGAATCAGAGAGTCGATTCAGCGGTTTGAAGCGTTATGAATCACAGAGTCGATTCAGCGGTTTGGAGCGTAATGAATCAGTGAGTCGATTCAGCGGTTTGGAGCATTATGAATCAGTGAGTCGATTCAGCGGTTTGGAGCGTTATGAATCAGTGAGTCAATTCAGCGGTTCAGAGCGTTATGAATCAGAGTCGATTCAGCGGTTCAGAGCGTTATGAATCAGTGAGTCGATTCAGCGGTTTGGAGCGTTATGAATCAGTGAGTCAATTCAGCGGTTCAGAGCGTTATGAATCAGTGAGTCGATTCAGCGTTTCAGAGCGTTATGAATCAGTGAGTCGATTCAGCGGTTCAGAGCGTTATGAATCAGTGAGTCGATTCAGCGGTTCAGAGCGTTATGAATCAGTGAGTCGATTCAGCGGTTTGGAGCGTTATGAATCTGCGAGTCGATTCAGCGGTTTGAAGCGTTATGAATCAGAGAGTCGATTCAGGGGTTTGAAGCGTTATGAATCAGAGAGTCGATTCAGCGGTTTGAAGCGTTATGAATCACAGAGTCGATTCAGCGGTTTGGAGCGTTATGAATCACAGAGTCGATTCAGCGGTTTGGAGCGTTATGAATCAGTGAGTCGATTCAGCGGTTTGGAGCATTATGAATCAGTGAGTCGATTCAGCGGTTTGGAGCATTATGAATCAGTGAGTCGATTCAGCGGTTTGGAGCGTTATGAATCAGTGAGTCAATTCAGCGGTTCAGAGCGTTATGAATCAGAGAGTCGATTCAGCGGTTCAGAGCGTTATGAATCAGTGAGTCGATTCAGCGGTTTGGAGCGTTATGAATCAGTGAGTCAATTCAGCGGTTCAGAGCGTTATGAATCAGTGAGTCGATTCAGCGGTTCAGAGCGTTATGAATCAGTGAGTCGATTCAGCGGTTCAGAACGTTATGAATCAGTGAGTCGATTCAGCGGTTTGGAGCGTTATGAATCAGTGAGTCAATTCAGCGGTTCAGAGCGTTATGAATCAGAGAGTCGATTCAGCGGTTTGGAGCGTTATGAATCAGTGAGTCGATTCAGCGGTTTGACACGCGATCCGAATCATGAATCGACTCACTGATTCATAACGCTCTGAACCGCTGAATCGACTCTCTGATTCATAACGCTCTGAAGCTTCATGATGCTGTTTGTTTTGAAATCGGTCATCTCTATATTAGTTGTTATTTAGGTTTTAGCACAGAAACTATTCTCATCTCTTCATAAAGTTATTGTATGAGCAGTTACCAGTCCCTCCAGAAAAACGGCGATCGCATGATTTAATGCATAATCAGCCAAAGTCCGCATATTTATGCGGGGGCCGCATTTTTTCAAATACGCCACACTTTCACTGCGTAAATTGCAGCGTAAAAAAATAAAGGGGCTAGCATGATTTCATAATCCCCGTGAAACCATAGATATCGGTGAAACCATGATGAAGCCAAAAATAACAGCAAAAGACGCAAAGCAGTTTCTGTTGTGTTGACCGATTTCAAAAAACAGCATCATGAGCAGCATTCAGAGCGTTATGAATCAGTGAGTCGATTCAGCGGTTCAGAGCGTTATGAATCAGTGAGTCGATTCAGCGGTTTGGAGCGTTATGAATCTGCGAGTCGATTCAGCGGTTTGGAGCGTTATGAATCATTGAGTCGATTCAGCGGTTTGAAGCGTTATGAATCAGAGAGTCGATTCAGCGGTTTGAAGCGTTATGAATCAGAGAGTCGATTCAGCGGTTTGAAGCGTTATGAATCAGAGAGTCGATTCAGCGGTTTGAAGCGTTATGAATCACAGAGTCGATTCAGCGGTTTGGAGCGTAATGAATCAGTGAGTCGATTCAGCGGTTTGGAGCATTATGAATCAGTGAGTCGATTCAGCGGTTTGGAGCGTTATGAATCAGTGAGTCAATTCAGCGGTTCAGAGCGTTATGAATCAGAGTCGATTCAGCGGTTCAGAGCGTTATGAATCAGTGAGTCGATTCAGCGGTTTGGAGCGTTATGAATCAGTGAGTCAATTCAGCGGTTCAGAGCGTTATGAATCAGTGAGTCGATTCAGCGTTTCAGAGCGTTATGAATCAGTGAGTCGATTCAGCGGTTCAGAGCGTTATGAATCAGTGAGTCGATTCAGCGGTTCAGAGCGTTATGAATCAGTGAGTCGATTCAGCGGTTTGGAGCGTTATGAATCTGCGAGTCGATTCAGCGGTTTGAAGCGTTATGAATCAGAGAGTCGATTCAGGGGTTTGAAGCGTTATGAATCAGAGAGTCGATTCAGCGGTTTGAAGCGTTATGAATCACAGAGTCGATTCAGCGGTTTGGAGCGTTATGAATCACAGAGTCGATTCAGCGGTTTGGAGCGTTATGAATCAGTGAGTCGATTCAGCGGTTTGGAGCATTATGAATCAGTGAGTCGATTCAGCGGTTTGGAGCATTATGAATCAGTGAGTCGATTCAGCGGTTTGGAGCGTTATGAATCAGTGAGTCAATTCAGCGGTTCAGAGCGTTATGAATCAGAGAGTCGATTCAGCGGTTCAGAGCGTTATGAATCAGTGAGTCGATTCAGCGGTTTGGAGCGTTATGAATCAGTGAGTCAATTCAGCGGTTCAGAGCGTTATGAATCAGTGAGTCGATTCAGCGGTTCAGAGCGTTATGAATCAGTGAGTCGATTCAGCGGTTCAGAACGTTATGAATCAGTGAGTCGATTCAGCGGTTTGGAGCGTTATGAATCAGTGAGTCAATTCAGCGGTTCAGAGCGTTATGAATCAGAGAGTCGATTCAGCGGTTTGGAGCGTTATGAATCAGTGAGTCGATTCAGCGGTTTGACACGCGATCCGAATCATGAATCGACTCACTGATTCATAACGCTCTGAACCGCTGAATCGACTCTCTGATTCATAACGCTCTGAAGCTTCATGATGCTGTTTGTTTTGAAATCGGTCATCTCTATATTAGTTGTTATTTAGGTTTTAGCACAGAAACTATTCTCATCTCTTCATAAAGTTATTGTAGAGCCGCTGTAGTGAGATGGACTCTGGATCTTTAGTCTTTAGTGCTTTTATGGGTCTTGAGAGTGTGCAGTGCATTGAGCCAATGGAGCCTTTCTGAGCATCAGATTCACACTTAAATATCTTCATCTGTGTCTGAAGATGAGCGGAGTCTGACGGGTGTCCAGAGACATGAGGGGACGGCATTCATGACAGAATTTACATTTCTGGGTGAACTGCCCCTTTAAGAGATTGCACTTTGTGCATTGGAAGCACTCAAATGTCTGTAAAACAGGAAGTTATTTCTTCATCTCTTCAGAAGTTGTAGCATATTCCTTTTGTAAAGCTACAGAACTTGTTTGACTCAATGTTTTGTAAATTTGAGCCGTGTGTTTATTAAGGTCTTCAATAAAACAAGATGAGAACTTAAATATTCTGTGATGTATTGCTTTTTTTCTCTTTTTCATCAAACCGCAGTTTTTGCAAGTTCCCGCAATTTTATCGCATAAAATTGCATAAATATCCCGCATTTTTTTAGAAAACGTGCCGCATAATCAAGGATTTTTGCCCGCAACAATCACAAAAAAAGGCGCATTTTTCTGGAAGGACTGAATTACAAAGTCCCTTTAAGACGCGTCCTTTCACTCGTCGGCCATCTTAGAATCGCCTCTCGGGCATGCGAGTGCAGCTCCTATCTCTTTGAAAGGGAAACATCGAATTGACCGTTCGCAAAGACTCGCCCCCTTTAGTTACTGTTGCTATGTCCGACAAGCCATGGCGTTCTCACAAATATCGTTTTGTGTCTCTTTAATGTGCGCCTCAGTTAAAGCTGCTCGTGAACCCATCATCTCTGAATCTAGTTCATTGATAAGCATCAAATAAACATGAAGGAATACTGAAAGAAATGTTGTTTCAACCGCAGAGAGACGTCAGTAAACACCGTTTTTGTCGGACAAAACGGCAGATTCGGCGATGTGATTGGTCAGATCGCCTGTCAATCAAACTCGCGGCGAAGGGTGAATTCCCCAAAAACTGTTCGCCAAGCGTACAATTAAATTTCATATTTGAAATCACCAATGAAATCTGACAACAACTGTCTCATAAATATTGTTTCTAAATTGTCGAATCATGACAGAAAACGCCATTTCTCCTAACACTGCCTGTTTCTATAGCAACTGGAGCTTCTAATGACAGCGTGTGTGACTTTACTAATCAACCATTGGCTCTTTCATTTAGAAGGCGGGGCTTATTCGCCATATTGGGCGTTGCACAAGTAATCGGAGTGCACCGTTTTCCTATATATAAATATATAAATTCCTGGCTGCAGTTCACTTAATGGCCACCGGTGTCACTAATAACAAGAGTTTCCCCCTTTACGACGCATTCATCTGAGTTTGATAAAAGATAAATGTGTGCAAACTGTAAAATGTATTTAGGAGTTTGTGTGTGAATTTAAAAAAGTCAGAAAGTTTTAAATATCTCAAATGGTATAACAAGCGTCGTAATTGTTATTATAAAATGTCTTAAAGGTGCAGTGTGTGAATTTTAGAGGCATCTAGTGGTGAGGTTGTGAATTGCACTCGCTCACCCCTTTCTTTCGGAGCACATAGAGAAGCTACGGTGGCCCACACAGGACAAAGATGTGGTCGACAGCAGAGAGTAGCTAGCGC
>CM042262.1:38469523-38501415 GCA_023566225.1 Romanogobio albipinnatus
GGAAATTGCCAAGCAGCTTGTATATGAATTAATATTTTACTGTAATACAGTAAAAAGGGTTAATGAGGATTTGTTTCTTTTCCCACAGAACATCACAAGGATCACATCAGTCTCCGTAGCAACAGAACTCTGGAAGAGGAAGTGATGTCGATACAGGAAACGATGCAGAAGCGGGCGGCTCATTCCAAAGATGATCCCAGCGGCTCGCGATCCCGCAAGAGACGCTTCCTGTCGTACCCGCGCTTCGTTGAGCTCATGGTGACAGCCGACACCAAGATGGTCCGACATCACGGGAGAAACCTGGAGCACTACATACTCACAATCATGTCAGTAGTAAGTAAATGAACATTTTCTTTATTTTCTCTCTCCATCAAAAGTGAATTATGTGGGGTTGTTAGAGGAACGGGTCTGCAAGACTTGTTTTTGAGCTTATAAATCAATGATTGATTCCATACCTCATGCACTGACTTACTCCATAATAACTTGGCTGGACTTTTTACCCACAAGGCCGTGCTTTGATATGACCATCAGGAGGTCTTCTGACCACCTGCACTGCTCCGGTCCATATATTTTGACTTAATGAGGCGGTTTTGGGTTTAAATCCAGATATAAATGAGTTCAAAACAACATGTGGACAATATTTACACCAGGCCCTTCAGAGAATAGCATGATCAGTGAGAGTAAGAGTAAGAGTGAAGTTCGCGACACTGCCTTTTATTTAGGCAAATAAACACTAAAATGTTGATTTTTGATTGGGTTTTAGTGTACTGATGATGTCATGGTGGTGTGGGCGTGTTCTCTCAGCCAATCCGAAGACTCCATTAGTGCGTCTGACCGTGATTTATAGTGGAGATGTTCCTCTCTGTCTGTAATTGTAGCCGTCTGTCTAGGTTTTCCCTTTGGCTTCTTCTAAACCCTCAATGTTTATGGTTAACTAATGACTTCCTGTTGGATCGCCTCAGTCTTACGACAGGATTTGACCTGGAATTTTGCTCTTTTTAACTGGTTTAGAAGATCTAGAGCAGGACAGTCATGACTTTTGGGCAAGGAAAAACCCTCAAACATGATTCGTAGACATCTGATGTGTCAATGTGGTTTATCAGTATATTTGGAAGAGCAGTGGTTTATGGGTATTTTTGACGTTTGTCGTTTCAGGTTGCTGCGATCTACAGAGACCCCAGTGTAGGAAACCTCATCAGCATCATGATCGTCAAACTCATCGTCATACACAATGAACAGGTACATCAGAAAACCTCCTTATGCAAAGAAGAATGACAAGCGAGATCTCGTTGCGTTCTCAGTTGTTTCTCCCAGACTGCGGTGAGATTAAATGGAGATGTCTCCTGTGTCTCAGATGTTTCTCCAGAGAAAAATACCCCAATAATCTCACAGAGATTAGAAGAGATGTTGATTATGTCTCAAACTGCGCTCAGATTTGCTCAAGATCACTATTTCTGCCATCAAAAGTCAGAGATCTCAATGTGATCTCAATCATTTCTCATCAAATGATCTGAGCCGACTCATTTATGTGGAAGTCTAAAGGAAACATCTGAGACAAAGTTTATACTTTAGTGAAATAAAGCATTAAGTGTCCTGAGACATAAACGAGCAACATGAGATCTTCTTGCATTCTCAATTGTTTCTCCTAGACACAAGTTTATTAAATTTAGACGTATCCTGTGTCTCAGATGTTTCTCCTGAGAAAAAGACACCAAAGATCGCACACGTCTCTTCTACAGTTTCAGAAGAGATCTCAATAATGTCTCAAATTGTGCTCAGATTTGCTCAAGATCACAATGTCTGCCAATGAAAGTCAGAGATCTCAATATGATCTCAATCATTTCTCATCAAATGATCTGAGCCGACTCATTTATGTAGAAGTGTAGGGGAAACAGCTGAGACAAAGTTGATACTTTGGTGAAGTAATGCATTAAGTGTCCTGAGACATAAACGAGCAACATGAGATCTCAGTTGTTTCTCCGAGACAGAAATTACTTAAATGGAGATGTCTCCTGTGTCTAAAAATGCCCCTAATAAGATCTCACATGTCTCTTCTACATTTTAGAAGAGATAAAATAATGTCTCAAACTGTGCTCAGATTTGTTCAAGATCACAATGTCTGCCATCAAAACTCAGAGATCTCAATATGAGCTCAATCATTTCTCATCTAATGATCTGAGCCGACTCATTTATGTCGAAGTTTAGGGGAAACAGCTGAGACAAAGTTGATACTTTAGTGAAATAATGCATTAAGTGTCCTGAGACATAAACGAGCAACATGAGATCTCAGTTGTTTCTCCCAGACAGTAGTGAGATTAAATGGAGATGTTTGCTGAAGTCTCAGATGTTTCTCCAGAGAAAAAGACCCCAATAATAGGTCCTGAGGCAAGCTTGCTTGCTTGCTCTTTGCATTTTCAATTGTTTCTCCTTGACAGAAATGAGTTAAATGGAGACGTCTCCTGTGTCTCAGATGTTTCTCTAAAAACGCCCCTAATAAGATTGCACATGTCTTTTCTACAGTTTCAGAAGGGATCTCAATAATGTCTCAAACTGCGCTCAGATTTGCTCAAGATCACTATTTCTGTCATAGAAAGTCAGAGATCTCAATATGATCTCAATCATTTCTCATCAAATGATCTTAGCCGACTCATTTATGTGGAAGTTTAGGGGAAACATCTGAGACAAAGTTGATACTTTAGTGAAATAATGCATTGTGTCCTGAGAAATATATGAGCAACATGAGATCTCTTTGCATTCTCAATTGTTTCTCCTAGACAGCAGTGAGATTAAATAGAGATGTATCCTGTGTCTCAGATGTTTCTCCAGAGAAAAAGACCCCAATAATCTCACATGTCTCTTCTACAGTTTCAGAATTGCTCAAGACCCCAAAGTCTGCCATCGAAAGTCAGAGATCTCAAAATAATCTCAATCATTTCTCATCAAATGATCCGAGCCGACTCAAGTCTAAAGGAAACATCTGAGACAAGGTTGATACTTCAGTTAAATAATAATGCATTATTTCAGTGAAGTATCAACCTTGTCTTAGATGTTTGTCAAGTGTCCTGAGATATACACGAGCACCATGAGATCTCTTTAAGTTCTCATTTGTTTCTCCTAGACAGTATAGAGATTAAATGGAGACTTTTGCTGAAGTCTCCTGTGTTTTAGATGTTTCTCCAAAGAAACTGACCCCAACAATCTCACTACAGTATCAGAAGAGATCTCAATAATGTCTCAAACTGTGCTCAGATTTGCTCAAGACCCCAAAGTCTGCCATCAAAGCTCAGAGATCTCAATATGATCTCAATCATTTCTCGTCAAATGATCTGAGCCGACTCATTTATGTCGAAGTTTAGGGGAAACATCTGAGACAATGTTGATACTTCAGTTAAATAATAATGCATAATTTCAGTAAAGTATCAACCTTGTCTTAGATGTTTGTCAAGTGTCCTGAGACATAAACGAGCACCATGAGATCTCTTTAAGTTCTCATTTGTTTCTCCTAGAAAGGGAGTGAGATTAAATGGATATTTCTTTCCCTGAAGTCTCCTGTGTTTTAGATGTTTCTCCAAAGAAACTCACCCCAACAATCTCACTTCAGTTTCCAAAAGAGATCTCAATAATGTCTCAAACTGTTCTCAGATTTGCTCAAGACCCCAAAGTCTGCCATCAAAGCTCAGAGATCTCAATATGATCTCAATCCTTTCTCGACAAATGATCTGAGCCGACTCATTTGTGTGGAAGTCTAGGATAAAAAGGGTTGATACCTTAGTGAAATAAATGAGCAATATCCGAGACGTTATTTCTCTCCGATCAGCCATAATAATTTGCTTTGTGTTTTAAAGGAAGGACCGAATATAAACTTCTACGCCACTGCGACGCTTCATAACTTCTGCGTGTGGCAACAAAGTCACAATGTTTTGGACGACAGTCACCCGGGTCATCATGACACGGCCCTTCTCATAACCAGGTGACCTTAACTTGACCTTTAACCTTATAACCGTTGGCTAAGTCACACCTGATTTTCATTACTTCGCAGTGGATTGAACTTGATTAAAGCATAAACACGTGTGTAGTGTGTGTTGTATCATGAGTGTTTGTTTCTCAGGGAGGACATCTGCCGTGCAAAAGACAAGTGTGACACGTTAGGTAAGGATTTCCTCTGTTTTTCAGCACATCACACTGATACTGACGCATTATTTCTGCAGAATGAATGAGCAGATGACCATTGCATTCACTTAAACCTGTAATGTGCAGCTGGACAAGCACTCAAAAGGCTTTGAAAATGCAAAAATTAGTTTTCACATATGTTTTTGTTTTAAATAATAGTAGGCCGTGTAAAGGAGATTTTCATTAGTTTGTCACCTAATCTGGTTCATGAACGAAACCTGGTTCCTGAAGCAGAACCAGACCCTACAGGAAGTCTGTCAGCTGAGCTTCATTTGACTGTCATCAGTGCATCATACAGGACCAGCTGTGGGTCGTGAATGAGCCCTGGACGTCAGCACAGACCTAGTGACCTGTGCAGGGCCCCTGCAGGTGTTTAGGGCCCGTAATCTCATCCAAGCTGCTCTGCGATCCTTCCAATGGAAAAACGGTGGATAATGTCTTACTTTCTTTTTCTGTGTGTGTAAACCTGAAGGTTTGGCGGAGCTGGGGACGATGTGCGACCCGTACCGGAGCTGCTCCATCAGCGAGGAGAACGGCCTGAGCTCTTCCTTCACCATCGCTCATGAGCTGGGACACGTGTAAGTTTCTCTGGAAGACCCTCACAAAAGCACCTCTCAGAGAGCGCAGGTGCAGAACATAATAAAGACCCGGCGCTTTCATAACGGACAGCATTAAATTAGTTTTCCTCAGTATTTTTTGCCTTGTTTTCTCAGCACAAATATCTAAACGTTCTTAAAACAAGAACAAATATCTGCTTGTTTTGCCTTTGAATTAAAGGAACAGTCCACTTTCATTTTCTCACTCCACTAGAGTTAAACAGTTTGACCGGTTTGGAATCCGTTCAGCCGATCTCCGGGTCTGCACTTTTAGCATAGCTTAGCATAGATCATTGAATCTGATTAGACCGTTAGCATCTCGCTAGGGGTTTTTTTGCATTCAGTGCTTGAAATAGGCTAACTTCTGTCAACATAACCAACGTGACAACCTGCTTGCACTGAGAGCGCTGGGGACTATTTTCAGCCGCTGCACTCATGGGACGGCTCACAGCTTTTGATCGGAATGAGAGTATAGTAGACGGCTGCATGGTTAAAATTTTCTTCCTAATATTATCAATCTTACATGTGAAGAAGTTCATAAAGTCATTACTGCTGTGCTGCTTACAATCATCAGAAGTTGAAGCTTTATTTTTGGTTAATTTAGCCACTGTATCGAATAAATACCTCGGGTTGTGTTTGTTTTCTTCCAAGAGAGTTGAGAAATAAGCAGATCTAGCTGTTCTTATGGCCTTTCTGTATGTGATCATGTGCTCTTTCCACAAATTACGAAAGACCTCTAGTTTTGTTTTCTTCCAGCTGCGCTCCATTTTTCTGGCTGTTGTTTTAAGGGCCCGGGTGTGCTCGTTGTACCATGGCGTTGGACTATTTTCTTTAATCTTCTTTAACCGCAGAGGAGCAACTGTGTCTAAAGTACTGGAAAAGAGAGAGTCAATAGTTTCTGTTGCAACATCGAGTTCTTCTTTTTTTTTTTTCTCTCTCCATTAGGTCACCTAATGGGGTTTTGGTTTCCTTGCCACTGTTGCCTCTGGCTTGGCGTGCTCAGTTGGGGACACTAACATTTTTCAACTAAACATCGAAATAAATCTAATTAATAAACTAAATGAACCATATATTACTGATCTAATTATTGATCTAAAGCCCACACTGTCACCGTATGGAAATTTAAACTGATGACATCAAATGACTATACAGCTTAATAAAATTATGCTGCATTATTTTCCTGTTTAACACTGTAAAGCTGCTTTGGAACAATCTACATTGTTAAAAGCGCTATATAAATAAAGTTGACTTGACTGGACTTGACTATAGTTCCCAGCCATATCGGCCTAGAAAATCACAACTTTTTATTTTCCGTCGGTGTCAGAGTCAATAAAGAATGGATCCAAGAGCAGAGGTTGACAGGATAACAACAGTCTTTAATGAGAATATAAGTAAGGCAGTCTGTCGTTAAGGCTCACAGAACTGGTCAAACAAACTGAGAAGGCAGCTGAGATGATCCTGTCTGGAAGAGGAGAGAGATCGGGACACCAGTAGAGGTGGAGGCAGTTCTTGAGAATAAATCACAGTCAGGAACAGAGGACCACGAAGGTACTCTTGCAGCAAATGCAGAACTCAGACTAAACTTAGGCGCAAGGCTGTATCAGACAAACAAGAGCAGGTGAGCACTTCCAAAGCAAATCAGACATGAAGAAAGCAGCAGTCGTAACGCATGACATGAAACAATGATCCAACAAGAGGCAGTAAGAACAAACACTAGATAAAGGGTAAGCACTCAAACAAAAGTGGGAACAGGTGTCATCGCAAGGCAGCGAGGCGCTGATTACGATGACTAACAGGTGCAGGTAGACAGAGAGAAGATGAGCCTAACGAGCGAGTGAGAAAGTGTGTGTGTGTGTGTGTGTGTGTCTGAAACAATCAGGAAGGAGAGTGCGTGAAGAAAAGGATAGTGAGAAGCAAAGAGAAAGAACCTGACACATGACAGTCGGTCTTAGTACACGATGTCACTACAGAAGAGTCGAGTTTTAAAGAGGAAAAATATCGAAACACTTTGGTCATTTTTGAGCGATGTGCTAACGGTCTAATCAGATTCAATGATCTATGCTAAGCTATGCTAACAGTGCTACCGCCAGACCCGGAGATCGGCTGAATGGATTCGGCTGAATGGATGGTTAAAACAACCCAATTGCTGGCTTAGTCCATTTTCAACCCAACTTGGGTTATTTTTAACCCAGCAGAGTGTAGGGGAGTTGGGGAATGAAAGTGTAGTGCAGTGTTAATTTTGACAGCATATTTTGATTTAGTTTTAGTCATATTTTAGTCGCCTGAATTGTTTTTAGTTTTAGTCTAGTTTTAGTCGACTAAATATCATAAGATTTTAAATCTACAGTAGTTTAGTCGACTAAAATCTAATGAGTTTAGTTCAATTGTACTACAGTAAGCATTTAAGCCGACTGACACTTGAACTGACATTTTGACATCATTTAGTTTTTGACATTAAAAATACACGAAAGAGCTCAATTCACTTTTTTGTTCGTTTTTAAAAACATCTATATCGTTTTTATAACTTTGTATTTCTGTTTTAGTCAGTATATCATGTTAAGCTAAAGCTTCAAATAAGTTTGTTTATTTATTTTTTTAATTTCAGTTAACATTTATTTAATTTTAAGTAACGAAGATTGTTTTAATGGTTTTAGTGAACTATTATAACCCTGATACTTTATTGAATATGTGTCAAATACTGCTCTTTCCTCCTGACTATGAATTAAATGGGAATTAAATTAAATACAGTTTATTGTGTTAGCAAAAACCAATATATAATGCGTGACTTTTAATCATGGGCGTCGGAACCATTGTATGTGGGACAAGACCCACCCACTTTTTACGATCAATGATATTGGACCCACTCACTTTTATCTTCTCTAACATTCAGCACGTGTCTGTTTACCAACCCCTAATCGATAAACACTTATTATTATACACGTTAGACGCTTTATTTCACCTTTTCTAATATTTTCTTCATTTTTGTTGAAAATAGATGCCTTTCCGATCTGATATGTGATGGGAAAAGAGAGAAGTTTGAGCTCTGCGAAAGGCGGACTCGAACCGCGGGTCGACTTGTGTCAAAACTAGACACCGTGCATCTTACCCCTACACTACTGCCGTTTTTAAAGAAACTGCAATTTTTGTAATTTTGTCTTTCTGAACTATACGTTTAGCAAGCAAAGCGGTATATTTGTACTTAATGTAATTGGCATCTACTCCAGTAAAGAAAATTCTGAGGACCCACCCACATTTTTTTTGCTTCCGACGCCCATGCTTTTAATTATAAACAAGCTGGAAATACACCGGGACTCTTATTTTGAAATGTCTGCGCCTCTATTGCAGTTGCAGGAGCTCATTCAAGTTCAGATGAGGAGATAAATATGCATTGTTACAACCGTCTAAAACATATTACTATATAAACATCGTAAAGTAAACACTGTCATTATTCATCAGCATTAGTTCATAATCAATAGTCTGGCATAAATGTGTGTTATTGATTGATTGAGCCGCTCTGGAGCGCTGGATTGGGGATGTGTGAGCCGTGTTTTCCCGCCGTTAGATCAGCATCTGTGACACAGGACATCAGTTCTGACCCCATCTCTTCCCTAATCGTCCCTCCCTAACATTCTCCTCTCGGTTTTATTTTGTCATCCAACACTAGTTTTTATTTAGTTATCGTCTCGTTTTCGTCAGAGAAAAAAGGTTGTTGACGAAAATTATGACGAAAATTATTCGTCAGCGAAATTAACACTGGTGTAGTGTTCCTTTAATTCAAATGGAAAATTTGTGCTTGTTTTAAGCACAAACTCACTTAATTTTGAGGATTTTGTCCGTAAACAAGACTTGTTATTCTCAGTCATTCTCCAGTGCTTCTCCAGTAAATGTGTGTTGATTTAAGAATGTTTGGATATTTGTTCTGGAAATCAAGAGGAAGAGCATCATGTTTTTGCATTAGATGAGGTCTTCATCAGTCATATTAGTGATGTCCCATGAGCTCAGATGATCGAGCTCCATCATGTAGGACGCTCCGCTCGGTCTCTCTCTGTATAAATGAATCCAGTGTGGATTCGTGTGTGTGTAAGAATGACAGCCATGCGACCGTCGGAGGGAATTCAATGGGCTGCAGTGGGACGAGGAGGTCAAACCGCCTTCCAGATTCACTTTTCCAAAAGCAATGCCAACGTCCAAAGGAAACCCTTCACAGAACAATACAGTAACATTTGCAATCTGTCCTCCAGATGAAAAACATGTGCGCACAATATTTTTCAGAGTTGTCAGTAAAATTTTCATCTATAGAACCCTTTAGGGGTTCCCATCATGGATTTAGATTTTATTCATTCATTTAATTACGTTTTAGGAATTCAACAGCTCGTAAACATGCTTTATCACTAGAAAAAATGAAATGACCCATGAAACATGAGAGTAGTGTGCAGTCATTTAAGACTTTTTCTCCTTACATAGAATTTGGTTTGTAGCAACTCATAATGTAAAAACTGCACATCATGTAATAAGTATTACATTATTATTATTATAATAAAATGTTCATAATGTAATAGTTTTCTCAAAATGTAATACAATCTTGAGCTCATGATGTAATAAGAAATTATAAACTCACCAAAAACATGTCATATTTTCATTATTGTAATAGTTTTATAGTAAAACATAACAAATATTAGTGTTCCCTTACAGTACATTTAAAAGAATCTAAAGTCAGTCTTAAACTACCACGAAATGCAACATTTAAATATTCATATTCATATTATTTATTAAACTTAAAGCATTGGTTTTCCTTTAGCAATGTTTTGTTTAATAATAATAATAACAAGAATAATAATAAATATAGCTGCGAGCAGTCATTAACGGAGCCAAGTGCAAAGAAGCCAATAAGACAAGCCAACATGGCTGGGAGGGTCAGACCAACTGCAACAATGAGCAATTAAAGGCATTTTAAGATGATTTTAGGCAAAATGGCTGAAAAATCATATATACAGTCACTAATAATATGATTTAATGGTTTGTCACTTTTGACCAATAGGTGGCGCAGTAACGAAATTAATGTGGTGTGGTCAGAGTGAGATGATGATGACAAAGGCAAAGTTTGGAGTCATTATGTCAAAGCATTGCCGAGATACAGCCTCAAGAGTCATTTTGGCATCATGCCTCAACTTTATCGCTGTGGTATATGAAAACAGTTTGGTCTGTTGACACGAAATTAATAACTTTTTGCTGTAATAGTCTGAAGATGTTACAATTCGATTTTGGTGAAAATCAGACAAATGGTCTAGGAGGAGTTTGAAAAAGTAGGTTTCTAAAGGAAATCAAAATGGCGAACAGGAAGTTTTATCAAATATGGTAAAATTGGGATCTATGTTCTTGGCATGACCCAAGGAATCTATTAAAGCCAGTTTTATGCCAATAGTCAAATTTAATCAAAAGTTATTAGCATTATTGAAAAATTCATTATCACTTTTGTCTGCCCCGAAACTTTTTGAGTACTTTCAGAGCTTGGTATCGAAGACGCATACAGAGTTTCGTAATGTTACGCCAATGCCTTCGTAAAATATAGCACTTTTTGAAAAAAATTCGAAATGGTCTATGCCCAAAATGGTTGATGTGGGAACATTCAAAATGGCAGGAAAATTTTCATGACTTAAAATGCCGGCATAGAGTGCAATCGAATCGACTTGAGCCAAGGAATCAGAGGGACAAGGAGAATTTTGTTTCTATCCCCTGTGGTTCAAAAGTTATAAGCATAAACATGAGTGTATGTTTGGACAGGTGGTGGCGCTAGAGGGATTTTTATTACAATAATAATGTAATACTTATTACATTATGTGCAGTTTTTACATTATGAGAAGCTACAGGGTTCTTAAAAAAATGGAACCTTTTTGATATTTACGGTTCTTTAATATTGAGTCACAAATCTATATAAAACCTTTATAGGATTATAACTTTTGTCCACAAGGTGGCGCTGTCCCAAAACTTTTTGAGTGCTTTTAGAGCTTAGTGTCAAAGACACATAAAGAGTTTCGTAGTGATACGCCAATGCCTTCGTAAAATATAGCACTTTCACAAAAATTCTAAATGGTCGATGCCCAAAACTGTTGATATGTGAATTTTGTTTCTATCCCCTATGGTTCAAAAGTTATAAACATAAACGTGAGTGAATGTTTGGACAGGTGGTGGCGCTAGAGGGATTGAGTTAGAGACTTCAACATTTTATTACAATAATAATGTAATACTTATTATGTGCAGTTTTTACATTATGAGTTTCTACAGGGTTCTTTAAAAAAAAAATAGAACCTTTTTGATATTTAGGGTTCTTTAATATTGAGTCACAAACCTATATAGAACCTTTTGGGCATAAAATGGTTCTTTAAAATTGAGTCAAGTACTTTTTTTTTTTCTAATAGTGTCCTTGTCATTTCTTTGTTAGGAATTTCCGAGTGACAATGTTTCTTAATTGTTTTCAGCGCAGTGCAAAGCATGATGTCCTTCCTCGGTACTTTTGTCCTGTTTTGTTTGTCTTGTTTTTCTCCAGTAAATGTGTCTCGATTTGAGAATGTTTATAGATATTTATGCTGGAAAACAAGACAGAAACACTGAGGAAGAGCATCGTGGAATGGTATCCGAAGTGTGATTCCGGACCTCTTTTGATCAACAGCACAGATGTTCTTGAAATAAAGCCGATTCAGACAGTAAAAGCATTCGGTGAATGTCACATATGAAACGTGTTTAAGGTGCATATGAGTCTGAAGGATCTCTGTAAACACAGCTGTTTGTGTCTGATTTCACAGCTGTTTCTGGACTCTGACGTCAGATTCATCTCAATACAGCTTTTATTTAAGGGACTTTTCCTTTCTGCCATATAAAGAGGTTTTGTTGACAGTCACAGAGTATAGTTTGAGATCTTCAGTCATTTCTCTTCTCCAGTGAATGTGTCCTGATTTAAGAATGTTTCGATATTTGTGCTGTAAATCAAGGCATTGTTTTTTGGCTGTGTAATGATGGTGTTTGTCCCGTATGGCCACTGTACGTGTATCCCGGACATGCCTGAACTCTCTGTGTGTGTGTGTGTGTGTGTGTGTGTGTGTGTGTGTGTGTGTGTGTGTGTGTGTGTGTGTGTGTGTGTGTGTGTGTGTGTGTGTGTGTGTGTGTGTGTGTGTGTGTGTGTGTGTGTGTGTGTGTGTGTGTGTGTGTGTGTGTGTGTGTGTGTGTGTGTGTGTGTGTGTGTGTGTGTGTGTGTGTGTGTGTGTGTGTGTGTGTGTCGCAGGTTCAACATGCCGCATGACGACAGTCCGAAGTGCAGAGAGGCCGGAGTCAAGCATCAGTTCCACGTCATGGCTCCGACCCTCAACTACGACACCAGCCCCTGGTCCTGGTCCAAATGCAGCCGCAAATACGTCACAGATTTCCTGGAGTAGGTGCCCAGTTTCATCTCTGCATGGCTTCACATATGAGCGAGATTCCAGTTAAAGTCCCACTGCACATCTTTACTGGAGGTGCATTCCTTTAAGAGTCTTAAAACGCCATTTGTCTGCAGGAAATTCCAGAAAATCCTGCTGGAATCTGGCTTTGGTTGGACATGGTTTTTAGATGATATTAGCTGGTTTGTTATTTTAGTATTAGTAGCACTTATTAATACTTTTAGTTATGTTGATTTTAGTTTATGATTGTGCAATTTTATTAGGTATCTTTGTTAGTTTTATTAGTTTTTATTCACAGAATTCTCTTCTTTTAAACATTTGGCTGTGGGAAATTCCAGGAAAGACTCCTTTAGTATGATCGATTCACTGTTATAGCTTTTCTTTATATTAGATTTACTTAGATTAAGTTGATTTATATTGTACGTTTTAAAACTTTTTGGGAATTTTGCTGTGTTTTGGTCATTTTTATTAGTGTTTTTTATGTCTATATAGTTTTTATTAAGTTTTAGTTCATTTAACTTTAGTGATATTAGTAATCCAACTTAAACTAAACCAAAATGAACATTTTTGCATTGGCTGCTAAAACATATATATATTTAAATTTCAGTAAAAGTATATTTTATTTCAAGTAAAATCCAGCACAAGGTGGTTTCACATGGTTTATGGCAGTCTAGTTTTACTATTATTGATTTACTGTTATAGTTTTTCGTAATATTTTGAATTAGATTTTATAGATTTATGTTTTTTTATTTTAGCTCAAGTTTTTTGTCATTTTGCTGTGTTTTGGTCATTTTTATATTTTTTTTTTACAGTTTTTAGTAAAGTTTTGATCATTTTTATAAGTCTGTGTCTATGTCTATACTTTGCGTTATGTTTTAGTTCATTTAATTTGAATTATTTTAGTATTTCAACTTAAACTAAATGAAAATTAAATATAATATTGAGAAAAAACCCTGCCTGAAATAAGTTCAGTTTCAGTAAAAGTATATTTTATTTCAAGTAAAATCCAGCACAAGGTGGTTTCACATGGTTTCTAGCGGTCTTGTTTTAGTTTGACTGATTTAGTTTAAAATGTTGTACTTTTATATTGTCAGTTTTCATTTTAATTTTAAAGTTTTTGTAGTTTTGCTGTGTTTTGGTCATTTTTATTAGTGTTTTTTTTTTGTCTATATAGTTTTTTATTAAGTTTTAGTTAGTAATTCAACTTAAACTAAACAAAAATAAAAAAAATTGCATTGGCTGCTAATATATATATATATATATATATTTATATATAAAGTAAAAGTTTATTTCACTTCAAGTAAAATCCAGCACAGTGGTTTCTCAGTCTTGTTTTACTATGATTGATTTACTGTTATAGTTTTTCTTAACATTTTGAATTAGATTTTTTGATTTACATAGATTTATGTTGTCAGTTTATTTTTATTTTAGCTCAAGTTTTTTGTGATTTTGCTGTGTTTTGGTCATTTTTATAGATTTTTGTATATGTCTGTATAGTTTTTATTAAGTTGTAGTTTATTTAAATTTAATTACATTAGTAAATCAAACATTTTGCCTTGGCCGCTAGCTATAAAATATATTTTTATTTTATTTCAGGAAATGTTTATTTAATTTCAAGTAAAATCCATCTTACGGTGGTTTCACATGGTTTCTAGCAGTCTAGTTTTACTATGACTGATTTACTGTTATAGTTTTTTTTTAGATTTACATAGATTTGATAGATTTATGTTGTCAGTTTACTTTTATTTTAGCTGTGATTTTGCTGTGTTTTGGTCATTTTTATAGATTTTTTTATTAAGTTTTAGTTTATTTAATTTGAATTACATTAGTAATCCAAACATTTTGCCTTAGTTATAATATATATATTTTTTAATTTCATCAAATGTTTATTTTATTTCAAGTGACGATTGTTTTATGGCTTTGGTTTTAGTTAACGATAATAACTGGTTTCTAGCTGTCTGGAGATGAGCTGGTTTAGGTGATTGAATCAGTCGGTCAGCCTAGTTTATCTGGTTAACCGTGTCCCAGAAATCACTGGTTTCAGTGGTTTAGGTGTCTAACGTGTGCTAATATCAGATGTCAGCGTTGGGGTTTTAAAGTTAAAATGACCTTTGAGTAAATCCTCGACAGGTCACGCTCTTTAGAGCTCGAATCGCTCTTCCTGTCCCACTCCGGTCCGAGTCCGTCTGCTTTCTCTCGAGGGCCGACAAACAGTCATTTAGTCGCCGGCGTTCTTGGCCCCTCGGCAACCGTAACTCGGGGCAACGGCTCATTGAGGCCGTCCAGAGCGGAGGGAGACGCAGCAGCTTCCCTTTAAGACAGGAAGTGTCAGTTATAATTAGATTTTCCCGGGACGCAAGCCTTTGATCTGCTGGCCGCTCCAGTGAGTCCGTCGGGAGAGGCCTGTGGTCAGGGACAGGATCATGGGTGACCAGGGCAAATGTCTAAACATTCATAAATACAGAAGTCTTGTTTGCTGAAAAAATATTCAAACAAATAAACCTTTAGTAAAAGATTTGACCAATAGTCAAAAAGTGATTAAAAGCATGTTTAGACTACATTCAAAATCTTATTTTCTTCACTCAGAAATGCATGTTTATGTGTTCATTTTCATATCAGGTGCCTTTGGTTGATGGTTTCCATCATTTTAGAACTCAAAAGTTGCTCTTTCGAAGCTCAAATATTGAGATTTCTTCATATTTGGGTGTTTTCACTCCCTCTGAGACTTCCACAAACGCCTCTGTTTGCTCTGCTTTCGATCTCTCTGTGAGAACATATAAAGCAAACGCAGTTTTCTTGATGGAGATGTGTTCCTCAGTCCCTCCAGAAAGACGTGATTATGCGATCGCGTGATTTAACGCATAATCAGCCAAAGTCCGCATATTTATGCGGGGGCCGCATTTTTTCAAATACGCCGCACTTTCTCTGCATAAATTGCCTATTTCCGCGTGCAAAATATGCGGGCTAGCATGATTTCATAATCCCCGCATTTTCGTTGCAAAAAAAGTCATATATATATATATTAGCAGAAAGATGAACAATGTTTGTTTACTTCACACAAGAGCCGCCATTTCCTCCTGTTGCCATGGGAACGCTTTGAATTGACGTAATTACCCGACGTGAACGTCATCGAAAAGCTGCAAACCCCAAGGAGAAACCATAGATACCAGTGAAACCATGATGAAGCGCAAACTCCCATTGGCCAACAAAAATAACAGCAAAAGAGCAAAGCAGTTTCCCCTGTGATGACCAATCAGAACACAGCATCATGAAGCTTCAGAGCATTATGAGTCAGTGAGTCGATTCAGCGGTTTGGAGCGTTATGAATCAGTGAGTCGATTCAGCGGTTTGGAGCGTTATGAGTCAGTGAGTCGATTCAGCGGTTCAGAGCGTTATGAATCAGTGAGTCGATTCAGCGGTTTGGAGCGTTATGAATCAGTGAGTCGATTCAGCGGTTTGGAGTGTTATGAATCAGTGAGTCGATTCAGCGGTTTGGAGCGTTATGAATCAGTGAGTCGATTCAGCGGTTCAGAGCGTTATGAATCAGTGAGTCGATTCAGCGGTTCAGAGCGTTATGAATCAGTGAGTCGATTCAGCGGTTCAGAGCGTTATGAATCAGTGAGTCGATTCAGCGGTTTGGAGCGTTATGAATCAGTGAGTCGATTCAGCGGTTTGGAGTGTTATGAATCAGTGAGTCGATTCAGCGGTTTGGAGCGTTATGAATCAGTGAGTCGATTCAGCGGTTTGGAGTGTTATGAATCAGTGAGTCGATTCAGCGGTTTGGAGCGTTATGAATCAGTGAGTCGATTCAGCGGTTTGGAGCGTTATGAGTCAGTGAGTCAATTCAGCGGTTCAGAGCGTTATGAATCAGTGAGTCGATTCAGCGGTTTGGAGCGTTATGAATCAGTGAGTCGATTCAGCGGTTTGGAGTGTTATGAATCAGTGAGTCGATTCAGCGGTTTGGAGCGTTATGAATCAGTGAGTCGATTCAGCGGTTTGGAGCGTTATGAATCAGTGAGTCGATTCAGCGGTTCAGAGCGTTATGAATCAGTGAGTCGATTCAGCGGTTTGGAGCGTTATGAATCAGTGAGTCGATTCAGCGGTTTGGAGTGTTATGAATCAGTGAGTCGATTCAGCGGTTTGGAGCGTTATGAATCAGTGAGTCGATTCAGCGGTTTGGAGCGTTATGAGTCAGTGAGTCAATTCAGCGGTTCAGAGCGTTATGAATCAGTGAGTCGATTCAGCGGTTTGGAGCGTTATGAATCAGTGAGTCGATTCAGCGGTTTGGAGCGTTATGAGTCAGTGAGTCGATTCAGCGGTTCAGAGCGTTATGAATCAGTGAGTCGATTCAGCGGTTTGAAGCGTTATGAGTCAGTGAGTCGATTCAGCGGTTCAGAGCGTTATGAGTCAGTGAGTCAATTCAGCGGGTCAGAGCGTTATGAGTCAGTGAGTCAATTCAGCGGTTCAGAGCGTTATGAATCAGTGAGTCGATTCAGCGGTTTGGAGCGTTATGAGTCAGTGAGTCGATTCAGCGGTTTGGAGCGTTATGAGTCAGTGAGTCAATTCAGCGGTTCAGAGCGTTATGAATCAGTGAGTCGATTCAGCGGTTTGGAGCGTTATGAATCAGTGAGTCGATTCAGCGGTTTGGAGTGTTATGAATCAGTGAGTCGATTCAGCGGTTTGGAGCGTTATGAATCAGTGAGTCGATTCAGCGGTTTGGAGCGTTATGAATCAGTGAGTCGATTCAGCGGTTCAGAGCGTTATGAATCAGTGAGTCGATTCAGCGGTTTGGAGCGTTATGAATCAGTGAGTCGATTCAGCGGTTTGGAGTGTTATGAATCAGTGAGTCGATTCAGCGGTTTGGAGCGTTATGAATCAGTGAGTCGATTCAGCGGTTTGGAGCGTTATGAGTCAGTGAGTCAATTCAGCGGTTCAGAGCGTTATGAATCAGTGAGTCGATTCAGCGGTTTGGAGCGTTATGAATCAGTGAGTCGATTCAGCGGTTTGGAGCGTTATGAGTCAGTGAGTCGATTCAGCGGTTCAGAGCGTTATGAATCAGTGAGTCGATTCAGCGGTTTGAAGCGTTATGAGTCAGTGAGTCGATTCAGCGGTTCAGAGCGTTATGAGTCAGTGAGTCAATTCAGCGGGTCAGAGCGTTATGAGTCAGTGAGTCAATTCAGCGGTTCAGAGCGTTATGAATCAGTGAGTCGATTCAGCGGTTTGGAGCGTTATGAATCAGTGAGTCGATTCAGCGGTTTGAAGCGTTATGAATCAGTGAGTCGATTCAGCGGTTCAGCGCGTAATGAATCAGTGAGTCGATTCAGCGGTTTGGAGCATTATGAATCAGTGAGTCGATTCAGCGGTTTGGAGCGTTATGAATTAGTGAGTTGATTCGGCGGTTTGGAGTGTTATGAATCAGTGAGTCGATTCAGCGGTTTGAAGCGTTATGAATCAGTGAGTCGATTCAGCGGTTTGGATCGTCAAAGTCACGTATTTCAGCAGTTTGACACGCGATCCGAATCATGAATCGACTCACAGATTCATAACGCTTCGAAGCTTCATGATGCTGTGTTTTGAAATCGGTCCAATTTGAGCCGTGTGTTTATTAAGGTCTTCAATAAAACAAGATGAGAACATAAATATTCAATTAAAAATATTCTCTTTTTTTCTCTTTTTCATCAAACCGCAGTTTTTTTTTTCCATCGCATTTTTTAAGGAAACGTGCCGCATAATCAAGGATTTTTGCCCGTGACAATCACAAAAAAAGCCGCATTTTTCTGGAAGGACTGATTGTTGAGAGGAAAGCAAATGCATTCTCCCGGCGATGGGAAGCAGCAGAAACCTCAAGTGCATCTGTGTTTTGACTGTCCATTCAACCTCAAGAGCTCTTCAAGACGCAACACACTCGTGTGAAGAGTTTAAACACACACCCCAACACTCCACACACACACACACACACACACACACACACACACACACACACACACACACACACACACACACACACACACACACACACACACACACACACACACACACAGTCTTGTTTTCCAGCACAAATATCTAAACATTTACTGAAGATATTAAGTCTTGTTTAATGAAAAATTCATTAAAATGAAGTGAGAACAAGAACAAATATCTGCCAGTGGGGTCAGAAAGGGAAACTTAATTCAAAGGGAAACGAGATTACTTTCCTGACCCCATTGACAGATATTTATTCTTGTTTTAAGCACAAACTCACTTCGTTTCAATGCATTTTAAGCACTTAATTTTGATGGGTTTTTCAAAACGCAGTCATTTTGTGTCTCCAGGATCTTTAGATATTTGGTTTGGAAAACAAGACTGAGGAAGAACATTGTTTTTTTTTCTTCTTCAGTGTTTTTGCATGGTTTGTCAAGCCACAGCTGCATTTAAAAGCACTAAATCTTGCTCAGATACTCCTTTTTCTAACAGTTTAATGACTTCTCAGAATCCCAAGGCAGTTTAAGTTAGCGTGTTTGATTATTAACTCAGTTCACTTGGCTGTTAAGTTACTACACAAGTATTTTGTCACGCAAGAATCGATTTGTTTCTGGAAAAGCTGCAATTTTGAAAATATAAACTATATTTACTGAAATTTGCAGCTGAGTTAGTAGCGTAAAAGCTCACTTTTGTCTCAATGTTGGCAAAGCCTGTTCTTTTCCATGGCATGACTTACAATACAGCAACAACTCGAGCCGCTTCTCTTACATAATTAGCTCATTCATTGAGCCTTTTAGAAGCATCTGATGAGAAATGAGGAACGTCTCGCTCTGTTCAAGGACGAATCCACTTGATTCTCATGCTAAAACTCACGATATATCAAGTCCCTCTGGATCTGCACCAAAACATCACTTTACTAATGAAAATGAGGCCGGGCTACCCATTGGTTGCTCGCTCAGACATGCTTCACCGAACGTCCCAAAGAAGTTAAACTGAAAATATATGGATATTATTCTTAAGTGGGCTAGAAGGACGTTTGACATCGAAAAGCCTTTAATCTGTCAAGTGAACAGAGAAAGCCATGGTGTCAGATGGTACTAATACAAGGGTATGAATGATTACTGTATTTATGTACCATGATATTTACTTGTTTCTCCAAGGTACCATGGTACATGTCCAAAAAACCTTCAGTAATTATAACTGTGAGTCATTTTCCTTAATAAACTCACTTTACCAACCCGCCCAAATCATCTCCAGGTGTGGACTTCATGTCTGTGCCAGAAGGGCGCAGCCTGACCTGAACTCAAAGAAGCCTGCTCAACCACAACATTTGATGAGCCCAAATGTTCTTACGGCACTTTTCCAAGAAAGTGCATTGCTATTATCATGTTTTTCGCAATGCAGTATTCTGCAAAGTTCCTTGGAGTACCACAATAAATGCAAAGGTATATAAATAACCTTTCGTAAGGCAAGACAACCCGGGTAAATAGGGTTAATATAGAATAGATATCACCATACTTCCTTTTCTGAAATGTTATGTTTAAATATGCACATGAGGCACTATATGTACTAATTTGCATACATTTCTAGAACAATTTTTTGGGACATATTAGAGTCAAAGGTTTTTACTGAGGGGATTTTTGGATATCTCTTTCTATCGCTCCATAATACTGTCAAGAGCTAGAGAAAAAAATACATTTTCACCATTTTTTAGGATTAACATGTATAAAATCAGGCAAATTATATATGAACAAACCCCTTGGTAGAAACCTTCAGAATATAGATGTGAATAAACCTGTAAGGTTTGGTGTGTATAAGTGCTGCTGAAGTGGAGGAACAACTCATTTTGTGGAAACAGCGTTTAAAGATGTGTGTGCTGTAATTGAAATCTACAGACGCAAAGAGATAAAGGGCTACAAAAGATACACTTAAAAGTCTATTTCTAGAACAAAAACCTGACCATTGGATGAAGCCAGGTTACAAAAATCTTATTAAATTTTTTAGACATGTTAGAGTCAAAGGTTTTTACTGAGGGGATTTTGGATATCTCTTTTTATCGCTCCATAAATCAGAAAATACTGTCAAGAGCTAGAAAAAAAAAAACATTTTCACCATTTTTTTAAAGCTACACTGTGTGATATTTCCCCCATCTGGCGGTGAAAGGGTATATGACCATCCAGTAAATATTAGTTTCTGTTCCTCCCAATTCCGATTTCCTTTTAACTCCTACAGTGGCCGATTTAGTCCAAGATTAACATGGCTTCCAGTTCGACCTCATTAGTGTTGATTTGCCTGTTGAGTTGCCGTCTTAATTCTCTTTTTCGCTTCCTTGGCGGCTCTGTTACATATCCTCGAGAATAAGAGTGATCCTCCATCAGCAACAGACTTTCAAAAAGGCTTTCAGGTTTTCATATAGCAGTCTCAAGCAATCCCCCTCTTCACATTCGACACGGTGCCATCGAGTGTTAAAACGCGAAAGGCGAAGCTTGAATTTACGGGTATGTCCCTCTTTGGCTAATGTACTTTCAAGATGGAGGGGCAACATGGCGACCCCCGTTCGAACCCCTTACCCGTATGTATTTTCAATGGCATATTATAAACTCACGAGAATACTTTATTACTTGAAAGAAGTAAATATACATTAATGAGCACATATATTTTTGAAAAAACTAAGTGTTTTTAGCTAAGAATAAACTAAGAAAGTTACACAGTGTAGCTTTAAAGAATAAACTGTTGTATAACATCAAGTTAAGGACATATGAACAAACCCCTCAGTAGAAACCTTCAGAATATAGATGTGAATAAACCTGTAAGGTTTGGTGTGTATAAGTGCTGCTGAAGTGGAGGAACAACTCATTTTGTGAAAACAGCGTTTAAAGATGTGTGTGCTGTAATTGAAATCTACAGACGCAAAGAGATAAAGGGCTATAAAAGATACACTTAAAAGTCTATTTCTAGAACAAAAACCTGACCATTGGATAAAGCCAGGTTACAAAAATCTTATTTAATTTTTTAGACATGTTAGAGTCAAAGGTTTTTAATGAGGGGATTTTGGATATCATTTTTTATCGCTCCATAAATCAGAAAATACTGTCAAGAGCTAGAAAAAAAAAACATTTTCACAATTTTTTTAAAGAATAAACTGTTGTATAACATCAAGCAAATGACATATGAACAAACCCCTTGGTAGAAACCTTCAGAATATAGATATGAATAAACCTGTAAGGTTTGGTGGGTATGACTGCTGCTGAAGTGGAGGAACAACTCAATTTGTGGAAACAGCGTTTAAAGATGTGTGTGCTGTAATTGAAATCTACAGACGCAAAGAGATAAAGGGCTATAAAAGATACACTTAAAAGTCTATTTGGGGTGTTTTCTTTCCACTAGTTAAACAAAAAAACACTTTATGAAAAGCCAAAAATCTCAAAATTGGTAGATGCACAAACCCCCCCCCCCCCCCCCCACCCCAAAAAAAAGCGTTTTTGCCTTTTAGGGATAAATCCTCTAAAAGTTACAATTCCTTCAGCATCCTTTTGTCGGCTTTCTTTTTGTCTGTGGAACACAAAAACAAGATATTTGTTGTCCTTTTTTCTATATAATGAAACGGGGTCTGCAAATATATTCTTTTGCATTCACACAGTCTTTGTAACTCTAGTGTTAGGATGCAAATTGTCCTGTATTCATTGTTGGAGTTCTTATCATGTGAAAGAGCCTGAATTCACACACTCACACTCACTTGAGCGTAGCTGAGAGATACTTAGAGATCTGATGGTCTCAGTTTACTGTAATCTTATCGCTCTTTAAGAGCTTTGCACTAACATACTCCTGTGAAAGGTTTTTGTCAGCCTCAGTCTTGCTGATTTTATGAACAAACTCATAACTGATGATGACGAGGTGCAGAGAGACGAGAGCGTACGCCGCTGACTCTGATGGATAAATGAGTCCCACAGAAGGACACATGCCCCTCGAGTACTGTTCATTTTTCCCCTTATAAAGACAAAGGTTTCTTGTAGGGAGTCTGGTGTGGGAGTAAAGGGCGAACGAGGTAATAAGAGGACAAAATCACTGACACAGGTGTTTAGTCACAAAGCCAAGGACAAATTGAACCAGCAACATCAAGAACTCACATAATTGCATCACACGGCTATTCTGAGCTTCGGTTTCCGTTCTCCCTTGCAGAAAGGTGAGCATGCAGAAGGCAAACGGAGAAAGGACTTTGTCAAGGAGGATTGTTTTGTTTCCTTCTCTGGTGCCGACGGCTGAAAGAGCCATTCAGAGATGTTAAGCCCAACAATTCAATGAGACTCAATGTACAGCTGCTCTTTTGTAGCTCCTTTATGTGTTTCAAAGGAAGGGTGTGGTGGGACATGTATGTCATGACGTAGCCGGAGCTGAAGGCATGTTGGACTGATGTACTGAAACGTTGGTTTTGGCACCGTTGTGTTGATTCTTGGAGACCCACCATTATTGGAGAACACCGTCTTTTCCCACATTGAAATGCGCCCTTTGTGTTGTGTAACTAAGTCCATTCAATCCGTTATCAGCAGGTAACAAAGCAGACCACCCACCACTGCCTCCATCTTACACTTGGCCTTCAGATGCCTGGTGAAATCAGAAAGACTGCATTCATATTACCCATTGAGAACTGATTCAAAATAACAACAAATGCTTTATGATAGTACTTTTGAGGGCAGAAGCCAGGATGAAGAAAGCGATCGCTTGATTCAATGTGTCTTTTCTTCTCAGCACTGGTTATGGTGAATGTCTCCTGGACGAGCCCTCGGTACGGACGTATAACCTTCCCAACCAGCTGCCAGGTCAACTCTACAACGCCAACCGGCAGTGTGAACTCATGTTCGGTCCCGGCTCCCAAGTCTGTCCGTTCATGGTACGTCATCCAAATACACTAATCCCAATTGTATTAGTGACACCTTAACTCAGTGACCACCCTGTTAGCAAGAGATCCTGAAACAGTGTTCCTTTGTGCATTGGTCTGTCATCCTTTTGGGAGGCTGTTTAGTCCTTTAACTACCCGGGAATACCAGACTGTTTTAGGGAACCCTACTGTGTCTTTAAACTCCTCTTAAGTTCTCCCATTGTTCATCATTTCTTCTGGTCAGTGGGTTCTTGTAATCTCAAAGCTCATATAACTAACGACTTGAATTCATTGTCTATACTAGTGACCCAACTGTACTTAGGTTTGTATTTTGTACCCAAGTCAAGGGAACTCAGTGCATGTTGGGTACTTGGGAAGGGTTAAATTCATAGATATCCATAATAAAGGCTAGATTTCTTCCGGCAGAGTCTCTAACGGCATCACCGGCGGCCATCTTGTGACAGGCAGGGCTCTGTGGCTCCTGATGTAAGGCGAGTGATCTGCATGAACACAAATACTCTCATCTCGCTGAAATCTTGACGGATTTACAAATGGTTTGGTTTCTTACACATGTTAATAACGTGGCTATAATTATGGATGCTTGAACAAATTATGAATAATTTTTCATGAGTATGCAGTGTCATAACTACATCTCTGACGTTTATAACAAACCAAACAGTTTGAAAATCGGTAGAAAATTGAGCAAGTTATGGTTATTTAAAAAGTGCAAGCACCATTAAAACACAATGTTAGGAGTGAGCGAGCTGACTGTGACAAGATGGCCGCCAGGTGCGGACGTCGACCTCCATTGGCCAGCAGCGTGGACGAGACATCTAGCCTTTATTATGTATATCTATGGTTAAATTTACCTTTTTTTTATAAAATTTATTTTTCTGGTCATTGGGTTTTTGTAGTTTCAAAGGAGAATTAAAGGGGTCATGAACTAAGGGGTTCATTAAATTTAGATTGTGGCTTGAAAGGTTGCAGTGATGAGCATTGTAGCCAATCACAGACATGTTGAGTGATTTCTGCACACTAAGGAATGCTTTCATCATAACTAACAGTGCAAACACAATGTAAAAAAGAGATTTGTTGATCATAACTTAAATTTTGGCGAGAGAACTTCTGACTGTACATGAATCATTACATATCAGAAATCACTGGTCTCAGATCAGGCATTAGAATGAACACGGTTACTTACATGTTGTGGCATTACTGTCGAGTCGTATCTTAAAAGTCTGTTTGCAAAGCCTGCGCCAAAATCCTGACCAAAGAATCCACAGTGAAATGTAGCGAATACAAATAAATAATGCTCAATTGAGACATTCACATTGTTGAAAATAAATAAGCACATTCCTAGCATTAGGATAATGTTATTTTATTCCAGTGATCCTGTATTGCTCTTCTCTCCTCGTCATCTCACTAACACTCCAGTGGGCGGGGCAAAAGTTGCAATGATGAACTAGGCGTTGATCTTCTTCTGCAGAGGCGGTCTATCTATGACAGGCACATTATTCGTATAGCATGATGACCTCTTACATGTCAAATCCTCAAGGAAAATGTCATTTCTCAGTTCATGACCCCTTTAACTAACCATCTGAATCCATTGTCCATACTAGTGACTCAGCTGTATTTAGGTTTGTACCCAAGTCAAGGGAACTCATGGGTACTTGGGAATGGTTAATGTAACAATGTTCAGCCCCTAATGGACGACTGCCGCATATAAACATAATAAACGCAACATAAATATCCCAGGCCTGGTCCTCTCTCTGTCGTCACTCCTCCTTTTATCCTTTTGGAGCTTCTCCGTTGGACTCGGGACCAGTATGTGCACTCGCGCCACCGGCCATGCTCCGTTCCCGCAGCTCTCGGCCCCACCCTGTTTCCTACAGTTAGCTTAACCTTCGTTCAAGTCTTTATTTCTTCAGTTCTCCTGTTGTTCGTTATTTCTTCTAGTCAGTGGGTTCAAGGGAACTCTCGGGTACTTGGGAAGGGTTTGATTTACCAATGTTCAAGTCATTGTTTCTCCAGTTCTGACTGAAGTGACTCTTGCCGATTGCAGAAACAGTGCAAGCGTCTCTGGTGCACCAGTGCGGAGGGCGACCATAAAGGATGTCGTACGCAGCACATGCCTCTCGCTGACGGGACCGAATGTGGCAATGGCATGGTAAGACACTTTCCCTACGCTTTCATCCCTGTGTTTTTGTCTGGCGGTCAGTCGTGCGTTAAACTGAAATGTCAAAGCTGATGAGGATGGTAATGTGAGCTTGCATAGCTCGTTTACTTCGAGAACTCCTTCTTGTCGGTGACATTAGTTACCTAAACACTGAGTCAGATTCAGTTGGGGGTATTTGTTTAATCCCATGTCTAACAAACTGGAGCAACAAGAGCTACAAGATAATCTGTAAAAGAAAATCGGTTGGCAGAATATAAACAGGAGATTCTGTGATGTTAGGGTCGGGCCTTCTGTTGTTTTCCCTCACCTCTCGAATGCAATGCTAATTAGCCACATTTAGTTCATTGCTGCTGGATCTTTGAGAGCTGAGAACCGAGGTGAAGTATCAAGCCTTTGAAACCGAACGCCACCCGCAGATCACCTTGTTGTGAACCCGTGACCCCCAAACCTCTTTACGATGTGGGTGAGTGGGTCACCGGTCAGAGGATTTTTAGAGAGTCTTGGGTTTAGAGCAACACAAAAGACGCTACATTCAGAGAAGGGAGCTGCAGAAGGAGGGGGTCCGTTTTTTCCCCTTTCTTTTAACCTTTTAACTGCTGGGGAAACTACTGGAACAAGCCTTTCTGAGTGAATCAAATGTTAACTGAGGTAGGCAGTATCTTAATCCAACCAAAACAACCTCAATCAGGCTAGTGGATGAGAAAGCTGAAACCTTTCCCATTCTCATTAACCGTGGGACTGCCTTTGCGTACGTGAAGCCCTGTGGAGGAAGGAGAGCGGAGAGCGTTTCTTGGTGGTTCTCGCCGTCTTCTGATTAAAGCCACAAGGGCATGAAAGAGTTTATGTCAGTGTTAAACTCTGTAATCATTGCTCATTAGCAAAACAGACCTCCCATTTTGACTGGTGCTTTAATTGCATGTATTAATACTGTAGTGTTCTGGTGACTGTAATGGTTTAATAAAACAAACTAACATCCCTACACCAACAGCATGAAACGATTTATATGAAAAGGGGAGGAATTATGTTCTCAACCAGTTTCTCTTAAGGATCCAGATTTTTCATTAGACGGCCATTTAAAATTAGAGAAAACTTGCATACAAAAGTAAACAATGTATTTTTTTGTGTGACACTCAAAAAAAGCCTGTTTTATTCATGGCAGGGGTTTCATTGTAGGGTATTTTTGTATCTATATTGTATGTTATTCATATTTTCATGAGTGTTTGAATTCCGCTGGATTCAATACTACACTGCG
This sequence comes from Romanogobio albipinnatus, assembly GCA_023566225.1. NCBI lineage: Eukaryota > Metazoa > Chordata > Actinopteri > Cypriniformes > Gobionidae > Romanogobio > Romanogobio albipinnatus. The sequence continues at coordinate 38,495,985 of CM042262.1, forward strand.
TAAAAACACACTATGATTGGTGCAAACCTTGTTCCTCTTCATTTCAACTCGTAGTTAATACCGTCTGGGTCATTTCCTATTGCTTTATATTTGTTCATGGTCATCCAGTGTTTAATTTGTCATGCTTCTACTAAGTGACAGATGAATTTGAGCCAAAATACTGATCAGATGCATGGCTTTTCAACAGAATAGATGGGAATTTGTATATATTTTGCTGAGAACTGAATCTCGACCCACCAGTTTAGGAGTGTTGTTATATATCATGCCAAGCGGAATAGTTACTGCGTGACTCTTTACAAAAACAGGGACACAAAGGGTCTTTTTTCTTGGGCTTCTACCCCTCGTGGCCCCTGCACCTTTGTTTGTGGTGCTGAGTGCCTGGTGTCACCTCCTCATGGGGCCGTTTGAAGTGGCAGAAGTTGAAAGAAAAGTGCCTCTCGGTCTCGGCTCACCTGCCTGTCTCGAGCTCTTTAATGTGGGAAGGTCCTCACGAAGGCTTGTTCAAAATATCTTTCTCTGTCTCTCTTCTCTCTCATTTATCTCCAAACATCGGCCGTTTGATCCCATTTAAGCCGGTAAATGGACCACTATGTACATAAATGCCGGTCGCTGGTACTCGTGAAACGCTTCTACTGGAGATTCAGGAGAGCGACGTGACGGTCCCGGCGTGCTTTGATTCTTTGTGGTCCCCTAAACTTTCCCCCTCGTCCCTCTCTCTGTCCTCGATTCCCTCTCCTCCAGTTTCCCCTCCTGTGTCTCGCAGAGCACTGGAGTGAGTAATGTGGTCACATGACCCCAGCGGCCTGTCTGTCATCCGGCTCAGTGAGCCCTGTGCTAACGAGGGCGTCCCATCACTTGCCATCTATAAATACCAACACCTCCCTACCTCTCCGCAGTGAGAGAGCACAGGCATGGGCCGCAGTCAATCCGGCTCCTGTCATCTCCAGGGAGAGCCGGCCTGCCATCCAGAAGCTCCTTTGAAGAGCCCAGCCGGCATGAATACGTGCTCCCAGGAGGGTTTCAAAAGCACAAGAACTGGGGGCGCACGGGGGGATTGAAGACCCTGTTGAGAAGACCACCAGCGTGGTTTCGTGTTTTAGATCCTGGCATCCCAATCAGACTTCTTAACTTGCTTTACAAGCAAACCTCAAACGTGGTCTTTAATTGAATTGTGTAAACTGTTCTTTTCGGCAGGGGAACTGTGGGGAAAGGTAGCAGAGGACTATGTGCATTAAGACAGAAACTAGCTGGTCAGTGGGCTCCGTTTATTGGCGCAGAATGGAAATATCCCTATAAAGATGCTTGTAAATAAAGTCCTTGTATTTGTTTCCTCTTCCAACAAGGTTTATGTCTGGAGGTACAATAGACTTTATTGTGTATCTAACTTGTCCTCGTCTCAGGCACTTAGCGAAAGACACTGAAGTCTTGTAAATGTCTGGCGTTGGAGAATTTGTTTTAGGTCTTGGCGTTCCAGTCAGGCTTCTTAACTTGCTTAAAGGGTTAGTTCACCCAAACATGAAAATGTTCCCATGATTTACTCTCCCTCAAGTTCTCCTCGGTGTGTATGACTTTCTTCTTTCAGACGAACACAATCAGAGTTATATTTAAAAAAAATCCTGGCTCTTCCAAGCTTTATAATGGGAGTGAATGGTACCTGAGATTTTGAAGCCCAAAAAAAGTGCATCCCTCCATCATAAAAGTAATCCATACGGCTCCAGGGGGTTAAGAATGTTTAAATATTTAGACTAGAAACAAGACAAAAATGACTAAGAAGAAATCTTTTTTCTACATTTTTTGTACTATTTTTTTGTTTTTAAAAGTAGTCTCATGCTAAAAATAAAAAATAAAAAAATAATTAAAATTAAGATACAATTTATATAAAACACTTTTATGATGGAGGGATGCACTTTTATGATGGAGGGATACACTTTTATGATAGAGGGATACACTTTTTAAGATTGAGGGATGCACTTTTATGATGATAGATGCACTTTTATGATGGAGGGATACACTTTTATGATAGAGGGATACACTTTTATGATGATATGCACTTTTATGATGGATAGATGCACTTTTATGATGGAGGGATGCACTTTTATGATGGATAGATGCACTTTTATGATGGAGGGATGCACTTTTTTTGGGCTTCAAAATATAAGGTACCATTCACTCCCATTATAAAGCTTGGAAGATCCAGGGTATTATTAATATAACTCTGTGTTCGGCAGAAAGAAGAAAGTCATGTGCACCTAGGATGGCTTGAGAGTGAGTAAATTATGGGATACATTTTGGGTGAACTATCCCTTTAACTAAAGCGTCTTTAATTTAATTGTGTTCCGTCGAGGATCTGTAGGGAAAGTGCAGCATGTGTAAATGTTTACATGCTGGTGGTAATGGAGTCTGTTCATTGGTGCAGAACGCTAGTATCCCTATAAAGACGCTTGTAAATGAAGTCAAATCATAATTAGGGGCCAAGCACCGAAGGTGCGGAGGCACCGATTGAAATCGTTAGATTTCTTCTTATTATTATTATTCCGCCGAAAGTCAATGGCAGCCCATTGCACCCTATTTTCCGTCATAATAATTTTCCCGCCATTTTTAATTAACTGAAAAAACCTACTCTTGCGAACTCCTCCAAGGCCGTTGCTCCAATTTGCACGAAAATTAAACCAGATCATCCTCAGACTAAAAGCGTATTAGACTCAAGATGATTAGTCAAACTGTTCTTGAATAACGCTCGAATGAAATCGACAAAGTGCCCACAAAAATGAAAGTCAGGCTCTATCTCCGCAACGCTTTAGCATATTCTAACCAAACGTGGTGTGTGTTATGCCAACCATGACCTGAGGCTGCCTGCAGCGCTTCGGCGCAGTGCCACCTAGTGGTCCGGAGATACAAAAATGTGATATTTTTGATTATAACTTAAAAACGCTTTAGCCAAATATCACAAAACTGGTCTCCTTAGAGTCGGGCATCACGCCGAGCCATACCATACCCAATTTTCCCATATCAACCATTTTGGGCGTCGGCCATTTTGAATTTTGTCAGAAAGTGCTATGTTTTACAAACGCATTGGCGTATCATTACGAAACTCGGTGTGTGTCTTTGTCACCAAGCCTTGAAAGTACTCAAAAAGTTTCACCTTGTGGACAAAAGTTATAATGATTTTTTCAATAATGCTAATAACTTTTGATTAAATTTGACTATTGGCATAAATCTGGTTTTAATAGATTCATTGGGTCATGCCAAGAACATAGATCCTGATTTTACCATATTTGGCCAAACTTCCTGTTCGCCATTTTGATTTCCTTTAGAAACCTACTTTTTCAAACTCCTCCTAGACCATTTGTCTGATTTTCACCAAATCGAATCGTAACATCTTCAGACTATTACAGCAAAAAGTTATTAATTTCGTGTCAACAGACCAAACTGTTTTCATATACCGCAGCGATAAAGTTGAGGCATGATGCCAAAATGACTCTTGAGGCTGTATCTCGGCAATGCTTTGCCATAATGACTCCAAACTTTGCCTTTGTCATCGTCATCTCACTCTGACCACACCACATTAATTTCGTTACTGCGCCACCTATTGGTCAAAAGTGACAAACCATTAAATCATATTATTAGTGACTGTATATATGATTTTTCAGCCATTTTGCCTAAAATCATCTTAAAATGCCTTTAATTGCTCATTGTTGCAGTTGGTCTGACCCTCCCAGCCATGTTGGCTTGTCTTCTTCATTGCGCTTGGCCCCGTTAATGGCTGCTCGCAGCTATATTTGTGCTTGTATTCGGTTCCTCTTCCATTAAGCTTTTGTGTCTGGAGGTACAATAGACACTATTGTGTATGTAAGCGGCCTCGGCTCAGCCGAACCTTCAACCTGTCCTCGTCTCAGGCAGTTGGAGAAAGAGACTGAAGTCTTGTAAACGTCTGGTGTTGGAGGATGTGTTGGCCGCGGCTCTTGGGGTTGGCTGGTGTTCCTGGCAGCTTGTTTCGGGATCGTTCCTCCTCCGTGTGGATCACTTGTCCTGCTAATCTGCAGGTGTTTCCAGCGAGACGTCCAGAAACGGCGGAGCAGGATCTGGTTTTCCCCAGTGAGCTGTTGTCGCGGTTGCCGAGCGATTGAGGCGAAGGTGCGTTCAGGCTGATTGGTGCTGGTCAAACGGGTCACAGATTTTCTTTCTCATTTATTTAAGCAGGCGAGTCGATGGAGAACAGGTTGTAGTGAAAGCTGATGCCTTTCGGCTCCACATGCGCGTCAGAAAGACAGATTTATTATGTTTATTAGAAACTAAAGAAGCAGATATGAAAGGTAGGATGAGTTGTTGTTGTCATATTTTGAAGGATTTTCCCCTTCTGAAGATGACATGTGGTTAGTGGTGTGACATCTGTGTGTTTTGAGGATAAAAGTGTGTTTTCGATCTCTGACGGTGTGTGTGTGTGTGTGTGCACCTCCTGTTCTGTGGGTGTGTTGTAGGCTCTGAAGTCTGTCATTAAGATCTAAAGGGCTTTACTTCAGCAGATCAGCTGTTGCGTTCTCATGTCGTTTGTCAGCGGTGAGGAACATGGGCTGTGTTTCTCTGGCTTGACCTGACGTGCTTAGAAAGCTTCTCTTCAGACTGTTGTTCTGCTGTGGCGATTAAACGCTGCAGCGCCTCCTGTGGAGACACGGAGTCATCACTCACACACTTCTAAAGGCTTGACATGAAATCTAGAGGTGTTTGCAAGATTCTGATGAATGGTGTTTCTGTCCAGCCATCCATCCATCTAGCCATAATTCTATCCATCCATCTATCTAGCCATCATTCTATCCATCCATCCATCCATCCATCATTATATCCATTCATCCATCCATCTAGCCATCGTTCTATCCATCCATCCAGCCTTCATGCTATCATCCATCTAGCCATCATTCTATCTATTCATCCATCCATCTAGCCATCATTCTATCTATCTATCCATCCATCCATCTAGCCATCATTCTATCCTATCCATCCATCTAGCCATCATTCTATCCATCCATCCATCCATCTAGCCATCATTCCATCCATCCATCCATCCATCCATCTAGCCATCATTCCATCCATCCATCCATCTAGCCATCATTCTATCCTATCCATCCATCTAGCCATCATTCTATCCATCCCTCCATCCATCCATCCATCCATCTGGCCATCATTCTCTCCATCCATCCATCCATCTGGCCATCATTCTCTCCATCCATCCATCCATCCATCCATCCATCCATCATTCTCTCCATCCATCCATCCATACATGCATCCATCTATCCATACATTGTTCCATCCATCCATCCATCCATCGCTTCATCCATCCATCCATCATTCTCTCCATCCATCCATCCATCCATCCGTCCATCCATCCATCCATCCATCCATCCATCCATCCATCTAGCCATCATTCTCTCCATCC
>CM042262.1:38506615-38531615 GCA_023566225.1 Romanogobio albipinnatus
TCTAGCTCTAGCACTGCCTTGGTGGGTATTTATGCTTCACCAAGACATTTTGGACAATTTCATGCTCCCAACTTTGCGGGAACAGTTTGGGGACGGCCCCTTCCTGTCCCAGCATGACTGACCAGTGCACAAAGCATCGCTCCATAAAGACACGGATGAGGAGTTTGGTGTGGAGGAACTGGAGTCCTGACCTCAACCCGATAGAACACCTTTGGGATGAATTAGAGCGGAGACTGAGAGCCAGGCCTTCTCGTCCAACATCACAAATGCGCTTCTAGAAGAATCCCCATAAACACACTCCTAACCCTTGAGGAAAGAAGAGCTGAAGCTGTTAGAGCTGCAAAGGGTGGGCGACTCCATATTAAACCCTACGGACTGAGAATGGGATGGCATTAAAGCATGTAAAGGCAGGCGTCACAACACTTATAGTGTATCTCTGGTGTTTCTCATCTCTTTCTCACATCACTTTCGTGTTTCTCATCTGTTTGAAACTCATTGGTAATGTACAGAAGCTGCAAAATAATACTGAAATATCCCAGTGGTTTCACGTCTCACACTCATCTCTCTTGTTTCTCAGTTGTGATGAAAGATCGCTGTAAACTCTTCTGTCGTGTCACGGGGACAATGGCGTACTATCAGCTGAGGGATCGAGTCGTCGACGGAACCCCGTGTGGACCAGACACGTATGATATCTGTGTACAAGGCCTCTGTCGGGTATGAAACAACCTCTAAAAAATGCATTGATTGCATGATTACTGTATTAATATACCATGATATTTTTAAGGTAATTCAAAGAATAACATGGCACAACTATAGCATTTATCCAAAAACCATCACGTTACCACAGTGCGTCTAAAATAAGAATGTTAAATCTATGGTAAGTGCATATGGTACATTTGTGTGATGCAAATGGGAACTGACAATCTTGATTGTGTGTGTGTGTGTGTGTGTGTGTATGTGTGTGTGTGTGTGTATGTGTGTGTCTCTTAGCAAGCAGGTTGTGACCACGTTTTGAATTCAAAGGCAAGAAATGATAAGTGTGGTGTCTGTGGAGGAGACAACTCATCATGTAAGACCCTCGCTGGAACCTTCAACAACGCACAATATGGTGAGTTAAGTGTCAGGTGTTTATCATCTTGTTCTCGTCTCTCTGGTGTTTCTCATCTTGTTCTCATCACTCTCTGGTGTTTCTCATCTTGTTCTCATCACTCTCTGGTGTTTCTCATCTTGTTCTCATCACTCTCTGGTGTTTCTCATCTTGTTCTCATCACTCTCTGGTGTTTCTCATCTCTCTCTGGTGTTTCTCATCTTGTTCTCATCACTCTCTGGTGTTTCTCATCTTGTTCTCATCACTCTCTGATGTTTCTCATCTTGTTCTCGTCACTCTCTGGTGTTTCTCATCTTGTTCTCGTCTCTCTGGTGTTTCTCATCTTGTTCTCATCACTCTCTGGTGTTTCTCATCTTGTTCTCATCACTCTCTGGTGTTTCTCATCTTGTTCTCATCACTCTCTGATGTTTCTCATCTTGTTCTCGTCACTCTCTGGTGTTTCTCATCTTGTTCTCGTCTCTCTGGTGTTTCTCATCTTGTTCTCATCACTCTCTGGTGTTTCTCATCTTGTTCTCGTCACTCTCTGGTGTTTCTCATCTTGTTCTCGTCACTCTCTGGCGTTTCTCATCTTGTTCTCGTCTCTCTGGTGTTTCTCATCTTGTTCTCATCTCTCTCTGGTGTTTCTCATCTTGTTCTCGTCACTCTCTGGTGTTTCTCATCTTGTTCTCGTCTCTCTGGTGTTTCTCATCTTGTTCTCATCACTCTCTGGTGTTTCTCATCTTGTTCTCGTCACTCTCTGGTGTTTATCATCTTGTTCTCGTCTCTCTGGTGTTTCTCATCTTGTTCTCATCTCTCTCTGGTGTTTCTCATCTTGTTCTCATCACTCTCTGGTGTTTCTCATCTTGTTCTCGTCACTCTCTGGTGTTTCTCATCTTGTTCTCATCTCTCTCTGGTGTTTCTCATCTCTCTCTGGTGTTTCTCATCTCTCTCTGGTGTTTCTCATCTTGTTCTCATCTCTCTCTGGTGTTTCTCATCTCTCTCTGGTGTTTCTCATCTTGTTCTCGTCTCTCTCTGGTGTTTCTCATCTTGTTCTCGTCACTCTCTGGTGTTTCTCATCTTGTTCTCGTCTCTCTCTGGTGTTTCTCATCTTGTTCTCGTCACTCTCTGGTGTTTCTCATCTTGTTCTCATCACTCTCTGGTGTTTCTCATCTTTTTCTCGTCACTCTCTGGTGTTTCTCATCTTGTTCTCATCACTCTCTGGTGTTTCTCATCTCTCTCTGGTGTTTCTCATCTCTCTCTGGTGTTTCTCATCTTGTTCTCATCTCTCTCTGGTGTTTCTCATCTCTCTCTGGTGTTTCTCATCTTGTTCTCGTCTCTCTCTGGTGTTTCTCATCTTGTTCTCGTCACTCTCTGGTGTTTCTCATCTTGTTCTCGTCACTCTCTGGCGATTCTCATCTTGTTCTCGTCACTCTCTGGCGTTTCTCATCTTGTTCTCGTCTCTCTCTGGTGTTTCTCATCTTGTTCTCGTCTCTCTCTGGTGTTTCTCATCTTGTCCTCATCACTCTCTGGTGTTTCTCATCTTGTTCTCGTCACTCTCTGGTGTTTCTCATCTTGTTCTCGTCACTCTCTGGTGTTTCTCATCTTGTTCTCATCACTCTCTGGTGTGTCTCATCTCTCTCTGGTGTTTCTCATCTCTCTCTGGTGTTTCTCATCTTGTTCTCATCACTCTCTGGTGTTTCTCATCTTGTTCTCATCACTCTCTGGTGTTTCTCATCTCTCTCTGGTGTTTCTCATCTCTCTCTGGTGTTTCTCATCTCTCTCTGGTGTTTCTCATCTCTTTCTCATCACTCTCTGGTGTGTCTCATCTCTCTCTGGTGTTTCTCATCTCTCTCTGGTGTTTCTCATCTTGTTCTCGTCACTCTCTGGTGTTTCTCATCTTGTTCTCATCACTCTCTGGTGTTTCTCATCTCTCTCTGGTGTTTCTCATCTCTCTCTGGTGTTTCTCATCTTGTTCTCATCACTCTCTGGTGTTTCTCATCTTGTCCTCATCACTCTCTGGTGTTTCTCATCTTGGTCTCGTCACTCTCTGGTGTTTCTCATCTTGTTCTCATCACTCTCTGGTGTGTCTCATCTTGTTCTCATCTCTCTCTGGTGTTTCTCATCTCTCTCTGGTGTTTCTCATCTTGTTCTCATCAATCTCTGGTGTTTCTCATCTTGTTCTCGTCACTCTCTGGTGTTTCTCATCTTTTTCTCGTCTCTCTCTGGTGTTTCTCATCTTGTTCTCGTCACTCTCTGGTGTTTCTCATCTTGTTCTCATCTCTCTCTGGTGTTTCTCATCTTGTTCTCGTCACTCTCTGGTGTTTCTCATCTTGTTCTCATCACTCTCTGGTGTTTCTCATCTCTCTCTGGTGTTTCTCATCTTGTTCTCATCACTCTCTGTTGTTTCTCATCTTGTTCTCGTCACTCTCTGGTGTTTCTCATCTTGTTCTCGTCTCTCTCTGGTGTTTATCATCTTGTTCTCGTCACTCTCTGGTGTTTCTCATCTTGTTCTCATCACTCTCTGGTGTTTCTCATCTCTCTCTGGTGTTTCTCATCTTGTTCTCATCTCTCTCTGGTGTTTCTCATCTTGTTCTCGTCTCTCTAGTGTTTCTCATCTTGTTCTCATCACTCTCTGGTGTTTCTCATCTTGTTCTCATCTCTCTCTGGTGTTTCTCATCACTCTCTGGTGTTTCTCATCTTGTTCTCGTCTCTCTAGTGTTTCTCATCTTGTTCTCATCTCTCTCTGGTGTTTCTCATCTTGTTCTCATCTCTCTCTGGTGTTTCTCATCTTGTTCTCATCTCTCTCTGGTGTTTCTCATCTTGTTCTCATCTCTCTCTGGTGTTTCTCATCACTCTCTGGTGTTTCTCATCTTGTTCTCATCTCTCTCTGGTGTTTCTCATCTTGTTCTCGTCACTCTCTGGTGTTTCTCATCTTGTTCTCATCACTCTTTGGTGTTTTAGGTTATAACGTTGTGGTTCGGATTCCTGCTGGTGCGACCAACATAGATATAAAGCAGGTCAGCTACTCAGGATTACCAGAAGATGATAACTACCTCGGTGAGTCCATGTATTACCAGGCCACATTACCCTAGTGTTACAGTGATGGTATCAGAGGATAATACCATGGTCCTCTGATACATGCTTTCCATTCTGCATGATTTCCATTTTCACATGCCATGATATTTGCATGGTACTTCAGTGAGGAATGCGCTTGCGAACCAATTCAGAAAAAATAAATAAATCAGGAAACCAATGGCATCTGATCTGTCTAGTTCTGATCCTTCTCGTCCTCTGATCTGCAGCTCTGTCTGACAGTCAGTCCAACTTCCTCCTGAACGGAAACTTTGTAGTGTCCATGTTTAAAAGGGAAATCACCTTTAAGGGAGCAGAGATTGAGTACAGCGGATCCAACACTACAGAGGAACGGATCAACTGCACGCAACGGATCGAGGAGGAGCTTGTGCTGCAGGCGAGTCTTAATATCTTGAGTTAGCTTTTATTTTTAGATTTTCAGTTTTCATTTTAATGTCAGTATTAGTATTTATTTTCAATAATTCTTGAAGTATATAGGGGCCTTTTATACCACTGATTTACAGGCTTTGTGAACTTCCTGTCGTCTCAGGTTCTGTGCGTGGGAAACCTGTATAATCCTGACGTCAGATATTCCTTCAGTGTTCCCATCGAGGAGCAGCGGGAGCAGTTTGTCTGGGATCCGTCAGGCCCGTGGCAGGAGTGCAGCCGCATGTGTCAAGGTTCTGCTTTCTATCTGGGTCTTTACCTGCACCCATTTTTGATTTTCTGTCCTCATACACCTTCTCATCTCTCTCTGGTGTTTCTCATCTCTCTCTGGTGTTTCTCATCTCTCTCTGGTGTTTCTCATCTCTCTCTGGTGTTTCTCATCTCTCTCTGGTGTCATCTCTCTCTGGTGTTTCTCATCTCTCTCTGGTGTTTATCATCTCTCTCTGGTGTTTATCATCTCTCTCTGGTGTTTCTCATCTCTCTCTGGTGTTTCTCATCTCTCTCTGGTGTTTCTCATCTCTCTCTGGTGTTTCTCATCTCTCTCTGGTGTTTATCATCTCTCTCTGGTGTTTCTCATCTCTCTCTCATCTCTCTCTGGTGTTTCTCATCTCTCTCTGGTGTTTATCATCTCTTTCTCATCTCTCTCTGGTGTTTCTCATCGCTTTCTCATCACTCTCTGGTGTTTCTCATCTCTCTCTGGTGTTTCTCATCACTCTCTGGTGTTTCTCATCTCTCTCTGGTGTTTCTCATCTCTCTCTGGTGTTTATCATCTCTTTCTCATCTCTCTCTGGTGTTTCTCATCGCTTTCTCATCGCTCTCTGGTGTTTCTCATCTCTTTCTCATCTCCCTCTGGTGTTTCTCATCTCTCTCTGGTGTTTCTCATCTCTCTCTGGTGTTTCTCATCTCTCTCTGGTGTTTATCATCTCTTTCTCATCTCTCTCTGGTGTTTCTCATCGCTTTCTCATCGCTCTCTGGTGTTTCTCATCTCTTTCTCATCTCCCTCTGGTGTTTCTCATCTCTCTCTGGTGTTTCTCATCTCTTTCTCATCTCTCTCTGGTGTTTCTCATCGCTTTCTCATCGCTCTCTGGTGTTTCTCATCTCTTTCTCATCTCCCTCTGGTGTTTCTCATCTCTCTCTGGTGTTTCTCATCTCTTTCTCATCTCTCTCTGGTGTTTCTCATCTCTCTCTCTGGTGTTTCTCATCTCTCTCTGGTGTTTCTCATCTCTTTCTCATCTCTCTCTGGTGTTTCTCATCTCTTTCTCATCTCTCTCTGGTGTTTCTCATCTCTCTCTGGTGTTTCTCATATCTTTCTCATCTCTGGTGTTTCTCATCTCTCTCTGGTGTTTCTCATCTCTTTCTCATCACTCTCTGGTGTTTCTCATCTCTTTCTCATCTCTCTCTGGTGTTTCTCATCTCTTTCTCATCTCTCTCTGGTGTTTCTCATCTCTTTCTCATCACTCTCTGGTGTTTATCATCTCTCTCTGGTGTTTCTCATCACTCTCTGGTGTTTCTCATCTCTCTCTGGTGTTTCTCATCTTGTTCTCATCTCTCTCTGGTGTTTCTCATCTCTCTCTGGTGTTTCTCATCTTGTTCTCATCACTCTCTGGTGTTTCTCATCTCTCTCTGGTGTTTCTCATCACTCTCTGGTGTTTCTCATCTCTCTCTGGTGTTTCTCATCACTCTCTGGTGTTTCTCATCTCTCTCTGGTGTTTCTCATCACTCTCTGGTGTTTATCATCTCTCTCTGGTGTTTCTCATCACTCTCTGGTGTTTCTCATCTCTCTCTGGTGTTTCTCATCTCTCTCTGGTGTTTCTCATCACTCTCTGGTGTTTCTCATCTCTTTCTCATCTCTCTCTGGTGTTTCTCATCTCTTTCTCATCACTCTCTGGTGTTTCTCATCTCTCTCTGGTGTTTCTCATCTCTCTCTGGTGTTTCTCATCTCTCTCTGGTGTTTCTCATCTCTTTCTCATCTCTCTCTGGTGTTTCTCATCTCTCTCTGGTGTTTCTCATCTCTCTCAGGTGTTTCTCATCTCTCTCTGGTGTTTCTCATCTCTCTCTGGTGTTTCTCATCTCTCTCTGGTGTTTCTCTTCTCTTTCTCATCTCTCTCTGGTGTTTATCATCTCTCTCTGGTGTTTCTCATCTCTCTCTGGTGTTTCTCATCTCTTTCTCATCTCTCTCTGGTGTTTCTCATCTCTCTCTGGTGTTTCTCATCTCTCTCTGGTGTTTCTCTTCTCTTTCTCATCTCTCTCTGGTGTTTATCATCTCTCTCTGGTGTTTCTCATCTCTCTCTGGTGTTTATCATCTCTCTCTGGTGTTTCTCATCTCTCTCTGGTGTTTCTCATCTCTCTCTGGTGTTTCTCATCTCTCTCTGGTGTTTCTCATCTCTCTCTGGTGTTTCTCATCTCTCTCTGGTGTTTCTCATCACTCTCTGGTGTTTATCATCTCTCTCTGGTGTTTCTCATCTCTCTCTGGTGTTTATCATCTCTCTCTGGTCTTTATCATCTCTCTCTGGTCTTTATCATCTCTCTCTGGTGTTTCTCATCTCTCTCTGGTGTTTCTCATCACTCTCTGGTGTTTCTCATCTCTCGCTGGTGTTTCTCATCTCTCTCTGGTGTTTCTCATCTCTCTCTGGTGTTTCTCATCTCTATCTGGTGTTTCTCATCACTCTCTGGTGTTTCTCATCTCTCTCTGGTGTTTCTCATCTCTCTCTGGTCTTTATCATCTCTCTCTGGTGTTTCTCATCTCTCTCTGGTGTTTCTCATCACTCTCTGGTGTTTCTCATCTCTCTCTGGTGTTTCTCATCTCTCTCTGGTGTTTCTCATCTCTCTCTGGTGTTTATCATCTCTCTCTGGTCTTTATCATCTCTCTCTGGTCTTTATCATCTCTCTCTGGTGTTTCTCATCTCTCTCTGGTGTTTCTCATCTCTCTCTGGTGTTTCTCATCTCTCTCTGGTGTTTCTCATCTCTTTCTCATCTCTCTCTGGTGTTTCTCATCTCTCTCTGGTGTTTCTCATCTCTCTCTGGTGTTTATCATCTCTCTCTGGTGTTTCTCATCTCTCTCTGGTGTTTATCATCTCTCTCTGGTCTTTATCATCTCTCTCTGGTCTTTCTCATCTCTCTCTGGTGTTTCTCATCTCTCTCTGGTGTTTCTCATCTCTCTCTGGTGTTTCTCATCTCTTTCTCATCTCTCTCTGGTGTTTCTCATCTCTCTCTGGTGTTTCTCATCACTCTCTGGTGTTTCTCATCACTCTCTGGTGTTTCTCATCTCTCTCTGGTGTTTCTCATCTCTCTCTGGTGTTTCTCATCTCTCTCTGGTGTTTCTCATCACTCTCTGGTGTTTCTCATCTCTCTCTGGTGTTTCTCATCACTCTCTGGTGTTTCTCATCACTCTCTGGTGTTTCTCATCACTCTCTGGTGTTTCTCATCACTCTCTGGTGTTTCTCATCTCTCTCTGGTGTTTCTCATCTCTCTCTGGTGTTTCTCATCTCTTTCTCATCTCTCTCTGGTGTTTCTCATCTCTCTCTGGTGTTTCTCATCATTATCTGGTGTTTCTCATCTCTCTCTGGTGTTTCTCATCTCTCTCTGGTGTTTCTCATCTCTCTCTGGTGTTTCTCATCATTCTCTGGTGTTTATCATCTCTCTCTGGTGTTTATCATCTCTTTCTGGTGTTTCTCATCTCTCTCTGGTGTTTCTCATCTCTCTCTGGTGTTTCTCATCTCTCTCTGGTGTTTCTCATCATTCTCTGGTGTTTCTCATCTCTCTCTCTGGTGTTTATCATCTCTTTCTGGTGTTTCTCATCTCTCTCTGGTGTTTCTCATCTCTCTCTGGTGTTTCTCATCTCTCTCTGGTGTTTCTCATCTCTCTCTGGTGTTTCTCATCTCTCTCTGGTGTTTCTCATCATTCTCTGGTGTTTATCATCTCTCTCTCTGGTGTTTATCATCTCTTTCTGGTGTTTCTCATCTCTCTCTGGTGTTTCTCATCTCTCTCTGGTGTTTCTCATCTCTCTCTGGTGTTTCTCATCTCTCTCTGGTGTTTCTCATCTCTCTCTGGTGTTTCTCATCTCTTTCTGGTGTTTCTCATCTCTCTCTGGTGTTTCTCATCTCTTTCTGGTGTTTCTCATCTCTCTCTGGTGTTTCTCATCTCTCTCTGGTGTTTCTCATCTCTTTCTGGTGTTTCTCATCTCTCTCTGGTGTTTCTCATCTCTCTCTGGTGTTTCTCATCTCTCTCTGGTGTTTCTCATCTCTCTCTGGTGTTTCTCATCTCTCTCTGGTGTTTATCATCTCTTTCTGGTGTTTCTCATCTCTCTCTCATCACTCTCTGGTGTTTCTCATCTCTCTCTGGTGTTTCTCATCTCTCTCTGGTGTTTCTCATCTCTCTCTGGTGTTTCTCATCACTCTCTGGTGTTTCTCATCTCTCGCTGGTGTTTCTCATCTCTCTCTGGTGTTTCTCATCTCTCTCTGGTGTTTCTCATCTCTCTCTGGTGTTTCTCATCTCTATCTGGTGTTTCTCATCACTCTCTGGTGTTTCTCATCTCTCTCTGGTGTTTCTCATCTCTCTCTGGTCTTTATCATCTCTCTCTGGTGTTTCTCATCTCTCTCTGGTGTTTCTCATCACTCTCTGGTGTTTCTCATCTCTCTCTGGTGTTTCTCATCTCTCTCTGGTGTTTCTCATCTCTCTCTGCTGTTTATCATCTCTCTCTGGTCTTTATCATCTCTCTCTGGTCTTTATCATCTCTCTCTGGTGTTTCTCATCTCTCTCTGGTGTTTCTCATCTCTCTCTGGTGTTTCTCATCTCTCTCTGGTGTTTCTCATCTCTTTCTCATCTCTCTCTGGTGTTTCTCATCTCTCTCTGGTGTTTCTCATCTCTCTCTGGTGTTTATCATCTCTCTCTGGTGTTTCTCATCTCTCTCTGGTGTTTATCATCTCTCTCTGGTCTTTATCATCTCTCTCTGGTCTTTCTCATCTCTCTCTGGTGTTTCTCATCTCTCTCTGGTGTTTCTCATCTCTCTCTGGTGTTTCTCATCTCTTTCTCATCTCTCTCTGGTGTTTCTCATCTCTCTCTGGTGTTTCTCATCACTCTCTGGTGTTTCTCATCACTCTCTGGTGTTTCTCATCTCTCTCTGGTGTTTCTCATCTCTCTCTGGTGTTTCTCATCTCTCTCTGGTGTTTCTCATCACTCTCTGGTGTTTCTCATCTCTCTCTGGTGTTTCTCATCACTCTCTGGTGTTTCTCATCACTCTCTGGTGTTTCTCATCACTCTCTGGTGTTTCTCATCACTCTCTGGTGTTTCTCATCTCTCTCTGGTGTTTCTCATCTCTCTCTGGTGTTTCTCATCTCTTTCTCATCTCTCTCTGGTGTTTCTCATCTCTCTCTGGTGTTTCTCATCATTATCTGGTGTTTCTCATCTCTCTCTGGTGTTTCTCATCTCTCTCTGGTGTTTCTCATCTCTCTCTGGTGTTTCTCATCATTCTCTGGTGTTTATCATCTCTCTCTGGTGTTTATCATCTCTCTCTGGTGTTTCTCATCTCTCTCTGGTGTTTCTCATCTCTCTCTGGTGTTTCTCATCTCTCTCTGGTGTTTCTCATCATTCTCTGGTGTTTATCATCTCTCTCTGGTGTTTATCATCTCTTTCTGGTGTTTCTCATCTCTCTCTGGTGTTTCTCATCTCTCTCTGGTGTTTCTCATCTCTCTCTGGTGTTTCTCATCTCTCTCTGGTGTTTCTCATCTCTCTCTGGTGTTTCTCATCTCTTTCTGGTGTTTCTCATCTCTCTCTGGTGTTTCTCATCTCTTTCTGGTGTTTCTCATCTCTCTCTGGTGTTTCTCATCTCTCTCTGGTGTTTCTCATCTCTTTCTGGTGTTTCTCATCTCTCTCTGGTGTTTCTCATCTCTCTCTGGTGTTTCTCATCTCTCTCTGGTGTTTCTCATCTCTCTCTGGTGTTTCTCATCTCTCTCTGGTGTTTATCATCTCTTTCTGGTGTTTCTCATCTCTCTCTCATCACTCTCTGGTGTTTCTCATCTCTCTCTGGTGTTTCTCATCTCTCTCTGGTGTTTCTCATCATTATCTGGTGTTTATCATCTCTCTCTGGTGTTTCTCATCTCTCTCTGGTGTTTCTCATCTCTCTCTGGTGTTTCTCATCATTCTCTGGTGTTTATCATCTCTCTCTGGTGTTTATCATCTCTCTCTGGTGTTTCTCATCTCTCTCTGGTGTTTCTCATCTCTTTCTCATCTCTCTCTGGTGTTTCTCATCTCTCTCTGGTGTTTCTCATCATTCTCTGGTGTTTATCATCTCTCTCTGGTGTTTATCATCTCTTTCTCATCTCTCTCTGGTGTTTCTCATCTCTCTCTGGTGTTTCTCATCTCTCTCTGGTGTTTCTCATCTCTCTCTGGTGTTTCTCATCTCTCTCTGGTCTTTATCATCTCTCTCTGGTGTTTCTCATCTCTCTCTGGTGTTTCTCATCACTCTCTGGTGTTTCTCATCTCTCTCTGGTGTTTCTCATCTCTCTCTGGTGTTTCTCATCTCTCTCTGGTGTTTATCATCTCTCTCTGGTCTTTATCATCTCTCTCTGGTCTTTATCATCTCTCTCTGGTCTTTATCATCTCTCTCTGGTGTTTCTCATCTCTCTCTGGTGTTTCTCATCTCTCTCTGGTGTTTCTCATCTCTTTCTCATCTCTCTCTGGTGTTTCTCATCTCTCTCTGGTGTTTCTCATCTCTCTCTGGTGTTTATCATCTCTCTCTGGTGTTTCTCATCTCTCTCTGGTGTTTATCATCTCTCTCTGGTCTTTATCATCTCTCTCTGGTCTTTCTCATCTCTCTCTGGTGTTTCTCATCTCTCTCTGGTGTTTCTCATCTCTCTCTGGTGTTTCTCATCTCTCTCTGGTGTTTCTCATCTCTCTCTGGTGTTTCTCATCTCTCTCTGGTGTTTCTCATCTCTCTCTGGTGTTTCTCATCACTCTCTGGTGTTTCTCATCTCTCTCTGGTGTTTCTCATCTCTCTCTGGTGTTTCTCATCTCTCTCTGGTGTTTATCATCTCTCTCTGGTCTTTATCATCTCTCTCTGGTCTTTATCATCTCTCTCTGGTGTTTCTCATCTCTCTCTGGTGTTTCTCATCTCTCTCTGGTGTTTCTCATCTCTCTCTGGTGTTTCTCATCTCTCTCTGGTGTTTCTCATCTCTCTCTGGTGTTTCTCATCACTCTCTGGTGTTTCTCATCACTCTCTGGTGTTTCTCATCACTCTCTGGTGTTTCTCATCACTCTCTGGTGTTTCTCATCTCTCTCTGGTGTTTCTCATCTCTCTCTGGTGTTTCTCATCTCTTTCTCATCTCTCTCTGGTGTTTCTCATCTCTCTCTGGTGTTTCTCATCATTATCTGGTGTTTCTCATCTCTCTCTGGTGTTTCTCATCTCTCTCTGGTGTTTCTCATCTCTCTCTGGTGTTTCTCATCATTCTCTGGTGTTTATCATCTCTCTCTGGTGTTTATCATCTCTTTCTGGTGTTTCTCATCTCTCTCTGGTGTTTCTCATCTCTCTCTGGTGTTTCTCATCTCTCTCTGGTGTTTCTCATCATTCTCTGGTGTTTATCATCTCTCTCTGGTGTTTATCATCTCTTTCTGGTGTTTCTCATCTCTCTCTGGTGTTTCTCATCTCTCTCTGGTGTTTCTCATCTCTCTCTGGTGTTTCTCATCTCTCTCTGGTGTTTCTCATCTCTCTCTGGTGTTTCTCATCTCTTTCTGGTGTTTCTCATCTCTCTCTGGTGTTTCTCATCTCTTTCGGGTGTTTCTCATCTCTCTCTGGTGTTTCTCATCTCTCTCTGGTGTTTCTCATCTCTTTCTGGTGTTTCTCATCTCTCTCTCATCACTCTCTGGTGTTTCTCATCTCTCTCTGGTGTTTCTCATCTCTCTCTGGTGTTTCTCATCATTATCTGGTGTTTATCATCTCTATCTGGTGTTTCTCATCTCTCTCTGGTGTTTCTCATCTCTCTCTGGTGTTTCTCATCATTCTCTGGTGTTTATCATCTCTCTCTGGTGTTTATCATCTCTCTCTGGTGTTTCTCATCTCTCTCTGGTGTTTCTCATCTCTTTCTCATCTCTCTCTGGTGTTTCTCATCTCTCTCTGGTGTTTCTCATCATTCTCTGGTGTTTATCATCTCTCTCTGGTGTTTATCATCTCTTTCTCATCTCTCTCTGGTGTTTCTCATCTCTCTCTGGTGTTTCTCATCTCTCTCTGGTGTTTCTCATCATTCTCTGGTGTTTCTCATCTCTCTCTGGTGTTTCTCATCTCTCTCTGGTGTTTCTCATCTCTCTCTGGTGTTTCTCATCATTCTCTGGTGTTTCTCATCTCTCTCTGGTGTTTCTCATCTCTTTCTCATCTCTCTCTGGTGTTTCTCATCTCTCTCTGGTGTTTCTCATCTCTCTCTGGTGTTTCTCATCTCTCTTTGGTGTTTCTCATCTCTCTCTGGTGTTTCTCATCTCTCTCTGGTGTTTCTCATCTCTCTCTGGTGTTTATCATCTCTCTCTGGTGTTTATCATCTCTCTCTGGTGTTTCTCATCTCTCTCTGGTGTTTCTCATCTCTTTCTCATCTCTCTCTGGTGTTTCTCATCTCTCTCTGGTGTTTCTCATCTCTCTCTGGTGTTTCTCATCTCTCTCTGGTGTTTCTCATCTCTCTCTGGTGTTTCTCATCTCTCTCTGGTGTTTCTCATCTCTCTTTGGTGTTTCTCATCTCTCTTTGGTGTTTCTCATCTCTCTTTGGTGTTTCTCATCTCTCTCTGGTGTTTCTCATCTCTCTCTGGTGTTTCTCATCTCTCTCTGGTGTTTCTCATCTCTCTCTGGTGTTTCTCATCTCTCTCTGGTGTTTCTCATCTCTCTCTGGTGTTTCTCATCTCTCTCTGGTGTTTCTCATCTCTCTCTGGTGTTTCTCGTCACTCTCTGGTGTTTCTCATCACTCTCTGGTGTTTCTCATCTCTCTCTGGTGTTTCTCATCTCTTGCTCATCTGTGTGTTCATCTGCAGGTGAGCGGCGACGGAAGGCCGCGTGTGTTCGTAAGAGCGATCACCTGGTGGTTTCGGAGCAGAGGTGTGAGTATCTACCTCGACCCAGAGGCACGACGGAGCTCTGCAACAGCGACTGTGAACTCAGGTGCATGCGCACAACAGCTCCCGTGTCTCATTCTAGTGATGCTCCAACAGAAAAGCTGAACACACACATTCTGCAAACACTGAGAGGAAAACCAAAACTGCATTTGCTGCCAAACTGAATTGAATCATTGTACGGATATTTCAGGCAATTTTTTGGCGGACAATGCGATTAAATTTTTTTTTAAGTTTCTTGGCTAAAATGTGAACACAACAGAAAACCAAACAAACCGAACGCCAGTGTTGTAAAGTAACGAATTACAAATACTCTTGTTACTCTAATTGAGTAGTTTTTCTCAGGAATTGCACTTTATTAAGTAGTTTAAAAACAGTGTACTTTTACTTTTACTTGAGTACATTTTAAGTGCTGTATCGGTACTTTTACTGCGCTATTTTCCCTAAACCTGCAGTCGCTAAATTATGTTTATTTTTGTCCTGTCAATGTAATCGGCCAAGGCGAATAATAAGTCCTGTCTCCATGCGTCACGCGTGTGACTCCCGTCATATCAACCATAGCGCAGGGAACCAGCCTAGAGTTAAAGACACGCGCGCTTTATGAAACAGGGTTGCTGGTTACTGTATGACGACTGAAATCGGGAAATTGCTCCGTGACAGTGTAAATTCTGACAGCAAATTTTGATTTAGTTTTAGTCATATTTTAGTCGCCTGAATTGTTTTTAGTTTTAGTCTAGTTTTAGTCGACTAAATATCATAAGATTTTAAGTCTACAGTAGTTTAGTCGACTAAAATCTAATGAGTTTAGTTCAATTGTACTACATTAAGCATTTAAGCCGACTGACACTTGAACTGACATTTTGACATCATTTTGTTTTTGACATTAAAAATACACGAAAGAGCTCAATTCACTTTTTTTTTTTTTTTAAAACAACTATATAGTTTTTATAACTTTGTATTTCTGTTTTAGTCTGTTTTAAACTGTTCATTCATTACAGCACTTTACCTCTGTCTTTACACTGCAATGCTCTTCTTATTAAGTCATTTGCTCTTGTGTCCAGTCCAAACATCAAAACATTCTTAAATCAAGATGTATTTACTAGTAAAATGACATTAGATAATTTTTTCCTTGTTTTCTGGGGGAAAAATCAAAATGAAGTGAGTTTTAGCTTAAAAATAGCACAATTATCTGCCAAATGGGGTGAGAAAAATGATCTTACTTCTGTTTGGGACAGAAACAAGAAACAAGATTTCAATCAGAAACAAGATTATTATTCTCACCCCATTGGCAGATCATTGAGCTTGTTTTAAGCATAAACTCACTTAAGAAAAAATATAATTTTACTGATCTAGTAAATGCATCTTGGTTTAAGAATTTTTAGATATTTAGACTAGAAACAAGACAGAAACACTAAATAAGAAGAGCATGTGTGCAGTGTTTCCCTTCTCTTGCCTGCATCAGAGCTTCTGTTTTTTATGGCCATCCGTCATAAATGATCCGGCAACTTTCCCCGTGTCTACACCTGGAGCGAGCGGCCAAGCGCCCTAAACAATGAAAGCAATCCTGTCTATATCAGATAGAGAGGCGGCGCGACACAACTCATTCCCAATGCTAAACTGATCACGCTTTATATTTCTGACTTCAAGCTCGGCGGGGAGATTGATGAGGCGGACCGGGAAGATGCGGGGACTTAGTGAAGTTTTTTTGCGCTTTATTTGGTAATATTTCAAATTAATATGAATAAAATAGTATCAGTAATACATTTTGGTGCCCCTATGGATGAGTGGCGCCCCTAGCATTTGCCTATTCTGCCTATGCCACGGACCGGCCCTGTGTTGATCTCATGTTTTTTTGTTCTTACTGAGAATCAGCCGTAAAAGAGTAAAGCTACATTTTTTATTTGCAGGGTATAAGGTGGAATAACATTCATAGCATAATACTCACTACTCACGACTCTCAAGTACTTTCACAAGGGCTACTTTTTACTCCTACTTTGAGTAGTATTTAGGACAGGTACTTTTACTCTACTTGCACTACATTTTTTGACAAGTAACAGTACTTTTCCTTGAGTATGCTTTTTCAGTACTGCCCAACGCTGAAGGTTTTTTCTCTGTGCTCCTCAGGTGGCACGTGGCGGGCCGGAGCGACTGCTCCAGTAAATGCGGTCCGGGTTCCCGTACGCTGGACGTGGTGTGCATGCGCTACAGCCAGAGCAAGAGACTGAGTGAACCCGTGGAGAGCCGCGCCTGCACAGACCTGCCCAAACCGCAGACGCGAGAGGCCTGTCATGGCGACTGCCTTCTCAAAAGCTGGCAGTACAGCGCCTGGTCTCAGGTGAGCCGCACTACAACTCATATCCTCACTTATTGAATCGCCCATATTATGCTCAAAGTTTTCAAAGGTTGCTCATTTTGTTCTCGGAGTCGCCTACAATATGTTTGTATGCATTCAAGGTAAAAAAACTAGCGCTGGGAATCGATAAAAAAAAATTTACGATTTTTTTTCCTGCAATTAATCGTGATTAATCGCAAGTTTTTAAGTTTTTGATATTGTAATAATTTCAGTTACTCTCCAAATTAATGTAGAAACAGTTTAACCTCTTAACTGTCACCGCCCCGCTGGTGGGACGCCTGGTGCTCTTTTTTTGATGGCCTTTTTTTCGTATCATATATTTTAGTAATTAGCATAAATTAGGTGTCATTCGAAAGCTTACAAACTCAAAATTCATCCTGTGTAATCCGTTTTGAAATTGGACGTTGCGTTACCATGGAAATGGTACTTTAAATTCTTTTAGCGGGCTCCTCCCCCTAGTGGGCGGTGTCATGTTTCGTATTACAACATTTATTTTAACTACTTTATAATTCAAATCTTTTCTAATCTTGACACATATCGTCGGAAAGGTCTGAGTCTCAAGGATCCATATTTGGTGACCGTTTTGTGATGGAAGTGATATTTGGACAGAAATTTACAGGAACATGCATCAAAAAAACAATCAATGGAATGTGAATGACACCCGGTGGCTGTTTCTGGTACAGCACCTAAACAACATCTCATGGGGACTTTAATTTTTGTGATATCAACTTCAAATTTGGAACACAACTTGGTTAGACATATGGCTTTGATTTTATAGTAATTTTAGATTAAAACATTTTTGTAAAATATATATTTTATATAAAATAAAAATATTTAGTACAGTATTTTTTATTTACAGTAAACAGTAAATTTAAACTTCCATAACTTGTTCATACTTTCATATTTTGAATTGCTTTCACTTTAGAAATAATCTGCCGAGTGTCTGCTTTAAAACAAGACTCTATATTTCAAAGCATTCTTGAATTACAGCCCTTTAAGTTTGGATAGTGCATTTTCATGTGTATTCTCAAAAATTGTTGTATTGTCATGTTTTAATGAATGAAGGCCAGCATCACTGATGTCTCTATGAAACATTAATGACGTTACATTACAGTATAACTGAAAGATACCAATCTCAACATTTATTAGGCTTTAAAAAAAAACTACTTTTAATTTAAGTGAACTTAAAACAATCTTTACATTAACCCAAAATAATAAATGTTATATTTACCCGTGGCCTTCACTGTTAGACATAATTCAGAAATGTAATAGTTATCAAACACCTTTCTTAACTGCATAAATAATACATGAAATATAGATTAATCATCATTAAAGCTACACTTTTCTCTGTTCCCGTTGTTCTTTGATGAGCATTAATGACAGGCATCATCATCAGTGCTCCTGTCACTTTAAGAACAGCCGCGGATCTGACGCATCTCATTTCCTCACAACTCTTTAAGTTCATTCAAGACGTTATTTAACTAATTTAAGACTCCTAATGTGAACACTGTGTTGTTGTTTTTGTTTGTTCAAGAGCAAAAGAGAACTCGATGTGAGCAGGAGACTGACGCGAGTGTGTCTGTGCGTCGAGTGTGTGTGTGTGTGTGTGTGTGTATTATAAAAAATAATAATCGCCCCCGCGTTAATGCGTTAATTTGCCCAGCCCTACAAAAAACACTTTAATTCTCTCATAATATCCTCTGCAGCATCAGCTCTTTTCTCTCAGTGTCTGAAACGCTTCAATCCAGGATTCAGTGTCTCTAAACCCCGCCCTTCTGATTGGCCAGATGACCCAGTCTTTTGTGATTGGTCAGAAATCATGCTCATTATCATATCTGACTCAAAGTGATATGAACACATAAACAACACCAACCAAACTCTTCCAGTCTCAGAGACGACTACAGTGTTTGAAGGCGGGGCAAAGAGACGCTGTTCAGCCAATCAAGACCAGAGGCAGGCGTTATGCTAATTATTTACAAACTTACGACTCGTTTCAGTCTTTCTTTTGACTTTCAACTTTCTTTGTGCAGTTTGATCTTTGAAACTTTGCAGACCTTTTAGATTCACAAACAGCTCTATTACTGTGCGTTCACACCGGACGCGAATGACGTAAATATTCGCACGAAGTTGGACGCTTGAACATTTTTATTCTCTTCATTCGCGCGTGATATTCACTTCACAACAGATGTGAATTTGCGTCATGGGCGGGGCTTCTGCCAGTGGCTCGTCTCGTTGTGAAATGGCCGACATGGGCTGTGTTCACACTTGACGTCTTTTTTGTTAAAATCTACTGTTAATGTGTGACACAACTTAGCTTTAAGACTTTTCAGGCACTGATGTAGTTGTTTTCACTTTTTACGATCAATGATATTGGACCCACTCACTTTTATCGTCTCTAACATTCAGCACATGTCTGTTTACCTACCCCTAATCGATAAACACTTATTATTAAACACGTTAGACGCTTTATTTACACTTTTCTCATATTTTCTTCATTTTTATTGAAAATAAATGCCTTTCCGATCTGATATGTGATGGGAAAAGATAGAAGATTGAGCTCGGCGAAAGCCGGACTCGAACCGCGGGTCGATTTGTGTCAAAACTAGATGCCGTGCATCTTACCCCTACACTACTGCCACTCTCAATTACATAGCGATTTCTGTCATTTTGTTTTTCGAAACTATACATTTAGCAAGCAAAACAGTATATTTGTACTTTTGTACACTTGTAAAAAAATTTTGCTTCCGACGCCCATGAGTTGTTTATTTAACTTTACGTAAGCGTTGTAGCTGACTAGCACTGACTTTGAATGTTTGACCGAATTGTTTGCTTTATTTCATGTGTAGCTTCTTATACCTTTTACTTATACTTTTGTATTATTGATCAAACATAAACTTGCATTTAACAAAAAGAGACTGGGTTGTGTTTCATGTCATTTAATGTTATCACAGTGATAATCATATGCACACTTGTCTGAACCAGATATTAATATATGATTAATATAAACCAGATTTTGTCCTCATTGTTGTCACTACTAGAGCAAGCTCCTGATTGGTTAACGCGGCGCGAATATCCGCCAAAGTTCCGATTGTTCAACTCGGGTGATTCACGCCGTCTCATTCGTGCGAATCGCACCGCGCGTCTTTGCATTGACTTAACATGTAAATCACTCGCGCGAATCGCTTCATCCGCGTCCGGTGTGAACGCACCATTACACAGTACAGACAAACGTATTTTAACTAGGGCTGGGCAAATTAACACGTTAACGCGGGCGATTAATTTATTCAGCTTAACGCATTAAAAATTTTTTACGCAAATAACGCAGCATCCGTTTTTATATCCATTTTTGCCCAGTGTTACATTGTATGATCACGCTCTTATACATGTAAATGCTTCCAAGCGCGACAAGACACAAGAGAACGCGCTGTATGTCAATGTCCTGTCTGTGTGTGTGTGTGTGTGTGTGTGTGTGTGTGTGTGTGTGTGTGTCAGTAGCCGCGTTTCCATTACCCTTCAAATTGCGCAAATTGAAATTGCGAATTGAAAATACGCCCAATGGAAACGCATCAATTTCGCAAAAACTCCCATATATCGCAAAAAGGTTTTTACGCTCGCATGAGGAGGTTTTTCAGGCAATTCGAAAAAGGACATTTTCGCAAAACTGCAATTGAAACAGTTTTTTTGCATTTACAGGTCAGCTGGTACAGTCATGCATTGCTGCCACACAGGGCCTACATATTATTATTTTTCCACTCAAGTGGAAAACATATATTTTCACAGACATATATTTTCTCCTAATAAGGAAAGTGGCATAACTTTATAATGACGGACCCCGGTGCATCCACAAATATCATAACTATCTACAGGCCGACTGTAATTAAGACATTTATTCAAGAAATGTATTAAAACAGAAAGACGCTGTAGTTTCAGCCTTGCTCAAAGACTGAGGAAACAGGCCAGCACGTCAATCCATTCCCAACGATCTTGGTTTGCTTCTTATTTATTAAATATACAGCCAAATAGTTGATTAAACATTGATCAAAATTAAAATACAATTTATACAAAACGAAATTAATTTTAAAGAAAGACTTTCTAGAAAACACAATTCAATGAAATGCTCAATCCATGTCCCCGGACATATGCGCATCTGATTATGTGCTGATACACTGATTATGTGTATAAGATTATAATATTTAGACATAGCCTAACTAAGCCTAACCAAGACGTAATTATAAACAGTAAACTGTCTACTTTTATTTGTGTACACTCACAATAACAGCAAAGGCCGTGGACTCAGGGAACAGATTATTTTGCACTCCACTCCAAACCCTGTCTTCATTTCAAAAATATATTTTGTTTATTAAACGAAAAGTTTTTCATTTCAAAAGCATTTCTAAATTCAGTTTATATTTCCAACAAACAAAATTACGAGCCAAAATAATGAAGTGGTAAAAAAACCTTTGAGTTACACCATGAAGATTCAAACTTTTCGCTCGTCTCTGTGGCAATGCGTCACAATAACCTGCGTGTGTAAGAGTCGATCATTCTTTACAGATGATGGTGTGTTTGGACAGAAGACGAGTTCAGAAGACCTAACAACATATGTAGCATGATTTTTGGAATGATTTATCACAAGAGGAAAAAAATGGTTTTAGTCGCATAACAATGGAAACGCCGTCATTTCGCAATATTTTTTTATCGACTTTTAGAAAATATCGCAAAAGTTTTGCACAAATCTGTAATGGAAACACGGTCTGTGTGGCTGCGTCTCATGCCAGCTAATCGAGGGACACTCTGACACACACACACACACACACACACACACACACACACACACACACACACACACACACACACACACACACACACACACACACACACTCGACGCACAGACACAAATTCTCTTTTGCTCATGAACAAACAATAACAACAACACAGAGAATTTTGAGTGTTCTCACATTAGGAGTCTTAAATTAGATAAATAACGTCTTAAATGAACTTAAAGAGTTGTGAGGAAATGAGATGCGTGAGATCCGCGGCTGTTCTTAAAGTGACAGGAGCACTGATGATGGGGAGTCGACTCCAAAAGAGTGGATTCCTCGACTCTGAACAGCCCCAGAGTCGGGGTCGACTCAAGCACAGGAATCGACTCTCGGTGTCGACTCTGATGCTGTGTCCGAAATCGCTCACTTGTTTAATAATTCTCTAATCCCTATAAAGTGCATGGCAGTTGAGTGCACTATAAGCAAGGAGTGAATGAAATGAAGCGAGGAATTCAGACACTGACGTAAAACATCGCGTCAGAAACTTCACACACATTGATTTGAGCGCTTACTTTAGAATTAGAATAGCCACAGCGACTTGTTTGTAATTATACATAGGCTTCCTCCATGCTAGCTTTAGTTTAACTGATAGTATATTAATGCAATACATATAAATTTGGTTTTCCATGGTTTGTGTTCATAATCATTAAACTAAATCATAAAAAAACTCACATCAAGAAGAAGCACATGAATAAGTGTACATTATTATATTTATTTTAGTATTTAGTATCTTTAACTCACCCTTTAAGACAATGATCATGCATGTTTAGCCCCATCACTCGACAACAGCTTTTCATGACTTTTTTTTCCTCTGTAAAATTAGGAAACGCTGATAGACTCATCAAGTCATCGCTAAATTGGACTAATTTGGACGATCACGCTAAAAGTGCGAGGTTTTAATAAGGGATTTTAAGGCTTTGTGTCGGGGGAGAAATAATTTAAGTGTGTAACAACTGCAATTCTGTCTTATTTCTGACCCTGTTTTGATGTAAAGTAAATGGAGTCGAGGAGTCGGTTCCTTAGACTCCTACAGTGGGAGTCGGGAATCGGAGTCGACTCCAAGAAACCTGGACTCGAACATCCCTAAGAAGCACTGATGATGATGCCTGTCATTAATGTTCATCAAAGAACAACGGGAACAGAGAAAAGTGTAGCTTTAATGATGATTAATCTATATTTCATGTATTATTTATGCAGTTAAGAAAGGTGTTTGATAACTATTACATTTCTGAATTATGTCTAACAGGGAAGGCCACGGGTAAATATAACATTTATTATTAAATAATATTAAATACACAGCTATGGTACACACCACATTCATCAGAAGTGTAGTTTAAAATGATATATGGTCAAAGAATAGGCATATTCAACAAAATAGATGTTTTATTTAGGTGACCACAAGACAACGACAAAAACCTTTTACATGCAAAGGTGAAAGACCATTGGAAGATAATTTAGCTTGATTTAAGCAAAAACAAAATTTTGAAAACAAGAAAAAAATATATTTTGTAATTTTACTTATCTAGTAAATGCATCTTGATTTAAGAATGTTTAGATATTTAGACTAGAAACAAGACAAAAATACTAAGTAAGAAGAACAGTTTCTGCAGTGCGTTTGCGTTTAGATGAATAGCCTATGTGAATATGTGCTGCGCACTTATTAAGAAAACACACAACAAATATGATCTATAAGAAATGTAGGCTATTAAAAACAGAAAGACGTAGCCTATCGTTTCAGTCTTAAAGGCAGGTTTCGTTACGCACGTCAATCCATTCCCGACGTTCTTGGTTGGTTTGCTTCTTTATTGATTAAAGTAAAGATACAATTTAAACAAAACGCAATTCATTTTAAAGAAAGGCTTTCTACAAAACAAAATCATGTCTGATCCATGTCCCCCGACATATTGGGCATCTTATGATATGTCTTATTATGTAGTGATCTTGCTGTAATTATGATATTGTAAATTATTGCAATATCAAAATATTAGAAACTTGCGATTAATTACAGAAAAAAATGCAATTAATTCGTTTATTTTTTTTCACCGATTCCCAGCGCTCATGTTAACACAAGGATCTGTAGATTTGCATGTGATTTTTGACGTTGTTTCTCTGTGACTGTGGTTGCAGTGCTCGAAGAGCTGTGGACGTGGCGTTCGGACGCGACAGGCGTTCTGCATGAACAATCTGGGCCGCAGGCTGGTGGAGCGAGAGTGTGACGAGCAGCAGAGAGTCCTGAGCGAACCCTGCAGCGATGTGCCCTGTCCCGACTGGAGCGCCAGCCAGTGGAGCGAGGTACTGATGCCAAAAACTCATCACATGTGCTCGTCTTTTCTTACCTATTGTGCCATATATTGAGTGAAACGCTTCTCAAACAAGAACAAATGTAGGCGGGGCTTGAGTGTGTCTGTGGGGAATTGATTGGATCATTGTGGTTTGCTAATGGTGGATCTCATGTGAGTGACAGGCGGTCATCAGAGAAGAGATGAAGTGATTCTGATTCAATGAATTTAACTCAGTAATGATGTGCAGAGATAAATAATTTAGAATAAATACTGCAGTATTCCATAAAAAATAAAGTTCCTCCACACCAAACTCGCTCATCGAGCGATGCTTTGTGCACTGGTCAGTCATGCTGGGACAGGAAGGGGCCGTCCCCAAACTGTTCCCACAAATTTGGGAGCATGAAATTGTCCAAAATGTCTTGGTGAAGCATTACGAGTTCCTGATGCAGCCCCTGAAGAGAGACACTGCAAAATGGTAATAATAACGAGACAAAATAACGTTATAACATTCCATCTCGTCTCATTTTGGTCAACAAATATGAAGAGTTTTCATTTTACAAACCACATTTAATCTCGTTTTTTATTCGTCAACAATATTGCATTATACATTTAATTATAGTCATTGTCACATGACCAGCATTTACGTTGCGTCTCGTCTCGTTTTCGTCACGTTAAAAAGGTCAGTTAACGACGATATTTAGTCATACTTTTCGTTGACGTACTTTTCGCCCACCCTTTGCAGCCCTAACAGCTTCAGCTCTGAAGGGGCCGTCCCCAAACTGTTCCCACAAAGTTGGGAGCGTGAAATTGTCCAAAATGTCTTGGTGAAGCATTACGAGTTCCTTTCACTGGAACTAACCCCTGAAAAACAACCACACCCCATAATCCCCCCTCCACCAAACTTTACACTTGGCACAATGCAGCCAGGCAAGTCCCGTTCTCCTGGCAGCCGCCAAACCCAGACTCGTCCATGGGATTGTCAGACAGAGAAGCGTGATTGGTCACTCAGAGAACACGTCTCCACTGCTCTAGAGTCCAGTGGCGGCGCGCTTTACCCCACTGCATCCCACGCTTTGGTGATGTAAGGCTTGGATGAGCTGGAAACCCATTCCATGAAGCTCTACACACTGTTTTTGAGCTCATCTGAAGGCCACAGAAGTTTGGAGGTCTGGAGCTCTTGACTCTGCAGAAAGTTGGCGACTTCTGTGACCCTCAGCATGCGCTGACCCTGCTCTGTGGCTGAGTTGCTGTTGTTCCCAATGGCTTCCACTTTGTTATAACCCCACTAACAGTTGAGCGTGGAATATTTAGTAGTGAGGAAATGTCCCGAATGCGGCTGCCAGGAGAACGGGACTTGCCTGGCTGCATTGTGCCAAGTGTAAAGTTTGGTGGAGGGGGGATTATGGGGTGGGGTTGTTTTTCAGGGGTTAGTTCCAGTGAAAGGAACTTTATTGCACAGGTGTCCAGCGATCACGGCCCCACGCTTGAGTTCTCTGAGCTCCTGAGAGCGGCCCATTCTCTCACTGATGTGTGTAGAAGCGTCTGCAGGTCTAGAGCTGGAGTTACACACCTGTGGCCATGAAGGGGTTAAACACCTGAACTCAGGGATGTGGAGGGGCGGCAATATAGTGTTCACTTCATTGGATCTTTAATCAAATAATACTACACTGAAACGTTACTTACTTAAAATGCTTAAAATAATCAGTAGCTGTGTGTTTGTTCAGTGTCTGGCGACGTGCGGGAAGGGCGTCCGACACCGGCAGGTGCAGTGCATTCTGGGGGACGAGCATCTGAGTGAGGCGCGCTGTGACCCGAACACCAAACCCTCAGCGGTGGGCAGCTGTGAGCTTCCCGA
>CM042262.1:38539115-38551615 GCA_023566225.1 Romanogobio albipinnatus
TTATAATGCATCAGAACATCATATATTCTCTCTCTCTCTCCTGTAGTGCACGCGGTCGTGTGGCGGCGGTCAGCGGACGCGGCTGGTGGTTTGTCAGCGTCCACACGGGCAGCGGCTAAACGAGCACAACTGCGACGCGCTGGACAAACCGCCCGATGTGGAGCAGTGTAACGGCCAGCCCTGCCCCGGCTCCGCTTCCTGGCACAGACGAGCATGGAAGCCGGTACGATAGCAGCTCTCTCTGTCTCTGTGTGTCTGTCTCGCGTCCCACAGCCAGACGGGGGAAGCGCTCACTTTACTCTTCTATAGTCAGGGGGACTCCCTACCACTCAGGCAGATTTCACAGGAAGCCATTACAAAAACACAACCCATTGACAGATTCCAGCTGCAAACAAGTCTTGTTTTTCAGCACAAATATCTAAACTTTCTAAGGTCTTCAGTCATGTGCCTTGATTTAAAAATGTTTAGGTATTTGTGCAGAAACACACGAATCAGAACTCGAGTTTGAATTAGTCTTATGTTCTGTAATCTAAACACACAAGTGTATATTTGTGTATAAGAGTTTAATATTTTAATTATTATTATTATTATTATGACAATTACCCAGCAGCCATTTATTGTATATTATATTTGTATCTTTGTACAGAATGAGTATTTTTAAGTTCGTTTTTTTATATATATATCTATATTATTTAATAATTTTAAACTGGTGCTCGTGGTCGACTTGTACAGAGGAAAATAATGTTTGTTAGTGTTTTTGTTTTCAGTTTGTGATGTTAAATGAGTTTTTAAACACGACCTGCAGTTATTTTTATTAGTAGCTTGATGTTTTTGCAGTGGATATAAACATATCAACGTTTAGATAATGATTTGACAAATGTTGCCATACTCTGACGTGGACTGAAACACTCAAGGGAAACTTGACAAATGAAAGAAATACCTCATCGTTCAGTCTTCGTGTCCAAATGCACTTGCAGAATATGAAAAACACTAAGCAGAAATGTGGAGCCCTGCACATGACAGAAAAATGACTGAATCGTTCCCCCATTTCATGTAAATCGTGCGCCATATAATAATTTGTTCCCTCGTTGTATGTAAAAATTGTGTGATATTTCAATTTGTTCCCTCGTTTTACGTAAATCGTGCGCAATATTATAAATTGTTCCTTCTTTTTACATAAATCGTGCGCAATATAATTAGTTCCCTCGTTTTACGTAAATCGTGCGCAATATAATTAGTTCCCTCTTTTTACGTAAATCGTGCGCGATATAATTCGTTCCCTTGTTTTACGTAAATCGTGCGCAACATAATTAGCTCCCTCATTTTTCGTAAATCGTGCGCGATATTATAAATTGTTCCTTCTTTTTACATAAATCGTGCGCAATATAATTAGTTCCCTCGTTTTACGTAAATCGTGCACGATATAATTAGTTCCCTTGTTTTACGTAAATTGTGGGTGATATAATTAATTCCCTTGTTGTATGTATATCGTGCGCGATATTATAATTTGTTCCCTCGTTTTACGTAAATCGTGCACGATATAATCAGTTCCCTCGTTTTACGTAAATCGTGCGCGATATTATAAATTGTTCCTTCTTTTTACATAAATCGTGCGCAATATAATTAGTTCCCTCATTTTACGTAAATCGTGCACAATATAATTAGTTCCCTTTTTTAACGTAAATCGTGCGCAATATAATTAGTTCCCTCTTTTTACGTAAATCGTGCGCGATATTATAATTTGTTACTTCTTTGTACATAAATCGCGTGCGATATAATTAGTTCCCTCGTTTTACTTAAATTGTGCGCGATATAATAATTTGTTCACTCGTTTAACATAAATCATGCACGATGTAATTAATTCCCTCGTTGTACGTAAATTGTGCGCAATATAATTTGTTCCCTTGTTGTACGTATATCGTGTGCGATATTATAATGTTCCTTATTTTTACATAAATCATGCGCAATATAATTAGTTCCCTCGTTTTACGTAAATCGTGCGCGATATAATTTGTTCCCTTGTTTTACATAAATCGTGCGCAATATAATTAATTCCCTCATTTAACGTAAATCGTGCACGATATAATTAATTCCCTCGCTGTACGTATATCGTGCGCGATATAATAATTTTTTCCCTCATTTTACGAAAATCGTGCGCGATATAATAATTTGTTCACTCGTTTAACGTCAATCGTGCACAATGTAATTCATTCCCTCGTTGTACCTAAATTGTGCGCGATATAATAATTTGTTCCCTCGTTTAGCGTAAATCGTGCACAATATAATTTGTTCCCTCGTTGTACGTATATCGTGTGCGATATTATAATTTGTTCCTTATTTTTACATAAATCGTGGGCAATATAATTTGTTCCCTTGTTTAACGTAAATCGTGCGTGATATAATAATTAGTTCCTTGTTGTACGTATATCGTGTGCGATATTATAATTTGTTCCTTCTTTTTACATAAATCATGCGCGATATACTTCGTTCCCTCGTTTTACATAAATCGTGCAAGATATCATTCGTTCCCTCGTTTAACGTAAATCGTGCACGATATAATTCGTTCCCTTGTTTTATATAAATTGTGCGTGATATAATGATTTGTTTGAATTAATTAGTAAATCATGTGTATTAGTGTGTTGCAGGAGCGGTTTGTTAATTTGTGGCCATGATATACATATTTGTTTTTCACGCATGTCATGTGCGGGGCTCTGTCGAAATATAATCAAATCAAACGACCAAAGATTTCAGCCTCGTTCTGTGAAGTAACACTGTGCGATTGTTCGGTTCAGTGTAGTTTATTTCGACCTGCTCGCCATCAGGTATCAACACTGAGATTGGTGCTAACAAGGGTTCAATCACTAATTACTGTCCTCTTCGTTGTTGTGTCTAATGTAGCACAGAGTTTTAACGTGTTATATTTGGTAACACTTTACAATAAGGTTCATTTGTTATCATTAGTTAACGTGAACTAACAATGAACAACAGCATTTATTAATCTTAGCTAATGTTAATCTCAACATTTGGTGCTTTTTTGCTGGTGCAATTTTATTATTTTTTTTACTTCATCGGAATGGCACTAAACTTTGTAAACGTTTTGGCACTTGCTATGTGAACACACCAAAAATTATTTGGATGATCCAAAACGGTTAAAAGGTCCTAAAAAATGTATCAAAAATGAGTGCATTGGAAATGAATGGGAGATTAATTTCTAGTGGAAGCGTTCGGTACTGCACCCAAACAAACTCTGACTGAAAGCTCATTTTTTAAGATATCAACCTCAAATTTGGAACACAACTTGTTTAGATTTAGCTTGTTTAAAACGTGAATAAATGGATTATAACTACTGCATAAATACAATTTAGTAACATAAAATGCCGTAAAAGTACAAAATATTAAATAAAATATAGTACATTAATTTAATTGAAATTAAAATTAATTCAGTGATTTTTGACTAGAGTTGGTAACATTAGTTAACGCAGTGTGAACTAACATGAACGTGAACATCTTGATTAAATAACATTAAGGTTAATAAATGCTGATATATATATAAAGATATATTGCTCATTGTTGGTTCATGTTCGTTTATTTTTTAGCACAAATGAGACCTTATTGTAAAATGATACGCATTATTTTTTTACTCATAATGTGTGTGTTAAACGTCTGTTAAGGTTGCAGTGGGTTTCTGCAAACTACACCTTGAGAGCATTTTAGCTCTTATTTAATCAACTATTAACGATGCTAAATCTGGAAAACACAACCTATCGACCCGTTCAGACGGGGATTGATCGACATGGGGATTTTCCGATTAATTCCCATCTCTGCGTTTACGAGGAGGCGACTTTTCAGGTTCGGACGATAACGCCTCCCCTAATTGCCGTCTGAATGAGTTTCATCAAACACATCACATTATTCTTTATTATTATTCATATTTTCTCAGTTTCAGAACACAAATACCTCTTTCATGCCATATGTTTAGCAGTTCATCTGCTCGTTGGCCATTTCTGGATTTGTTTGAAGGATTTCTGTTGGTTGTATTTATTTGTTTACAGCAGGAGATTCAGAGCTGTCTCATTTTGTTTTGAACCATGAAATAACTGTATATTTTTATTTTTAGTTTCTCCACTGATTTCCGTCTCTCATTCTTCCTCTGTTTCGGTTCGTGTTGTTCTCGTTTCTCTCTCTCAGCTCATGAATCTTCTGTCCGCCCTCATCATCGCTCATCATGTATGTTTTTGTGTTTCTCATGAATATGTTCCCGCTCAGTTTGTTCCACAACTATTTCACACTGTAAAAATGATTAAAATTCATAAAGGTTGTGAACGTTTGTGTTGTTTCTTAGTCTGTTGGGCGTTTAGTCACATCTGAAGGTGTTTTTATATGGTCACTGAGTTTGTATCCACATATTGTTAATATGTGTATGAATATATAACTGCTCTCAATTCATGTGAATTTTTAATCAACTTGTTGCCTTCTAGTTTATTATAAGTAAATAACAATTCTGCATTTAGTCTATTGTTATAAGCTCATAAATACTGCATAAAATGATTTGAAAATGAATTATCAAAATGCAGTTACGATGGATTTTAGCAAATGTGTTTGATAACAGTACATTTGCAACAATCCTGTGGCCTTTTATTGTGGCCAGCCTAAGGCACACCTGTGCAATAATCCTGCTGTCTAATCAGCATCTTGATATGCCACACCTGTGAGGTGGATGGGTTATCTCGGCAAAGGAGAAGTGCTCACTAACACAGATTTAGACAGATTTGTGAACAATATTTGAGAGAAACAGGCCTTTTGTGTACATAGAAAAAGTCTTAGATCTTTGAGTTCAGCTCATGAAAAATGGGGTCAAAAACAAAAGTGTTGCGTTTCTAATTTTGTTCAGTGAGTATGTATATATATATATCATTAGTGCTGTCAAATCGATTAATCGCTATTAATCACATCTAACATAAACGTTTGTGTTTATATAATAAATTGTGTTTTTATATATATATAATTAGTGTTGTCAAATCGATTAATCGCGATTAATCGTATCTAACATAACAGTTTGTGTTTATATAATAAATTGTGTTTATATATATATATAATTAGTGTTGTCAAAGCGATTAATTGTGATTAATCGCATCTAACATAAAAGTTTGCTTATATAATACATTTAGTTTATATATATAGAATTTGTGTTGTCAAATTGATTAATCTTGATTAATCGCATCTAACATAGAAGTTTGTGTTTATATAATAAATTGTGTTATATATATATATATATATATATATATATATATATATATATATATATATATATATATATATATATATATATATATATATATATATATATATATATAATTAGTGTTGTCAAATCGATTAATCGCGATTAATCGCATCTAACATAAAAGTTTGTTTATATAAATAAATTGTTTTTATATATAGAATTAGTGTTGTCAAATCGATTAATCGTGATTAATTGCATCTAACATAGAAGTTTGTGTTTATATAATAAATTGTGTTTATATATATATATAATTAGTGGTGTCAAAGCGATTAATCGTGATTAATCGCATCTAACATAAAAGTTTGCTTATATAATAAATTTTGTTTATATATATAGAATTTGTGTTGTCAAATTGATTAATCTTGATTAATCGCATCTAACATAGAAGTTTGTGTTTATATAATAAATTGTGTTTATATATATATATATATATAATTACTGTTGTCAAATCGATTAATCGCATCTAACATAAGTTTGTTTATATAATAAATTGTTTTTATATATAGAATTAGTGTTGTCAAATCGATTAATCGTGATTAATTGCATCTAACATAGAAGTTTGTTTATATAATAAATTGTTTTTATATATAGAATTAGTGTTGTCAAATCGATTAATCATGATTAATTGCATCTAACCTAGAAGTTTGTGTATATATAATAAATTGTGTTTATATATATATATATATATATATATCATTAGTGCTGTCAAATCGATTAATATCATCTAACATAAAAGTTTGTTTATATAATAAATTGTTTTTATATATAGAATTAGTGTTGTCAAATCGATTAATCGTGATTAATTGCATCTAACATAGAAGTTTGTGTTTATATAATAAATTGTGTTTATATATATATAATTAGTGTTGTCAAAGCGATTAATCGTGATTAATCGCATCTAACATAAAAGTTTGCTTATATAATAAATTTAGTTTATATATATAGAATTTGTGTTGTCAAATTGATTAATCTTGATTAATCGCATCTAACATAGAAGTTTGTGTTTATATAATAAATTGTGTATATATATATATATATATATATATATATATATATATATATATATAATTAGTGTTGTCAAATCGATTAATCGCGATTAATCGCATCTAACATAAAAGTTTGTTTATATAATAAATTGTTTTTATATATAGAATTAGTGTTGTCAAATCGATTA
The DNA here is from genome assembly GCA_023566225.1 of Romanogobio albipinnatus. Taxonomy (NCBI): domain Eukaryota; kingdom Metazoa; phylum Chordata; class Actinopteri; order Cypriniformes; family Gobionidae; genus Romanogobio; species Romanogobio albipinnatus. Next base: position 38,545,571 of record CM042262.1, read on the forward strand.
ATCGTGATTAATTGCATCTAACATAGAAGTTTGTGTTTATATAATACATTTTGTTTATTTATATATATATATATATATCATTAGTGCTGTCAAATCGATTAATCGCATCTAACATAAAAGTTTGTGTTTATATAATAAATTGTTTATATATGTTTATATATATTCTAAACACACAATATTATATAAACACTTTTATGTTAGAAGCGATTAATCACAATTAATATATATATATATATATATATATATATATATATATATATATATATGTATGTAATGTTTTTTATAAAATAAGACTCTAAGACTTAAATAAAAATTCTATACATATTTAAAAAATTACTGAAACATATATATATATAAAACTGGACTTTACTTTAGACACTTTCTGCTGTTTCTTTAGATTTAATGAGTTTATTCACGCACAGAGAGCATTCGGAGAGGTCGTCTTGCCTTGCGTCTTGTAACTTTTATGATGTTTTCTTTAACGTTTATTTAGTGAACTCCCAAGAGCAGACGGAGCGAGTCCAAATCAGTCCTGTGCATCTGGGAATCATTTGGCTAATGGCTGGGCTGTGATGCGTTTGGCTTTGCTTTTACAGCAACGCTGATATTAATCAGAGCTGGCGAGAGTCCCTCCTCTGAGAGCTAACACAGTGTTTATAGGGCTGAAAAACCCAAGAACAGCCTCGTAATCAGGGTTTCATATTGCACTTAAAAGCATCTTCATATTTCAGTCTCGCTGCAAAAATCGGTTTTGAAATGACAAACAAACATCCATAATTGTGTGGCTTTGAGTCCTGACAACCAATTAAAATCCATGTGTTATAATGTTGAACATTGCAACAACAAAAAAAAGTTCTTTCTTTCTCAGTTTTCCAGCACAAATATACCTAAACGTTCTCAAGTCAAGACACATTTACTGGAGAAGCAGCATGACTGAAGATATTAAGTCTCGCTTACTGAAAAAATCATCAAAATGAAGTGAGTTTATGATTAAAACATGAACAAATATCTGTCAAGGGGGTCAGAAACATAAAACTTTCCAACATACTTTGGGTTCATTTTAAGCAAGCAATACAGTCATTTTCAAACGATAGTTGAGTTAAATAAAACCACCCAACCGCTGGGTTTGTCCATTTTCAGCCCAACTTGAGTTGTTTTTAGAGTGTATAATGCATCATAACGGTATTCATGATCTATGATTTAATGCATTTATACATAAAGGCTTTAAGTAAGGTGTTAATAAACTTAATTCAAAGGGACAACATGATTGTTTTTCTGAGCCCTTCGGCAGATAAAACTGAAATAATCATCTAAAATAGTTTTGTGTTCATCAGAAAAGCTTTGATTTATATACACTATATTGCCAATGGTATTGTGCCGCTCTTCCCCATCCCTGAGTTCAGGTGTTTAACCCCTTCATGGCCACAGGTGTGTAACTCAAGCTTCTACGCTTCTACACACATCAGTGAGAGAATGGGCCGCTCTCAGGAGCTCAGAGAACTCAAGCGTGGGGCCGTGATCGCTGGACACCTGTGCAATAAAGTTCCTTTCACTGGAACTAACCCCTGAAAAACAACCCCACCCCATAATCCCCCCTCCACCAAACTTTACACTTGGCACAATGCAGCCAGGCAAGTCCCGTTCTCCTGGCAGCCGCATTCGGGACATTTCCTCACTACTAAATATTCCATGCTCAACTGTTAGTGGGGTTATAACAAAGTGGAAGCCATTGGGAACAACAGCAACTCAGCCACAAAGAGCGGGGTCAGCGCATGCTGAGGGTCATAGAAGTCGCCAACTTTCTGCAGAGTCAAGAGCTCCAGACCTCCAAACTTCTGTGGCCTTCAGATGAGCTCAAGAACAGTGTGTAGAGCTTCATGGAATGGGTTTCCAGCTCATCCAAGCCTTACATCACCAAAGCGTGGGATGCAGTGGGGTAAAGCGTGCCGCCACTGGACTCTAGAGCAGTGGAGACGTGTTCTCTGAGTGACCAATCACGCTTCTCTGTCTGACAATCCCATGGACGAGTCTGGGTTTGGCGGTCGCCAGGAGAACGGGACTTGCCTGACTGCATTGTGCCAAGTGTAAAGTTTGGTGGAGGGGGGATTATGGGGTGGGGTTGTTTTTCAGGGGTTAGTTCCAGTGAAAGGAACTCTTAATGCTTCACCAAGACATTTTGGACAATTTCATGCTCCCAACTTTGTGGGAACAGTTTGGGGACGGCCCCTTCCTGTCCCAGCATGACTGACCAGTGCACAAAGCATCGCTCCATAAAGACATGATGAGCGAGTTTGGTGTGGAGGAACTGGAGTCCTGACCTCAACCCGATAGAACACCTTTGGGATGAATTAGAGCGGAGACTGAGAGCCAGGCCTTCTCGTCCAACATCACAAATGCGCTTCTAGAAGAATCCCCATAAACACACTCCTAACCCTTGAGGAAAGAAGAGCTGAAGCTGTTAGGGCTGCAAAGGGTGGCGACTCCATATTAAACCCTACGGATTGAGAATGGGAAGCTCATGTGCAGGTGGAGGCAGGCGTCCCAAAACTTTTGCCAATATAGTGTATGATTTTCCTTTATAGATGAGTTTTAGATGTTCTGTCATAGAGAACTCAAAGAGCATGATATATATTTACTAGATGTTTTTTATACCATCAAATCAAGTCAAATTAATTTGTAGCGTTTTTCACACTGTTCTCTAAACACCCTTCAACACGTGTTTCAGCTTTCTGATTATTGCTAATATTCTCTCTGAGCCATTATTCCCTCATTTGGGCTGATTTGCGGAAGGAAAGTCGTAGCACGTCCCTCATAAATCATCCCGTCAGCGCGCTCTAATAAAGCAGCGATTCTCTGAAATCTGCCGGCTCCAGGCTGGGGATTTTTACCCAGCATGCATGTGAAAACAAACCCCGCTCACATCCTGTCTGAAGGCCTTGTGTTTACTGCAGATTAATGGAGTGTCTGAGCGCAGGAGGTCGTGTTTATAAGTGCTAGTAATGTTAGATTGATTGTGTTACACTCTAAAATACACTGAGTTAAAAACGACCCAAGTTGGGTTGAAAATGAACAAACTAATCGCTGGATTGGGTTAAACCGTGCTGGGCAGTTTTTATTTAATTCAACTATTGTTTAAAAATGACTGTATGGCCGGCTTAAAATGAACCCAACATTTAAACCCATTCACTGGGTTAAAACAACCCAACCGCTGAGTTAAAATAACCCAACCGCTAGGCTATAACATCCCATTCACTGGGTTTGTCCATTTTTCAACCTAACTTGGGTTGTTTTTAACACTGCATTTGTTAGAGTGTATGAGAGAGTTTTTATTATGATAACTTACCTCATGAAATACAATACGTTTATTCACTTGGTAACACTTTAGTGTAGAGTCCAATGCTCATTATTTATTGCTTATTACAGTCTAAAAAAACGTTGGGTTGAAAAATGGACAAACCCAGCGATTGGGTTATTTTATCCCAGTGAATGGGTTGTTTTAACCTAGTGAATGGGTTGTTTTAACCCAGCGGTTGGGTTGTTTTAACCCAGCGGTTGGGTTGTTTAAACCCAGTGAATGGGATGTTTTAACCCTGTGAATGGGTTGTTTTAACCCTGTGAATGGGATGTTTTAACCCTGTGAATGGGTTGTTTTAACCCTGTGAATGGGTTGTTTTAACCCAGCGGTTGGGTTGTCTTAACCCTGTGAATGGGTTGTTTTAACCCAGCGGTTGGGTTGTTTTAACCCAGTGAATGGGTTGTTTTAACCCAGTGAATGGGTTGTTTTAACCCTGTGAATGGGTTGTTTTAACCCTGTGAATGGGTTGTTTTAACCCAGCGGTTGGGTTGTTTTAACCCAGTGAATGGGTTGTTTTAACCCTGTGAATGGGTTGTTTTAACCCAGCGGTTGGGTTGTTTTAACCCAGTGAATGGGTTGTTTTAACCCTGTGAATGGGTTGTTTTAACCCAGCGGTTGGGTTGTCTTAACCCTGTGAATGGGTTGTTTTAACCCAGCGGTTGGGTTGTTTTAACCCAGTGAATGGGTTGTTTTAACCCAGTGAATGGGTTGTTTTAACCCTGTGAATGGGTTGTTTTAACCCTGTGAATGGGTTGTTTTAACCCAGCGGTTGGGTTGTTTTAACCCAGTGAATGGGTTGTTTTAACCCTGTGAATGGGTTGTTTTAACCCAGCGGTTGGGTTGTTTTAACCCAGTGAATGGGTTGTTTTAACCCTGTGAATGGGTTGTTTTAACCCAGCGGTTGGGTTGTTTAAACCCAGTGAATGGGATGTTTTAACCCTGTGAATGGGTTGTTTTAACCCAGTGAATGGGTTGTTTTAACCCTGTGAATGGGTTGTTTTAACCCAGTGAATGGGTTGTTTTAACCCTGTGAATGGGTTGTTTTAACCCAGCGGTTGGGTTGTCTTAACCCTGTGAATGGGTTGTTTTAACCCTGTGAATGGGTTGTTTTAACCCTGTGAATGGGTTGTTTTAACCCAGTGAATGGGATGTTTTAACCCTGTGAATGGGTTGTTTTAACCCAGCGGTTGGGTTGTCTTAACCCTGTGAATGGGTTGTTTTAGCCCAGCGGTTGGGTTGTCTTAACCCTGTGAATGGGTTGTTTTAACCCAGCGGTTGGGTTGTCTTAACCCTGTGAATGGGTTGTTTTAGCCCAGCGGTTGGGTTGTCTTAACCCTGTGAATGGGTTGTTTTAGCCCAGCGGTTGGGTTGTCTTAACCCTGTGAATGGGTTGTTTTAACCCAGCGGTTGGGTTGTCTTAACCCTGTGAATGGGTTGTTTTAGCCCAGCGGTTGGGTTGTCTTAACCCTGTGAATGGGTTGTTTTAACCCAGCGGTTGGGTTGTCTTAACCCTGTGAATGGGTTGTTTTAACCCTGTGAATGGGTTGTTTTAGCCCAGCGGTTGGGTTGTCTTAACCCTGTGAATGGGTTGTTTTAACCCAGCAATCGGGTTGTTTTAACCCTGTGAATGGGTTGTTTTAGCCCAGCGGTTGGGTTGTCTTAACCCTGTGAATGGGTTGTTTTAACCCAGCAATCGGGTTGTTTTAACCCAGTGAAAGGGTTGTTTTAACCCAGCGGTTGGGTTAAATGTTTTCCCAACCTATTGGGTAGTTTTATTTAACTCAACTATTGTTTGAAAATGACTGTATTGCTTGCTTAAAATGAACCCAAAGAATGTTTAATAAATGAACATTATTAATAAGTTTAATGAATAATAATTAAACAATAAACATTTATTAAATTGCTTATTAATAAATGCTCACCTTTTGATGATTATTGTTGCCTCTAGTAATTAAGTGTCTGATTTGTTTCATTTCCAACCTATTTTGGGTTCATTTTAAGGCGGCCAGTCATTTTTAGACGATAGTTGGGTTAAATAAAGAGAGAACATTTAACCCAACCGCTGGGCTAAAACAACCCAACCACTGAGTTTGTCCATTTTCAACCCAACTTGGGTTGTTTTTAACCCAGCGTTTCATACATATTACTAGTATATTATCTGTTTATTACTACTCATAAAGCACATATGAATGCATGACCATATTCTCCATCCCCTAATGTAAGAGTAGCAGCTACCGCACGATTATTAATAAGCAGTAATTAGTCGTTATAGTGAATACATGTGAGATGGTGGTCCAGTGGGTTAAACCACTGAACTGATAAGCAGAAGGTTGCTGGTTCGATCCCAGCGGTCACCACCAGTGTGTCCTTGAGCAAGGCACTTTACTCCATGTTGCTCCAGGGGGATTGTCCCTGTAATAAGTTTTTGTTTTACCAGCTCATTGATCTGAATTGTGATTATAAATACATATAAATATGTAAATAGTGTACATTATGAAATGTAATGTGTGTATTTTCAGTATAATCTCTTACCAGTGTTTCTCGTTTGCCTTCCTGTTGAGGATCCAGCGTTGCTGAACTTGTAGTCGTCAATTTTATTTTCCAGTTAAAACCACAAAACATTGAGCAAATGAAGGCAGTTTATTAAACTTATTAAACTAATTTCACTCCATGTGTTTTCATCTTGAACT
>CM042262.1:38559115-38581615 GCA_023566225.1 Romanogobio albipinnatus
AGTTTTTCAGCAGGTTTGCACTGCAGGAGGGATTTTGGCCCACTCCTCCACACAGATCTTCTCTAGATCAGTCAGGTTTCTGGCCTGTCGCTGAGAAACACGGAGTTTGAGCTCCTCCAAAGATTCTCTATTGGGTTTAGGTCTGGAGACTGGCTAGGCCACGCCAGAACCTTGATATGCTTCTTACAGAGCCACTCCTTGGTTATCCTGGCTGTGTGCTTCGGGTCATTGTCATGTTGGAAGACCCAGCCTCGACCCATCTTCAATGCTCTAACTGAGGGAAGGAGGTTGTTCCCCAAAATCTGGCAATACATGGCCCCGGTCATCCTCTCCTTAATACAGTGCAGTCGCCCTGTCCCATGTGCAGAAAAACACCCCCAAAGCATGATGCTACCCCCCCCCCCCCCCCATGCTTCACAGTAGGGATGGTGTTCTTGGGATGGTACTCATCATTCTTCTTCCTCCAAACACGTTTAGTGGAATTATGACCAAAAAGTTCTATTTTGGTCTCATCTGACCACATGACTTTCTCCCATGACTCCTCTGGATCATCCAAATGGTCATTGGCAAACTTAAGACGGGCCTTGACATGTGCTGGTTTAAGCAGGGGAACCTTCCGTGCCATGCATGATTTCAAACCATGACGTCTTAGTGTATTACCAACAGTAACCTTGGAAACGGTGGTCCCAGCTCTTTTCAGGTCATTGACCAGCTCCTCCCGTGTAGTTCTGGGCTGATTTCTCACCTTTCTTAGGATCATTGAGACCCCACGAGGTGAGATCTTGCATGGAGCCCCAGTCCGAGGGAGATTGACAGTCATGTTTAGCTTCTTCCATTTTCTAATGATTGCTCCAACAGTGGACCTTTTTTCACCAAGCTGCTTGGCAATTTCCCCGTAGCCCTTTCCAGCCTTGTGGAGGTGTACAATTTTGTCTCTAGTGTCTTTGGACAGCTCTTTGGTCTTGGCCATGTTAGTAGTTGTATTCCGACTGATTGTATGGGGTGGACAGGTGTCTTTATGCAGCTAACGACCTCAAACAGGTGCATCTAATTTAGGATAATAAATGGAGTGGAGGTGGACATTTTAAGGCAGACTAACAGATCTTTGAGGGTCAGAATTCAAATACTTGAACAGTACAGTGTTCAAATACTTATTTGCAGCTGTATCATACAAATAAATAGTTAATAAATCATATATTGTAATTTCTGGATTTTTTTTTTGATTATGTCTCTCACAGTGGACATGCACCTACGATGACAATTTCAGACCCTCCATGATTTCCTGTATATATGTGTGTGTGTGTGTGTGTGTGTGTGTGTGTGTGTGTGTGTGTGTGTGTGTGTGTGTGTGTGTGTGTGTGGTGTGTGTGTGTGTGTGTGTGTGTGTGTGTGTGTGTGTGTGTGTGTGTGTGTGTGTGTGTGTGTGTGTGTGTGTGTATGTGTGTGTAATTTATGTATTGTAATTGTATTTATTTTTAAAACTTAAATTATTTTAATGTTTTTTTTGTTTCACAATAATAATAATAATTAGATAAAAAATATGTCGCAATGCAAATTATTTAAGTATTTATAAAATACAGTGCATTTTTTTCTTTATGCAATTTAATTTAATTTAATTATTTTTTTGTTTTGTTTTGTTTTGTTTATTTAATAATACATTTATTTTATTTATTATTTTAACAATTTAATGTTCTTCTAATTGTGTCCGGCATTTTTTTTTTTTTATGTTGTATATCTATACATAATATTTACTTTTGATTCTTTTTTATTTTATTTTATTAGTAGTAAATAAACACAGAACTGCTACACAAGATCAATATATACAACAATTATAATAATACGCCATTCCTCATTTTTTTCAATAAATAACTTTATTTTATTTTATGAATTTCATTTATTTAAACCTTAAAATATTTTTATTTTATTTTACCTTACATTATTTTTTATTTTCTTTAAACTTTATTATTATTATTTTCCTCAAATTATTTTAATTTCATTTTACCTACATTATTTAATTTCATTTTTTTAACCTTACATTATTTGTTATTTTAGTTTATTTTAAACTTTATTTATTTTTTAATATTATTTATTTTATGTCATGTTATTAATTTAATTTAACTATTTTATTTATTTATTTATTTATTATTTTATTATTTATTTATTATTTTTTCATTTTATTTTATTTATTTTATTACTTTATATATTTAATCTTATTTCCGCGCTCCTCCTGAAGGGTCCCGGCTGAGTGAGTTCTGTCTCAGGAGCGGATGTGTTCGCCTCTGTTTCTCTGGAGAATGTTCTGTGATTGGTTCCAGATGATTGCAGATGGTTTCCCCGTGGCTTTGTGTCCGTTCTGCTCTGAATTTAAGCCCGAACATGGTGGCTTGTGGTTCCCATCCCTAGGAAAAAAACAAAAGCTCTGAAAGACATGAATTAGTGGAGTATGCTGTGTATGTGACGCGCTCTCTCTCTCTCTCTCTCTCTCTCTCTCTCTCTCTCTCTCTCTCTCTCTCTCTCTCTCTCTCTCTCTCTCTCTCTCTCTCTCTCTCTCTCTCTCTCTCTCTCTCTCTCTCTCTCTCTCTCTCTCTCTCTCTCTCTCTCTCTCTCTCTCTCTGTAGTGTTCGGTGTCCTGTGGGAAGGGACTCAAAGAGCGACAGATCGTGTGTGTGGATCAGAATCAGACCCGGGTCGAGGACGAGGCCTGTGCTCATCAGAACCCGCCCAGAACACGCAAGGCCTGCAGGGCGGGACCCTGCCCCGGCTGGAGAGCCAATCAGTGGAGAGCGGTGCGTGAGCTCACTTCCTGTCAGTCAGTCATAAGTTACTGTATGCTTTACTTTGATGGGATTATTAGTAAGGGAACACATAGTACTCGCATAAAAGCAAAGGTTCCACCCAGTGTTCTGATTGGCTGTGGTGTGTTGGGCCACTGGCCCAGTTTACCCCAGCAGTCCTCATCCCCCTGCGGTCTGGAAGCAATCTTCTCCTCAGACACAGAGCGTGGAATCAGACAGGGGCGCGTATGACACCCGTCCCGTAACGCGCTCTTGTGTTGTGTGTGCAGTGTTCGGCGAGCTGTGGCGCTGGCACTCAGTCCCGCGAGGTCTTCTGCAGGTTAAAGGGCAGAGGTCGCGTCAGGGAAGACATGTGTGACATGCGTGTGCGTCCCGTCCCGATCCGGTCCTGCTTCCTCTCGGGATGTCAGACGCACAGCTGGACGGCACACGGTGGCAGGACGTGAGTAAAACATGGAGAAACGTGTTTGTAGATCGGTCACGGGTTACACACACCTCACACTCATGAGCTATACTGTGCTAGAGCTGCACACACACACACACACACACACACACACACACACACACACACACCTCACACTCATGAGTTATACTGTGCTAGAGCTGCACACACACACACACACACACACACACACACACACACACCTCACACTCATGAGTTATACTGTGCTAGAGCTGCACACACACACACACACACACACACACCTCACACTCATGAGTTATACTGTGCTAGAGCTGCACACACACACACACACACACACACACACACACACACACACACACACACACCTCACACTCATGAGCTATACTGTGCTAGAGCTGCACACACACACACACACACACACACACACACACACACACACACACACACACACACACACACACACCTCACACTCATGAGCTATACTGTGCTAGAGCTGCACACACACACACACACACACACACACACACACACACACACACCTCACACTCATGAGTTATACTGTGCTAGAGCTGCACACACACACACACACACACACACACACCTCACACTCATGAGTTATACTGTGCTAGAGCTGCACACACACACACACACACACACACACACACACACACACACACACACACACACCTCACACTCATGAGTTATACTGTGCTAGAGCTGCACACACACACACACACACAACCAGCCTGACCAGATTATTTTAGTTTTTGTTTTATTTTATTAATTGTTTTATTTTATTTTTTATGATTTATTTTATTTTATTTATTATGAGTTATTTTATTTTATTATTATTTTTTTATTATTATTATTTAATTTATTATTATTTATTTAATTTATAATGATTTATTGTATTTTATTTATTATGATTTATTATGATTTATTTAATTTATTATGATTTATTTTATTTATAATGATTTATTGTATTTTATTTATGATTTATTTTATTTTATTTATTATGAGTTATTTTATTTTATTATTTTATTTTTTAATTATTATTTATTTTATTTATTATGATTTATTGTATTTTAATTTATTATGATTTATTTTACTTTATTTATTATGATTTATTTTATTTATTATGATTTATTTTATTTTATTTATGATTTATTTTATTTATTATGAGTTATTTTCTTTTATTATTTTCTTTTTTAATTATTTATTTTATTTTATTATTTTATTTAAATGTATTTTTTATTTTATTAATTTTATTTTATTGATTTTATTTATTCAATTTATTTTATTTTTATTGATTTTATTTCATTTTTTATTATACATATTGTACATATAGATTTTTTTAATTCAAGAAATGCCAATAATAAGTCATACATCACAATCAAAGAAAGCTGTAATATATTTGTTTATTTGTTATGAAAATGTAAAAATATTAAAAAATTAAAAATAAAACAGTTCTAACATATAATATACTTTTATACAAATAATGAATTTGTATTTTATATGGTATTTTTATTATTATATATTATTATAAATATTTATTATTATTAAGTAAACAAAATGTACTTACATAAGATACTTTTATAAAATAAAATAAAAATATTAATAATAAATTAACGTTCTAAAATCTTCTCTACACTGAAAAAAGTAGAATATCAAGAATAAATGCCCACTTCAACCCAAATGTTTTGCTGGATCTGGTTCAGGAGATGGTCTTTGTTTTCCTGTGTCCCAGCTGAGGGTGTGTGTGTGTGTGTGTGTGTGTGATAAGATCATCTCCAGAACAACAGCTCAGACTTCAGAGAGCGCTTTCATCGCTCCTCCAGATATAAAACACTCTCCTGACCTTTGACCTCTAACGTGCCTGAGCATGAGCTGTGGTGGAGCGACAGCGCCCTCGTCTGGAGGAGCTCAATCCTTCCTCACACTCCTGCAGATTTATATTGGGAAGTGTTCTGACTGAACCAATCACAGGAGCTGTGGGCGGGGCTATCTGTTTGACTGACAGCTTGCCCTCCCACACAGCAGAAATACAGCCATGCAGAGGAAGAGGACAGATGTGTACATGTGCACAGTATGAGCATTAGAACTATTTCCTGTGTGTGTGTGTGTGTGTGTGTGTGTGTGTGTGTGTGTGTGTGTGTGTGTGTGTGTGTGTGTGTGTGTGTGTGTGTGTGTGTGTTTGTGTGTGTGTGTGTCGCGTGTAACGCCACCTGTGGACGGGGCGTGAGGTCTAGGGCGGTGTTTTGTCAGGACGGAGGGATGACTGTGGTTTCTGAGCGCATGTGTGACGCGTCTGCCAAACCACACACACATGAGCCGTGTCACAGCGCCACCTGTCAGCACCTGTGGGTCACTGCAGCCTGGAGTCAGGTGTCAATCACACACACACACACACACACACACACACACACACACACACACACACACACACACACACACACACACACACACACACACACACACACACATGAGCCGTGTCACAGCGCCACCTGTCAGCACCTGTGGGTCACTGCAGCCTGGAGTCAGGTGTCAATCACACACACACACACACACACACACACACACACACACACACACACACACACACACACGTATTGTTTATATTAATTTAAAGAGCAATACAATAATAAATAAATAAATACATAAATGAAAATATGTACTTATTGTTCACATAAAATATTAAATAAATTATTCTTCATTTATTAAAATAACAATAATGATGACATTTCTTCATATGTGCCTCCAGTGAATACATTATTTCATTTGCTGCTCAAATTCACACATAAAGATAAACTAATAAATTTAAATTAATATAAAATATTAATAAATTAATGTTTATTTATTAAAATAAAGATATTTCTTCACACACACACACACACACACACACACACACACACACACCTCCAAATAAATAAATAAATAAACAACTAAATCAATAAATAAACAACTAAATCAATAAATAAACAACCAAATAAACAACTAAATAAATAAATAAATGAACAACTTACTAAATAAATAAACAACTAAATAAATAAATAAATAAATAAACAACTAAATCAATAAATAAACAACCAAATAAACGACTAAATAAATAAATAAATAAATGAACAACTTACTAAATAAATAAACAACTAAATAAATAAATAAATAAATGAACAACTAAATAAACAAATAAATAAACAACCAAATAAACAACTAAATAAATAATAAACAACCAAATAAACAAAAAAATAAACAACCAAATAAACAACTAAATAAAAAATAAATGAATGAATGAACAACTAAATAAATAAACAACTAAATAAACAAATAAATAAACAACTTAATAAATAAATAAACAACTAAATAAATAAACAACTAATTGAACAACTAAATGAATAATAAACAACTAAATAAACAAATAAATAAACAACTTAATAAATAAATAAACAACTAAATAAATAAACAACTAAATAAACACACAAACAAACAACTAAATCTATAAATAAATAAACAATTAAACAACTAAATAAACAAACAAACAAACAACTAAATCTATAAATAAATAAACAATTAAACAACTAAATAAACACACAAACAAACAACTAAATCTATAAATAAATAAACAATTAAACAACTAAATAAACAAACAAACAAACAACTAAATCTATAAATAAATAAACAATTAAATAAATAAATAAACTAATTAATTAATTAATTGGTTCACTTGCTGTTCAAACTCCATTAATTTTTTTTTTATAAATAAGAAAATAAATAATGAAATGCATTCACTTTATGCTCCAATTCACATTAAAATAAATAACGTAATGAATAAATATTCAAATAATGAAATCCCTTCACATGCTGCTGCGTCACATGCTAGCTGTAATGGTGTGGTGTTGAGTGTGATGACTGATGTGTGTGCAGTGTTCGGTGAGCTGCGGCTCTGGCGTCCAGCGGCGGGCGGTTCGCTGCTCTGGCGTGACCTCTGACCTTTGCAGTGAGCGCCCGCCGGCCGACAGCAGGCCCTGCCGACTCCCTGCCTGCCCGACCCCTGCGGCCTGGAGCCCCGGTCCCTGGAGCGAGGTGAGGCATCACACACACACACACACACACACCAGGGGCGTAACCAGTGGGCGGGCCTGACGGGCACAGGCCCGCCCACTATGATGACCAGGCCCCCCCAGTTTATTATACAAATATAATAATATTAGTTAAATAACAGTTGTTTAACCCTTTAACTGTCCCCCCCTTTTTGAGAATACACATGAAAATGCACTATCCAAACTTAAAGGGCTGTAATTCAAGAATGCTTTGGAATATAGAGCTAAGTTTGGTCTCGTTTTAAAGATGACTCTGCAGATTATTGCTGAAGTGAAAGCAATTCAAAATATGAAATTATGAAAAAGTTTAAATTTACTTTAAATGAAAAATACTGTACTAAATATTTTTTATTTCATATAAAATATATATTTTACAAAAAATAATTTACTCTAAAATTACTATAAAATCAAAGCCATATGTCTAACCAATTTGTGTTCCAAATTTGAAGTTGATATCATAAAAATTAAAGTCCCCATGAGATGTTGTTTAGGTGCTGTACCAGAAACAGCCACCGGGTGTCATTCACATTCCATTGATTGTTTTTTTGATGCATTTTCCTGTAAATTTCTGTCCAAATGTCACTTCCATCACAAAACAGTCACCGAATATGGACCCTTGAGACTCAGACCTTTCCGACGATATGTGTCAAGATTAGAAAAGATTTTGATTATAAAGTAGTTAAAATAAATGTTGTAATACGAAACATGACACCGCACACTAGGGGGAGGAGCCCGCTAGAATAATTTAGAGTACCGTTTCCATGGTAACACAATGTCCGATTTCAAAACGGATTGCACAGGATGAATTTTGAGTTCGTAAGCTTTCAAATGATACCTAATTTATGATAATTACTTAAATATATGATACGAAAAAAAGAGCACCAGGCGTCCCGCCATCGGGGCGGTGAGAGTTAAGAGGTTAAATTATTTTAACGTAATTACAACATTTTTATAGCATCTCAAATACTAAAATAAATCAAATGTACTTTTTTTTACAGTCTATGGTTTTTGCATAATGCTTGATGAGTTTGATTGACAGCTGTGTCAGGCTGTCTCATGTATGTCACGCGGCTCGCGCTGTGCGTTCATGAAGTGTGTTTAGCTCTTCACTTAGCCTATACATTGCAGTTGTGTGATCGATAAACAGCAGCGATGCATAATTCTATAAAAAGGACTTTTAAAAACATCAGTATGAGTCGGTAGTGTGTGACACTAAGTTTTGACGCAATTTGACCTGAGGTTCGAATCCGCCTTTTGCCGAACTATCTGTAGTTCAAAATAAAATTCTGCCTACGCCACTGACACACACACACACACGCGCACTTCTTCTCCTGTGCTAACGGACTGATGTGTGTGTGTGTGCGGGGGTTCAGTGCTCTCAGACGTGCGGCGCCGGGGTCATGCGGAGGTCGGTGGAGTGTGTGGGCGCTGGAGTCCCGTCCGAGACCTGCTCGCCGTCCAGCCGGCCGGAGTCGAGCGCCACCTGCAGACGGACGGACTGTGAGTGTGAGGCAGACGCAGCAGCAGCTTCACACACACGCGCCGACCCTTTGAGCTCATGTGTGTGTGTGTTTCCGCTCAGGTGAACTCCACAGCAGCTGCCTCGAGCTCCAGATGAAGACGGGCGTCCGCACAGACGGAGAGCATCACATCAGGGTCCAGGCCAAGGTCCTGCGCGTTTACTGTGCAGAGATGCAGAGCGCGCTCCCCAGAGAGTACGTCACGCTGCACAGCGGCCAGACAGACAACTACTCCGAGGTGTACGGATACAGGTACACACACACACACACACACACCTCACCAGAGGCGAACCAACATTGAGTGGGGGCCCCAGGCAAAACGAATCAATGAGGCCCTATTAAAATTTTTTTTTAATATAGCCTATCTTCGTTATCTAATTTTACAACCAGTGTTAATTTCGTTGACGAATAATTTTCGTCAACAACCTTTTTTCTCTGACGAAAACGAGACGATAACTAAATAAAAACTAGTGTTGGATGACAAAAACTATGAGGAAAATCAACCGTCATTTTCGTCAACAAATAAAAACGAGAGGAGAATGTTAGGGAGGGACGATTAGGGAAGAGATCGGGTCAGAACTGATGTCCTGTGTCACAGATGCTGATCTAACGGCGGGAAAACACGGCTCACGCATCCCCAATCCAGCTCCAGAGCGGCTCAATCAATCAATAACACACATTTATGCCAGACTATTGATTATGAACTAATGCTGATGAATAATGACAGTGTTTACTTTACGATGTTTATATAGTAATATGTTTTAGACGGTTGTAACAATGCATATTTATCTCCTCATCTGAACTTGAATGAGCTCCTGCAACTGCAATAGTAAGGCGAGATTTCAAAATAAGAGTCCCGGTGTATTTCCAGCTGGTTTATAATTAAAAGTCACGCATTATATATTCGTTTTTGCTTACACAATAAACTGTGTTTAATTTCATTCCCATTTAATTCATAGTCAGGAGGAAAGACCAGTATTTGACACATATTCAATAAAGTATCAGGGTTATAATAGTTCACTAAAACCATTAAACAAAACGTAATTACTTGAAATTAAAAAAATAAATAAACAAACTTATTTGAAGCTTTAGCTTAACCTGATATGGCCTACTGACTAAAACAGAAATACAGAGTTATAAAAACTATATAGATGTTTTTAATAAAACAGACAAAAAAGTGAATTGAGCTCTTTCGTGTATTTTTAATGTCAAAAACAAAATGATGTCAAAATGTCAGTTCAAGTGACAGTCGGCTTAAATGCTTAATGTAGTACAATTGAACTAAACTCATTAGATTTTAGTCGACTAAAGCTACTGTAGATTTAAAATCTTATGATATTTAGTCGACTAAAACTAGACTAAAACTAAAAACAATTCAGGCGACTAAAATATGACTAAAACTAAATCAAAATTTGCTGTCAGAATTAACACTATTTATAACATACAAAAAGTAGTCAAAACACACAACAAAACAAAAAAAAATGTGTTTAATTTGTATAACACAAATAAAAAAATTACTAAATTAAGTGCTTTTTGTTTAATTAACAAAATGTCAATCTTCACAAGAGAAGATGCAATACAATATCTTTAAAAAAAAACTAATAATAATAATTGTCACCTTAGAAACGGGGCTTTGTGTGGTGGTGACAGGAACAAGAAATTATATAGAAATAAATTATATAGAAATATAATTTTAATCACTTTATTTGATTAGTTTATCAACTAACTATGTTAACTCAAACTAATGTAATGCAGAAGAGCTGGATATACTCATTAGCCTACTAATTAAATAATGCGCATTTATATTAGGCTTAATTAGGCTGCTTAAATATATAAACTGTGTGCATGTGCGCTTAAAGCTTGAGGAAAAAACACCGGCAAAAGTAATGATTATAAATGTGTCCGGAAAAAAATAACAAGGAGCCGTTTTATCTGTTTATTATTAAACGAGTATTTTCTGAGTCGTGTCGGCTGGAGAGATGAAGCTGATGATGCCATGCCGCCTCTCTAATCTTGTGATGCACTTTTCATACGGATTACATAACCAGAGAATATTTGTTTTCGATTTGAATGTGTTCGTTTAAAAGTAGACATTTCAAGCTTTCAGGCTAGATATATTTCTCATATGTGAGGCAAGAAGCCTGATCCGCTAGCTTCGGTTCATTTATGGGATGCGCTGCAGACGAAAGAAAGCGCGCGTCCTGTTTGCTTTCTTTATTTTACCTATTTTTAACTATTTGTTAGAGCGAGCGGCCAAGCCAAACAGATAAGTTCTCTTCATGCTTATCAAATCCTGCATTTTCTGCAGTCTGATGAAGGTGACCGAGGCGAGGTGGCGAAAGCACTGCCAGTGTTACTAGAGAGGGGGCACACTAAGGGGGTGCAGAGATGTCGCTGCATGTTTATATTACGATTGTTTAAATGATCAGCCCTCAAAATGTCTGCCTTGCCTGCCCTATTGCAACGCCTCTGCACCACACACACACACACACACACACACACACACACACACACACACACACACACACACACACACACACACACACACACCTGTACTGAGAACACTGAAGGACACATACAATACAACTTTATTCAGTTGGGAATCATTAATAATTATAATAAACTAATTATTATATGAATAAATGTTTTATTTACTATCTTTATAATTATGATTAAAAGAAAAAACTAAAATAAGGAATTATAAATATTATTTATATATATATATATATATATATATATATATATATATATATATATTAGTGTTATATACAGTATTCATGTTCATAAAATATATATATGTGTGTGTGTGTGTGTGTGTGTGTGTGTGTGTGTGTGTGTGTGTGTGTGTGTGTGTCTGTGTGTGTGCGTGTGTGTGTCTGTGTGTGTATGTGTGTCTGTGTGCGTGCGTGTCTATGTGTGTGCTTGTATGTGTGTGTGTGCGTGTCTGTGTGTGCGAGTGTGTGAGTGTGTGTGTGTGTGAGTGTGTGTGTGTGCATGTGAGTGTGCGTGTGTGTGCGTGTGAGCGTGTGTTGTGTCTGTGTGTGTGAGTGTGTGTGTGTGCGTGTCTGTGTGCGTGTGTGTGTGTGTGTGAGCGTGTGTGTGTGCGTGTCTGTGTGTGTGTGTGCGTGTGTGTGCGTGTGAGTGTGCGTGTCTGTGTGTGTGTGTGCGTGTGTGTGAGCGTGTGTGTGTGCATGTCTGTGTGTGTGTGTGCGTGTGTGTGCGTGTGAGTGTGCGTGTCTGTGTGTGTGTGTGCGTGTCTTTGTGTGTGCGTGAGTGTGCGTGTCTGTTTGTGTGTGCGAGTGTGTGATTATTTTATTTGAATGAAAACCAATAATAAAATAATGAATAAGTATTATATTCATTATTTGAATACATTTATTATACACACACACACACACACACACACAGTATATACTGTATATATTATTATTAATATTTTTATTAATTATAAAGTGATTATTTTATTTGAATTAAAATTAATAATCAAAATGTCATTGTTTAATAATTCATTGTTTTAATTAATATATATAAACCCATTATTCATTTTTTAATAAAACATAATAATAATGATTTTAATAATTTATATTCATCACAGAATTGAGAAAAAAAATCAATAACAAAGTTTTCAGCATTGATAATAATAAGAACCATTATGATGATGATGATGATGATGATGATGATGATGATGATGAAGATGATGATGATGATGATGATGATGATGATGATGATGATGATGATGATGATGATGATGATGATGATGATGATGAAGATGATGATGATGATGATGATGATGATGATGATGATGATGAAGATGATGATGATGATGATGATGATGATGATGATGATGATGAAGATGATAACTGTGTGCAGGCTGCAGAACCCGTTTGAGTGTCCGTTTAACGGCAGTCGGCGACAGGACAGCACGAGCAGGAACGATTACACCGCGGCCGGTTACACCGTCTTCCAGCGCGTGCGGCTCGACCTGTCCATCATGCGCATCATCAGTGAGTCCTTCACACACGCACACACACACACACACACACACACACACACACACACACACACACACACACACACACACACATACTCACACTCGCACACACACTCAGACACAGACACACACACACCCTCACACACACACTAAGATCTGATCTATTATCATCATCAGATGCTCTGGCTCACATCAACTGTCAGCACATCTTCAGCATTATTCATCTGTGCTAGTGTGTGTTGATATAAATACACTGGTGTGTGTTCGCAGTGCATGAATACATGTGGAGCTGAACATTAGCTGATCACACACTCTCACTGTGAGGAGACAGCGAACGACATGTTGAGTTTGATCGGATGTGTTTGTGTTTCAGCGACGGATGTGAGGTTCAGTCAGACGCTGTTTGGTCGCTCCGTCCCGTTCGCGTCCGCGGGAGACTGTTACAGCGCCGCTAAATGTCC
Organism: Romanogobio albipinnatus; assembly: GCA_023566225.1. NCBI lineage: Eukaryota > Metazoa > Chordata > Actinopteri > Cypriniformes > Gobionidae > Romanogobio > Romanogobio albipinnatus. The sequence continues at coordinate 38,572,404 of CM042262.1, forward strand.
TCAGGTACCGGCATCATGAAGCCGTTCTCTATGTGAATGTACACCGATCGGGCATAACAGGGTCATGGGCGGCCGAGGCTGATGCCCGTGTGGAGCGAAGGCTGGCCCGTGTGGTCCGATCAAACAGACGAGCTACTGGAGCTCAAACTGCTCCAGAAGTTAATGCTGGTTCTGATAGAAAGGGCTCAGAACACACAGAGCATCTCAGTTTGAGGAGTATGGGGCGGCACAGCCGCTGACCAGTGCCCATGCTGACCCCTGTCCACCGCCCAAAGCACCAACAGTGGCACGAGCATCAGAACTGGACCACGGAGAAAAGCACAAATGCTTCAGGAATGCTTTGAGGAGCAACGAGTTTGAGTCCAAATTCCCCAGATCTCAATCCAGTCGAGCATCTGTGAGATCTATGTCCGATCCATGGAGGCCCCGCCTCACAACTTACAGGACTTACAGGATCTGCTGCTAACATCTTGGTGTTAGATACCACAGCTCACCTTCAGGGGTCTAGAGGAGTCCATGCCTCGACGGGTCAGCAAACACAACATTAGGTCATAATGTTATGCCTGATCGGTGTATAGTAAAGTGGGATTTGTTCCTGTGATTAAAGCTGAATTGATCATCATTACTCCAGTCTTCAGTGTCACATGACCCTTCACTGATCATCTGATATGAGGATCTGATGCTCAACACACAGTTATGATCATTATCACGTTTAGTGGAAACTGATGCACTTTATTTCTCAGGATTCTTTGATGAATGAGAACAGCATTTCATTAAAATATAATCTTTTGTAACATTATGAATGTCTTTACTGTCACTTTTCATCATTTTATGAATAAACCCTCCTAAGAATAAAGCTGGTTGGTTGGTCAGAGCTGGTTTTAGAGGGGTTTGACCAGCTTGACCATCTTAAACCAGCCTATGCTGGTTCTAGCTGGTTTAAGCTGGTCTTCCAACTTTACCATCTAAAGCCCCATTTCCACCGAAATTACCCGGAACAATTTGTACCAGGGACTTTTTTTAAAGGAACTTTTTCCCCCCCCAGACCTGCTACTGTCTGCGTTTCCTCTGCGGTCTAAAGTACCGTGAAGATTAGGCAGATTAGTCCGGAGACGCGGGACTGCGCGCGACTGCTCCTCCCAGATGGACAGGAATCATTTTTGCTGAAAACCCTGTCTGCAACAATAACAAGTGGAGGAGAAGCAATCAGCGCTGCTTTTGCTGGTTATGTATTGGTTTACTAAAGAGGTCATTAACAAAATGGCGGAAAAGAGACGAGCACTGATACTAAAGCGTATTCTGAAAGCTCGTAAAGCTAGATTTAAAATAAGACAACGGATTTTATTATCAGCTATTACGGACATTGACCGTGAGATTGCTGAGACGAACGCGCGCCATCGGACAGAAAGAGCAAGACGGATTTTTACTGAACACAGAACGAAAGACTTTTAACCTCTTAACTGTCACCGCCCCGTTGGCGGGACGCCTTTTTGATCTCCTTTTTTTCGTATCATATATTTTAGTAATTAGCATAAATTAGGTGTCATTCGAAAGCTTACGAACTCAAAATTCATCCTGTGAAAACCGTTTTGAAATTAGACGTTGCATTACCATGGAAATTGTACTGTAAATTCTTCTAGCAGGCTCCTCCCATAGTGGGCGGTGTCATGTTTCATATTACAACAATTATTTTAACGACTTTATAATCAAAATCTTTTCTAATCTTGACACATATCGTCGGAAAGGTCTGAGTCTCAAGGGTCCATATTTGATGACTGTTTTGTGATGGAAGTGATATCTGGACAGAAATTTACAGGAAAATGCATCAAAAAAACAATCAATGGAATGTGAATGACACCCAGTGGCTATTTTTGGTACAGCACCTAAACAACATCTCATGGGGACTTTAATTTTTGTGATATCAACTTCAAATTTGGAACACAACTTGGTTAGACATATGGCTTTGATTTTATAGTAATTTTAGATGAAAACATTTTTGTAAAATATATATTTTATATAAAATAAAAAATATTTAGTACGGTATTTTTTATTTACAGTAAATTTAGACTTCCATAACTTTTTCATACTTTCATATTCTGAATTGCTTCAGCAATAATTTGCCGTTCAGCGCTCAAGTCCCACCCCCGAAAGTTCCTGAACTTTGAAAAAGTACTACCTCGCGAGCAGGGCCGTTCGGAGGGGGAAATATTTACCCGGAACTTCATTTAGACCCTGCGGTGGAAACACACTGAGTACCAGCCCAAAGTTCCTGGGGAAAGATCCTGCGGTGGAAACGTGGCTTAAGACTAGCCTGGCCAGCTAAAAAAAGTGGCCAAAACCCTTCTAAAACCAGCTTAGGCTGGATTTAGCCGATTTATTTATTTTTAAATTGAAGTGTTGTCACATTATGGTCTGTGAATGCAGATTTTTGTTTGAATTGTCTCTCCTTCTCTGATTGGTTAGGGTCAGTTTAGTATAAATCTCAGTGGAACGGGACTGATGGTCGCAGAATCCACTAAATGGGTTTCTCAAGGCAACTACGTCACGCTCAAAGTTCACCGCTCAGAGGTAAGGACGCCACCTGCCATTACCATCAGCACAGAACTAGTGCTAGAGTCTCTTCTTCTTCTTCTTCTTCTTCTTCGTCTTCTTCTTCTTCTTCCTCCTCTTCTTCCGCTCTTGAGTCTATGGCAGCCCATAGAACCACTTCCGGGAAAACAAAGAAATTTGGCACACATATAGAGGACGGTCTGAACATTCACCACAGCAAATTTGGAGTCTCTAACTCAATCCCTCTAGCGCCACCTACGGTCTGAAGTTGCACTCATGTTTATGCTAATAACTTTTGAGCCATAAGGGCTAGAAACAAAATTGTTTTACCAGTAATTCCTTGGCTCAATTTAGGATTTTCCACCAAAAAATTACTTTTTCGAACTAGACAGTTTGTCCGATGTTCACCAAATTCGGATCAGATCATCTTCAGACCGTGCCGGCAAAAAGTTGTTATACTTTTTTATACTATATATTTTTTGATAAACCAAACCGTTCTTGAATAATCTGCAAATTAATTAAATGAAGAGCACATCAAAATAGACATAAGGCTGTATCTCCTCAACACTTTATCAAATTGGGACTAATATTGGTACACGTCATCACAAGCATGGCCTGGGGCATCATGCAGCGTTTCAGCACAGGGCCACCTACTGGTCAGGAGATATGGTTATTTTTGCTTATAGCTTCTGAACAGTTTGCCCCAAAATCATAAAACTGGGCCCGTATTTATCAAGCCTCTCAAAGTGCCATTTTAGTCTTAAGTGCTGGTAATTCATGAAATGTACTCCTACTTTCAAACTTAAGTATAAAAGCAAGTTATCAAATTTCTTAAAGCTAAGAATCACTCTTACTCACCCAGTTATTTAAGACAGCTCGAGAGGTCTCTCAGGTGGTTATGAGTGGTCAGTAGGGGCTTGTGATGGTACTGAGGAGACATAGACATGCACAAATCTTTTTAGTAGAGGAAGAATGCTTTTGAAATGTTTGACAATGAGCAGTTAATCAAACGCTATCGTTTGGACAGAGCAGGCATCATCTTTGTCAGTGCTGGATAATGACAGAACTTGCCTTTTATAACATTTCCGCTGTTCGACTAATTCAGCAAGCAGTAGCGATCGCTTCTTCCTCCTGCCAGTTCGGTTTTCTTTTGGAATCCATAATGGCTGATTATATAAAAAAATCTAGGCTATATTTAGGCAGGTCAGTTAACAGCACACCAGTTTAACATTTTTAAATAAGACATGGTGGAAAACGTGTTTATCTTTCATTTCAAATGTGTATATTATAATGTATTGTCTTGAAATTTCTTTACTGCCAAATGTGTGTTGAATGTAAACTCCTCTTAGGAATTTCACCATTCAATGTGAATTTATCTGAGAATATTCTTAAATAAGGACATCTATTCAGTGATTGGTTCATGCCTATGACATCTTCCAATCCCGTTTGTGGCACAGCAAAGTGTCGTGAATTAATTCTAAGACTGACACTTAAGATTTAGTCCTACACTTCACTTAAAGTATGATTGAGATGCTTGATAACTAACTTTTAAGCACAGCTTTGAGCCAAGAATTTTTTTACTATTAAGTCAATTCTTAGCGGAAAAGTTCTTGTGAGTAATTCTCAGATGCTTGATAAATTCAGGCCCTGGTCTTTTTTGATTCAGTTGTAAGTCGCTTTGGATAAAAGGGTCTGCTAAATGCATAAATGTAAATGTAAAATATAGCTGCAAGCAGCCATTATCGGGGCCAAGCGCAAAGAAGAAGACAAGACGTGCCAAAATGGCTGGCAATGTCAGATCAACTGCAGCAATGAGCAATTTAAGACCTATTAAGGTGATTTTAGGCAAAATAGCTGTAAAATGATAAATACAGTCAATAATAATGATTCAATGATTTATCACTTTCAACCAATAGGTGGCACAGTTACAAAATTGATGTGGTGTGGTCAGAATAAGGGAACAATGACACATGCAAAGATTGGTGTTTCGAAACTTCTCAGGCTCCTTCAGGGCATCGTGCTGATGACCCATACCAAGTTTCGTAACAATCCATTCATGCGATCATAAAATACAGCATTTTAGCACATAATTCAAAATGGCCGACAGTCAAAATAGCCGATATGGTAAAATTGGATATCAGACGACTCGGCATGCCGTCCTGAATCTAACGAGTTATAAAGTTATAAGCAAAAATAGACATTTTTCGTATCTCCGGACCAGTAGGTGGCACTGCTCCGAAACGCTGCATGTTGCCTCAGGTCATGGTTGTGATGACTTGTACCAAGTTTGGTTTGAATACAATAAAGCGTTGCAGAGATATAGCCTTAAGTGTGTTTTCGCAAACGTTACATAAAATTTGTTTGCGTGTTTATCGAAAACAATTTGACGAATCAACTTGATTTGTAAGATTTTTTGTCAGCATGGTCTGAAGATGATCTGGTTCAATTTTCGTGCAAATCGGATGAACCGTCTAGGACGAGTTCGCAAAAGTAGGTTTTTCGGAAAATTCAAAATGGCGGGAACATATTCATGACGGAAAATGACGTGCAATCGAATCAAGGAATCAGAGGAAAATTTTGTTTCTATCCCTTATGGTTCAAAAGTTATTAGCATAAACATGAGTGCAACTTTGGACAAGTGGTGGTGCTAGAGGGATTGAGTTAGACACTCCAAATTTGCCATGTTGACACTTCAGACTGGCCTCTATGAGTGTGCCAAATTTCATAACTTTTTACTATACGGTTCTATGGGCTGCCATAGACTTTGTGGCGGAAGAAGAAGAAGAAGATGAATAATAATAATAAGAACGGGAACGGTTTCAATAGGAGCCTTCGCACCTTCGGTGCTTGGCCCCTAATAAATATAAATGTCAGTGCAATATACAGAGTCGAATAATACCCAAATTTTCCAATTTGCCGTCAGCCATTTTGAATTTTGTCATAAAATGCTGTATGTTGTTTTCACCAAATTCGGCTCAGATCATCTTCAAACCATGCAGGCAAAAAGTTATTAAAAACTTTTTGATTGACCAAAAGCTGATTCGCAACATCAGTTTGATCACGGTGCCACCTATTGGTCAAAAATGAAAAGCAATTTAATCATATTATGATTATTAACTCATTACACATCATGTGTTTTTTGTGCTTGGCCCCTTAATTGCTGCTTGCAGCTATATTTGTTTTATTATTGTACGCAGTGATTCAATAATGTTTCTTTTATTGTTTCTTTCCCTCATCTTGTGAAGGACGGCACCAGAATCTACGGCCGCTGTGGCGGTTTCTGTGGGAAGTGTCTTCCTCACCCTCATACGGGCCTTTCTGTCAAAATCCAGTAAGAGAAGCGCCACCGCGACGTTGTCCTTCGTGTTCAACTGAACAGAACGCTTCAGAAAGTCTCACTTTGCGTCTCTCTTTAACGTCTGGCAGCTACGGTAAGCCATCAGAAACCTTCTCGACGTCCCGCTTCGAGATAAGCGAGTCTCTCCAGGAATCAGGATGCAGAATGGATTTGTTTTTAATGGGAATGTAGGTTGTGGCATGAATGATCCGGTCAGTCGAGATCCCGTTGAACCAAATGAGATTGAGAACAACAGTGTCAGAGGGTGTGTCTTTATCTTTAGTTGTAGCAAACGGTCAAATCCTTCGTTTGGGCAGCGTTTTGACCTAAAGGGATTTATTTAACAATTTCAAAATGTTTCATAATCCAGCATATCTGCTGTTTGCCCACGAGTTTTAGATGCGAGTTGCTTAAGCGCTGACGACAGCAAACAGCTTGAGATGAAAATATAAATAATTGAATGTATTTGAACGTTTAACATTCATGACAATCTAGAAAAAGGACAGAACACACTGAAAACTAGCGCTACTGAAATCTCTTCATCGTGACGATTGTCTTTAATGTAAAATGCCTGAAAATGTAACAGATTGTCCTGGCTAATATATGATAGTTTTTAATAATAGCATGCTGACATCATTTACGGTGCTAAAGCAGTTTGATCAAGCATGTGCTTTTGCTTTTTATACGGTTACTAATCTGACACAACAATGTGAAGCAATAATTAAAGCATTAGTTCACTTCAAAATGAACATTTCCTGATATTTTACTCGCCCCCATCTCATCCAAGATGTTCACGTCTTTCTTTCTTGTGGAAAAGAAATGAAGTTTTTTGAGGAAAACATTCCAGGATGTTTCTGCACATAATGGACTTCAATGGGAACCAACGGTTGATCCCAGGGTCTGCTCTAGACAAACCATCAGCCACATTTACAACACAAATGCACATTTATATACTTTTAACCTTAAATGCGAGACTTTGATGTTGCTCTTCTTGACGGCGTATGACAAAGGTCACATGACCATGGGCGTCAGTTTGGTTTGAGATGTGCTGGGGACAGAGACGCATTCAGAAGGGCATTTTCAGAAGTGCTGGGTACATGATGCATTATTTATTTTTTCTCTTTAGCGCAGGTCATGTTTTGAAAGACTATGTCCTGTAGCTTACTAATGTAAATAAATAAAAATGTCAGCTGAGAGACATATTGCGGATCTTATAGCTTATCTTACTCATGCCGACGAAAGCGCCCGCAAATTCTTTAATATTTTTCATTTTTGCAATTTTTTTTACCACTTCGTTATCAGAGTCCCACTGGAGCACGTGTTTTTTTGTTTTTTTTTATCCTCCCTATTACACATTAGTTGCAGCCATTAAAATAGTTCAGTTTTGTTTTTAAAGTCAAAGTAGTTATATTTCGTTTTATTTCTTTATTAAGTTAATTTAGAAAAATGTTTGAAGCATTTTTTTGTTTGTTAAACTAAAGTTTTTGCTTTTTAAAGTGACGACCAAGCGGCCAGTGGCCGACATGAGTTAACCCAACACTTTAGCCTCTCAAATCAACACTTGACTTGTCTTGCTTATAAAATCCATATAAAACACTTAAAGCATCGTTTAAACGTTTAGCCTCTATCACCACCATCACAGTAAAAAGGCATTTTTGACAAGATGAGGCAGGCAGATCGCAACGGCGCGCGCAAACGAAACGGCCTACACAATCTAAACAAATAATTTAAAAAACATGCTGGTTGTCTTACCTTAGGCTACACCTCTCCGCGAAATGAATATAAATCCGATCTTTAATTCCCGTGCTATATGCACACGGAGTTCATGTCAACGAAAGCAACCGATATGAGCATTTTATTAATCAGCTCATTTCAACATCAAAGACCGCATTATGAGAACGAGCGACCTAAACACTGGTAAGAGCCTTTAGTCTCATTAGTGTTAATGAAGATGATTGTGCTTTTGAGCATCTCAGACTTATTTTCAGTTGTGTTGGCTTGCTTTACTCATTTGCGGCGATGCGTGTTGCATAGCGCCGTCCTATAGCCTAAAAAGGCCCGAAGCCCGGCCCGCGTCTGAGGTAGGCTATGACTGGAAAATTGGCCCGAAGCCCGGCCCTAGGGGCGTAAAAAATTTGGGGCCCGTCGGGCTCGGGCAGAAATGTAGGGCTCTACTTTGAGTAAGGCTGAAAGCATCTTTCTTTTTAATACATTTCTTGAATGTCTTAATTACAGTAGGCCTATAGATAGTTCTGATATTTGTGTCTGCACCGGGTCCGTCATTACGCTAATCATGAGCGGCCCATGGCACTGCTACCCACGGCTGTTAAGAACTGTAGGCTACATCAATACATTACAACAATTTCGTGCTATGGGCACTGCCACTGATACAGGCGGCGGAAGAGCCTGTTTTACGGAGCTTGCTTCTGCTTTTCAAACGTTTTTACGACAAAAGATGTCGTTAAAACTACATAAGATATCGTTATTACGACACAATTGAGTGGAAATAAATAATATGTGTGTGGCAGCAATGCTTCACCGTAAAATTGAACTCGAGGTTACAAAAAAAAAAAAAAAAAGTGGTGGGTACAAAAGGACTCATGACGAAATCTGGTGGGTACGCGTCCCCCCCGTCCCCCCCGAAATCGACGCCTTTGCACATGACGTAGGTGGAAGTGCCGACCCAGTGCCGAAAAACTCTAACTCCAACTTTAAAATTGTCCAACATCGTTGTTTCACCGTTATTTTTGTAAAGGGCGTTTGATTTAGTCTTTACACGTTCGTTTGAACCATAGACTGTAAGTAAATATGGACGTAGTGTCCGTGACGTCACCCATAGGATTCTGAAGAGCAGTTTTGAAGTGTCGCCATCTTGTCAGCGCGTCACTCCCGGATAACAGAAAATGAACAAAGAGGCGGGACGTGGGCGGAGCTGAGGTGACGTGATGACTAACAGACAGCAGACAAACGGCAATCCACCTGTCACTCAAAGTGGCCACGCCCTTAATTATGCAGAACTTTAAGGCTTTATATAATGTAAACGAATGAGTTATAAAATAATTCCCCCCCTCACAGTCGTCATGAAGGGCAACATTAGCCGTACAGACCAAGGTTGGTTTTAACACTGGATCAGTACTTCCACCTACGTCATGTGACCTTTCCGATATGATGACGTCATACGCCGTGAAGAAAAACAACACTGAAGTGAAGCATAAAATGGCCGATGGTTTGTTTAGATCAGACTCTATTCCTCATCTGGGATCAGAGCCTCTGAAGCCCTTCCTTTGAAACTGCATTGATTCGGACCTTCAACCGTTGGTTCCCA
>CM042262.1:38589115-38591615 GCA_023566225.1 Romanogobio albipinnatus
GCAGCTCCTGATAGATTGATCCATTCCTCTCTTTAATAGCAGGAGGAAGAATGCTGACGCTCAAGGAATCCAGGCCGAGACGGCCTTCAGAAATCAGAGCATCAAGTTCGCTAATAAGGAAATGTGAGTGCTTGCTATAGTGTATTTTGGGTGGTTGCTAGGGTGTTGCTATGCAGTTACTATGGTGTTCTAGGTGGTCGCTAGGGTGTTGCTATACAGTTACTATGGTGTTCTAGGTGGTCGTTAGGGTGTTGCTAAACAGTTACTATGGTGTTCTAGGTGGTCACTTGGTTATTTTTTGTGGTTGCTTGGGAGTTATGCATTTGCGTTGCTATGGTGTTCTAGGTGGTTGCTAGGGTGTTGCTATGCAGTTACTATGGTGTTCTAGGTGGTCACTTGGTTATTTTATGTGGCTGCTTGGGAGTTATGTATTTGCATTGCAATGATGTTCTAGGTCAGGGGTGGCGAACTCCGGTCCTGGAGGGCCACTGTCCTGCATAGTTTTGCTTCAACCCTAATCAAACACACCTGAACAAGCTAATCATGGTCTGAAGGGTTACTAGAAAGCTAAAGGCAGGTGAGTTTTATCAGGGTTGGAGCTGAACTCTGCAGGACAGTGGCCCTCCAGGACCGGAGTTCGCCACCCCTGTTCTAGGTGGTCTCTAGGGTGTTGCTATACAGTTACTAGGGTGTTCTTGGTGGTCGCTAGGGTGTTTGGATGCAGTTACTGTGGTATTCTAGGTGGTCGCTTGGTTATTTTTTGTGGTTGCTTGGGAGTTATGCATTTGCATTGCTATGATGTTTTAGGTGGTCGCTAGGGTGTTTCTATACAGTTACTATGGTGTTCTAGGTGGTCGCTAGGGTGTTGCTATACAGTTACTATGGTGTTCTAGGTGGTCGCTAGGGTGTTGCTATACAGTTACTATGGTGTTCTAGGTGGTTGTTAGGGTGTTGCTATACAGTTACTATGATGTTATAGGTGGTCGCTAGGGTGTTTCTATACAGTTACTATGGTGTTCTAGGAGGTCACTAGGGTGTTGCTATACAGTTACTATGGTGTTCTAGGTGGTCGCTAGGGTGTTGCTATACAGTTACTATGGTGTTCTAGGTGGTCGCTAGGGTGTTGCTATACAGTTACTATGGTGTTCTAGGTGGTCGTTAGGGTGTTGCTATACAGTTACTATGGTGTTCTAGGTGGTCGTTAGGGTGTTGCTATACAGTTACTATGATGTTATAGGTGGTCGCTAGGGTGTTGCTATACAGTTACTATAATGTTATAGGTGGTCGCTAGGGTGTTGCTATACAGTTACTATGGTGTTCTAGGTGGTCACTAAGGGTGTTTGTATGCAGTTACTATGGTATTTTAGGTGGTCACTTGGTTATTTTTTTGTGGTTGCTTGGGAGTTAAGCATTTGCGTTGCTATGGTGTTCTAGGTGGTTGCTAGGGTGTTGCTATGCAGTTACTATGGTGTTCTAGGTGGTCACTTGGTTATTTTTTGTGGCTGCTTGGGAGTTATGTATTTGCATTGCAATGATGTTCTAGGTGGTCTCTAGGGTGTTGCTATACAGTTACTAGGGTGTTTTTGGTGGTCGCTAGGGTGTTTGGATGCAGTTACTCTGGTATTCTAGGTGGTCGCTTGGTTATTTTTTGTGGTTGCTTGGGAGTTATGCATTTGCATTGCTATGATGTTTTAGGTGGTCGCTAGGGTGTTTCTATACAGTTACTATGGTGTTCTAGGTGGTCGCTCGGGTGTTACTATGCAGTTACTAGGTGTTCTTGGTGGTCGCTAGGGTGTTTGTATGCAGTTACTCTGGTATTCTAGATGGTCGCTTGGTTATTTTTTGTGGTTGCTTGGGAGTTATGCAGTTGCATTGATATGATGTTCTAGGTGATAACTAGGGTGTTGCTATGCAGTTACTATGGTGTTCTAGGTGGTTGCTATGCAGTTACTATGGTGTTCTAGGTGGTCACTGTTATTTTGAGTGATTGCTTGGGAGTTATGCAGTTGCATTGCTATGATGTTCTAGGTGGTCACTAGGGTGTTGCTATGGTGTTCTTTGGTTGGTTGCTGGGAGTAGCTATGCAGTTGCTATGGTGTTCTAGATGGTCATTCGGGTATTTTGGGTGGTTGCTTGAGTATTTGGAGTGCTTTCTATGGAGTTTCTATGATGTTCTAGGGGGTGCTAAAGTGTTAGTTGTTAGGGAATTTATATTGTGTTTCGGGTTCTTGCTAGAGTATTTTGGGTGGTTGCTAAGGAGTTACTATGCAGTTGCTATGGTATTATAGGTGGTTACTAGGATATTCTGGGTGGTTGCCATGGAGTTGCTATGGTGTTCTAGGTGGTTGGTACTATAATATTTTGTGTGATTGCTAGGGAGTTGCTATGGTGTTCTGGATGGTTGCTAGGGAGTTGCTATGCAGTTGCATGGGTGTTTCTAGGTGTTTTATTCCAAAATGAGGTGTATTATATGTGTGATCACATCACTAACCCTCAAACT
>CM042262.1:38601615-38624115 GCA_023566225.1 Romanogobio albipinnatus
TCACTTAATTTTATTTTATTTCATATTTCACTTTATTTTATTTAATATTTATTTTATTTTATTACATATTTCACTTTATTTTATTTCATATTTATTTTATTTTATTTCACTTAATTTTATTTTATTACATATTTCACTTTATTTTATTTTATTTATTTATTTATTTATTATTTATTTTATTTTACTTAATTTTATTTCATATTTCACTTTATTTTATTTAATATTTATTTTATTTTATTTCACTTAATTTTATTTTATTTCATATTTCACTTTATTATTTCATATTTATTTTATTTTATTTCACTTAATTTTATTTTATTTCATATTTCACTTTTTTATTTAATATTTATTTTATTTTAATATTTATTTTATTTTATTGCATATTTCACTTTATTTTATTTTATTGCACTTTAATTAATTTTATTTTATTTCACTTTATTTTATTTTATTATTTATTTATTTATTTTATTTTACTTTATTTTATTTTTTTTCTTATTTCACTTTATTTTAATATTTATTTTATTTTATTGCATATTTCACTTTATTTTATTTTATTGCACTTTAATTAATTTTATTTTATTTCACTTTATTTTATTTTATTGTCTCACATTGAACTTGAATGGCTTTATTTGGACTTATTTCTACTTTTGAACCTAATATAATTATTTTCTGATGTGTATTGATATGGTCTCAGTAACACTTATTCAGTGGAGTCATATGATCTGATTATTTAATGTAATTATTAATCATTATTAGTGTTGAATGATGAAGGGCTGTGTTTGAGGGCGTGTCTCTGCTGTTGAGCCTGATGTTGCTGTAGCGGGTCAGTGTGAGTCCGGCGGTCAGTACTGTAGAGACTGCAGGAAAGCCTCTGAGGGGGAGAGCTGTTAATTGGCTCAGATGATCACAGCGGCTCAATCCCGGCTTTATGAGTTTTGTGTGTTTTGGAGGGAAATGAGGGCCATCAGCGCGACCCCGTGACCCCTGAGTAAACACTACCTCACTCTCATCCCCACATCCCCTCGGCTGTGACCCTGCGCTCACCTCGTCTGTAACTCATACAGGACAGCGACCCGGGCAGGTCAGAGGTCGAGCTCCTGATCTCACTGGCTAACTCTGAGGAGACGTGAGGAGAGGCTGACCGAGAGAGGAGATGCTCTTCTGCCCGAGATGCTGCTCCTGAGTCATGTGTCCTTTAATCGGGAGCCTCCGGAAGGAGCCTCAGGAGACGGGGCGAGGACAGCAGATCAGATCTGATGCTCTTTACCTCTGACATCATCATAACCATCAGACCACATCACCTTCTGGCATACTTATGACTTTCATGTCTTTCGACTTAAAATTTATAATTGACTTTTTATGTCATAATACATTTTTTTGTCATAATTTCAATTTTTAAATCATAATTGACTGTCATAATTTCAGTTTTTAAGTCATAATTTCAATTTTGTCATAATTTCAACTTTTAAGTCATAATTGCCTTTTTATGTCATAATATTTTTAAGTCATAATTTCAACTTTTTATGTCATAATTTCAATTTTTAAATCATAAATTACTTTGTCATAATTTCAACTTTTTGTCTCAATTTCAACTTTTAAGTCATAATTGCCTTTTTGTCATAATTTACTTTTTATGTCATAATTTCAATTTTTAAATCATAATTTACTTTTTGTCATAATTTCAACTTTTTGTCTCAATTTCAATTTTTAAGTCATAATTGCCTTTTTATGTCATAATATTTTTAAATCATAATTTCAACTTTTTAAGTCATAATTTACTTTTTGTCATAATTTACTTTTTATGTCATAATTTCAACTTTTAAATCATAATTTACTTTTTGTCATAATTTCAACTTTTTGTCTCAATTTCAACTTTTAAGTCATAATTTACTTTTTGTCATAATTTACTTTTTATGTCATAATTTCAACTTTTAAATCATAATTTACTTTTTGTCATAATTTCAACTTTTTTCATAATTTCAATTTTTAAGTCATAATTTAAAATGTTTGTCATAATTTCAACTTTTAAGTCATAATTTACTTTGTCATAATTTACTTTGTCATAATTTACTTTTAATGTCATAATTTCAACTTTTAAATCATAATTTCATTTTTTGTCATAATTTCAATGTTTAAGTCATAATTAGGCCTACTTTTTGTCATAATTTCAACTTTTTGTCATAATTGACTTTTTTGTCATAATAAAGTTTTGAAGTTTCAATTTCAACTTTTAAGTCATAATTTACTTTTTGTCATAATTTACTTTTTATGTCATAATTTCAACTTTTAAATCATAATTTCATTTTTTGTCATAATTTCAACGTTTAAGTCATAATTAGGGCTACTTTTTGTCATAATTTCAACTTTTTGTCATAATTGACTTTTTATGTCATAATAAAGTTTTGAAGTTTCAATTTCAACTTTTACGTCATAATTAAATATTTTGTCATAATTGAATTTTTTTGTCATAATTTCAACTTTTTGTCATATTTTCAATTTTTATGCCATAATTTCAAATTTAATTTTTTTGGGTTATAATTTACTTTTTAAATCATAATTTAGTTTTTATATCATAATCTCAACTTTTTATGTCATAATTGACTTTTTAAGTTACAATTTCAAGTTTTTGTCATTAAATAACTTTTAAAATCAGGATTTCAAGGTTTAAGTCATATTTTGACTTTTCATCTCATTATTTTGATTTAGTATGTCATAATGTTGGCTTTGCATTGTCATAATGTTCCCAAAAGCATGATTTTTTTCTTATGAGGTGTAAATTGGCTTCCATATCCAGCTAAATAAATGCTTTGATGACCTCATGAACGTGGTGAGTGGCGTACGTTGATCTCTAGTTCCCGGCAGGACAGTTTGAGACGGACAGAAGCCGCCGCTCAGGGTGAGTTTATGTTTCTCTGAGTTATTGAAGACTTTTATTAAAGGCTATATTAGGACACTGTATCTTACAGATGAGAAACATTAGCGGGATATTAAACCACATATGGATAACGTTCCTTAAGGTGAAATGAGAATGAATCAATGGATGATTCCTGAAGGCAGATGATGCTGTGAGTGTCCATTTGCATCTTTATCAGATCTCTCTTCCATAAAAATATTTTTTTGTGCCACTAAGTCTGCCTGGAAAAACGTGTTTTAGCTTTGAATTATGAATATCATGTGTTAAACTTGCACATTTCAGCAGTTCTTCACACACATCCTCTTTACTCGATAAGATTATTGGCTCTTTCGGCTGGAGGCTGACCAGGCCATTCTGGATGGACGGCGAGAGCGAAGAAAGTGTCCCATTCAAGCGCACGGCGTCCAGTAGGAATGAAGATGGAGAACACATGATGTACGGTGAGGAGAGAATGGCGGTAAGTACAGTAAAACACTGTTCGCTGAAGGACTCTCCAAACACCCACACCTGGTTCTACTTACAGAATCCACTTACCAAAGCCAATAAATGCTCTAATCCTGCAGAAAGACAGGAATCAGCATTCCTGCTCCGAGGGAACAGCTTTCCTCTTTCCTTTAGGAGCAGTTTCAGAACGCTCTCAGAAGACCCACGACTGGATACATCCGGAAAGTCTTCAAAGCGCTTCACTTTTTCCACATTTTATGTTACAGCCTTATTCCAAAATGGATTCAATTCATTATTTTCCTCAATTCTACAAACAATACCCCACAGTTACAACGTGAAAGAAGTTTGTTTGAAATCTTTGTCTGAGGTCCAGAGCACTGTGGAGCAGGTCTTCATCAAGGATTCATCCTTCCCTGGATCCTGACTAGTCTCCCAGTTCCTGCGGCTGAAACACACCCCCACATCATTATGCTGCCACCACCATGCTTCACTGTAGGGATGGGATTGCCTGGTTCAATCTGTGTTTCATCAGACCAGATAATTGTGTTTCTCATGGTCTGAGAGTCCTTCAGGAGCCGTTTGGGAAACTCCAGGCGGGCTGTCATGTGCCTGAGGGAGTGGCTTCCGTCTGGACACGCCCCCACAGCCCTGATTGGTGGAGAACTGCAGAGATGGTTGTTGTTCTGGAAGGTTCTCCTCTCTCCACAGAGAAACGCTGGAGCTCTGTCAGAGTGACCATCGGGTTCTTGACCTCCCTGACTAAGGCCCTTCTCCCCGGATCGCTCAGATCTAAGAAGAGTCCTGGTGGTCCCAAACTTCTTCATGAACGGATGATGGAGCCCACTTAT
The DNA here is from genome assembly GCA_023566225.1 of Romanogobio albipinnatus. Lineage (NCBI taxonomy): Eukaryota > Metazoa > Chordata > Actinopteri > Cypriniformes > Gobionidae > Romanogobio > Romanogobio albipinnatus. Next base: position 38,605,822 of record CM042262.1, read on the forward strand.
TGGTGCTCATCGGGATGTTTCTGTGCCCTTCCCCAGATCTGAGCCTCCATACAATCCTGTCTCGGAGTCTACAGACGATTCCTTGGACTTGATGGCTTGGTTTGTGCTCATGCACTGTTAACTGTGGGACCTTATATACAGGGGGGCCGCTTAGGGGGGGGGGGGTTAGGATGATTCTAAGGGCCCACACACTTTTGGGGCCCCCATAGAGCTCGGTTTTATTAGTAGGCCGAGTGGTAATGTAATACAAATGATAAATGTATAATCTACCAAAGAGTTACAAATAAAACTAAATTATGGCTTATTTCTGCATTTCCGGCCAAACGCTTCACTCATGAACTGCTCATGCTCAACTGTCGCTCAAAAACGGACGCAATTCCGCCTCATTCACACGCCCAGTCCACGCGAATGACGGGAATTTGACACGAATTGAGCGTCTTGCGCTATACGCACGTTATGCGCGAGTGGTGCTTTTGTGCATTCTGAGAAACCATAACTTAATGAAGTGGTCAAAATCATTCATTGAAAAATCTGAACTTTGCCGTCAATTCACGCCTCGTTAACCAATCAGGAGCCTGCTCGCTGCTGTCACATGATGAAGTGACGTGATGAGAAACCCTGCATAATTTAAAAATACTACTGTGTCACAAAATGTAGTTTTAAGACTTTTTCAGGTGAGAATGTAGTTGTTTAAAGCTCAAACCTGTGGTTTATTTATAAAGAGAGCGCCTATTTAAAAAAAGTAATCTTGTGTTTTTGAAGTTGTGGGCGATGTTTTTGAAGTTGTAGGCGATCACCGGGCGCTCAGCGCTCATTAACCCCGGCGAGAGCAGCCTTTCCTCGGCCAGTCCTTCAGCCGCTGGCTCTGATGTCCTGTAGTGGTTCATCTTGTGCTGATCTAACGACCGATCTTTGCTCTCATGAATCTATCATTTGTTGTCTGCCAAATTGTTTTGACTGAGGGCAAAGTGAAGTTTCATAACTTTATATTTTAAGGATATTTTGAATATACCTGCAGTGAAGATAATGTAGGCGTTGCCTGGACCACATTTGTGTGGCTATTAATGTTTAATATATTTTTAATGAAAATGAAAAGAGGCAGAGTCGTGTTTTAAAACATATTTCTCCTGGAGCACCTTGAATGGATTCAAAATGTTCAAGCGTCCAACTCGACGCGGTAGACGCAATTTTGACGCTCTATTCGTGTTTGGTGTGAACGCAGTTTTAGATGCACAATATGTCGGAAGACATGGAGCAGATCAGAAATGATTTTGACCACTTCATTAAGTTATGGTTTCTAGAAAGTCTTTCTTTAAAGTTAATTTCGTTTTGTATAAATTGTATCTTAATTTTAATCAGTGTTTCATCAACCAATTGCCTGGATTTAATAAACAATAAGCAAATATAGCAGTCAATTTAATTGAAACATGGAAGCGCTGGCGTGATTAATTGCATCGTGAACTGGAGCGTGTCTCACAGACATGAGAAATTGAAATGTCTACTTTTAAACGAAACAATTCAAAACGAAAAAAAAAAAATAGGCTACTCTCTGATTATGTAATGAAATGTGCATTTCTCTCTTGGCGCGTCCTATACTGCGGAGATGGCGAGTCAGCACCGTCAGCCTAGCCTGGATGCCAGACGAACTTAGCCCCGCCCACAACATTTGAGCTCGGGCAGTTCGGTCTGGACTTGATCCGTAGAGGAGTAATTATGCACGGACAGAAACTGTTCGGACTAATGAAATTGACGATGATGGACAGATGATCAACAGTAACGTAATCATCCACGTCATCAAAGCCGCTTGGGTTGAATTTGTTCTAATCGTAAACGGAGAACTTGTTCGTATATGCGTTCACCTGCACTATTTCTCTCAGAAATGATGATGGTGTTGGTGAGTACTCTGTGTATCCTTAAATTCTTTTTTTACAACACCAGCAAAGATCGTTACTTATTCCAGCGTGCGTGCGCAGGGTTGCCAAGTTTTAACAACAAAACCCACCCAATCGCTACTCAAAACTAGTCAAAAACAAGCCCAACAGCTTTCCGGGGGTGGGGTTTCGGGAATAAAAATGGCATTTGGGGGGTAAAATATGTGTTATTTTGGCAGGGCTGCCTGCTAAAATTCGCATTCCTGGGTCTGTATATAGGATATGGTTTAGAATTCTCCCCAGTATATACACTCACCTAAAGGATTATTAGGAACACCTGTTCAATTTCTCATTAATGCAATTATCTAATCAACCAATCACATGGCAGTTGCTTTAATGCATTTAGGGGTGTGGTCCTGGTCAAGACAATCTCCTGAACTCCACACTGAATGTCAGAATGGGAAAGAAAGGGGATTTAAGCAATTTTGAGCGTGGCATGGTTGTTGGTGCCAGACGGGCCGGTCTGAGTATTTCACAATCTGCTCAGTTACTGGGATTTTCACGCACAACCATTTCTAGGGTTTACAAAGAATGGTGTGAAAAGGGAAACACATCCAGTATGGGGCAGTCCTGTGGGCCAAAATGCCTTGTTGATGCTAGAGGTCAGAGGAGAATGGGCCGACTGATTCAAGCTGATAGAAGAGCAACTTTGACTGAAATAACCACTCGTTACAACCGAGGTATGCAGCAAAGCATTTGTGAAGCCACAACACGCACAACCTTGAGGTGGATGGGCTACAACAGCAGAAGACCCCACTGGGTACCACTGCGCTGTTCATTGATTGAGCCGCTCTGGAGCGCTGGATTGGGGGTGTGTGAGCCGTGTTCTCCAGCGGTTAGATCAGCTCAGATCAAATGTGCGCATCTGTTACACAGGACATCAGTTCTGACCCGATCTCTTCCCTAATCGTCCCTCACTAACATTTTCATCTCGTTTTTATTTTTTGACGAAAATGACAGTTGATTTTCGTTATAGTTTTTGTCATCCAACACTAGTTTTTATTTAGTTATCGTCTCTTTTTCGTCAGTGAAAAAAGGTCGTTGACGACAATTATAACGAAAATTATTCGTCAACGAAATTAACACTGCCGGGTACCACTCATCTCCACTACAAATAGGAAAAAGAGGCTACAATTTGCACCAGCTCACCAAAATTGGACAGTTGAAGACTGGAAAAATGTTGCCTGGTCTGATGAGTCTGGATTTCTGTTGAGACATTCAGATGGTAGAGTCAGAATTTGGCGTAAACAGAATGAGAACATGGATCCATCATGCCTTGTTACCACTGTGCAGGCTGGTGGTGGTGGTGTAATGGTGTGGGGGATGTTTTCTTGGCACACTTTAGGCCCCTTAGTGCCAATTGGGCATCGTTTAAATGCCACGGTCTACCTGAGCATTGTTTCTGACCATGTCCATCCCTTTATGACCAGCATGTGCCCATCCTCTGATGGCTACTTCCAGCAGGATAATGCCCCATGTCACAAAGCTCCAATCATTTCAAATTGGTTTCTTGAACATGACAATGAGTTCACTGGACTAAAATGGCCCCCACAGTCCCCAGATCTCAACCCAATAGAGCATCTTTGGGATGTGGTGGAACGGGAGCTTCGTGCCCTGGATGTGCATCCCACAAATCTCCATCAACTGCAAGATGCTATCCTATCAATATGGGCCAACATTTCTAAAGAATGCTTTCAGCTCCTTGTTGAATCAATGCCACGTAGAATTAAGGCAGTTCTGAAGGCCAAAGGGGTCAAACACAGTATTAGTGGTGCTCCTAATAATCCTTTAGGGTGCGGTAGGGGGGCCCAACCACATATTCTTTCATAGGGCCCAAAATTGCTTATATAGACAGGTGTGTGCCTTTCCAAATCATGTCCGATCCACTGAACTGACCACAGGTGGACTCCAGGCGAGCTGTAGGAACATCTCAAGGATGATCAGTGGAGACAGGAGCACCTGCTCAATGTTGAGTGTCATGGCGAAGGCTGGGAATGCTTGTGATTATGTGAGTTTTTCAAACAAACTTCTTTCACGTTGTCATTATGGGGTATTGTTTGTAGTATTTTGAGGACAATTATGAATTTAATCCAGTTTGGAATAAGACTGTAACATAACACAAAGTGTTGAAAAGTGTTGAAGACTTCCCGGATGCCCTGCATGTCATCATTGACTTTATAAGTCATATTTTGACTTTTCATCACAGCGTGTCATAATTTTGCCTCTGATTTGTCTTAATGATTTACAAAAGCTTGATGTTTTCTCTTATGAGGTGTACATTGGGTTAAATAGGGTTAAAGTCGGTTTGGGGTCACAAGGGCTGTTAATAGATGAGTGTTTGCCTTCAGGCACAAAACCAGCAGCTTTTAAAGGGTGTTTTCTGAGGGTTGAGGAGGCCGTATGTTGTGTAAATAGAGAGCAGGCATTGGGTTAATCTGATGGGGATTAAGAGCCAGATCCTGAGGGAGGCCCGGCTCCTGACCGAACGCTTCGAGGGCCAGCTGTCACGAGCCGCTCTGGGACGCGTCTGATTGAAGCCCGCGGGCCCCGAACACAGCGGGACCTGCTGCGCTCCTGATGCACACATGAGACGGGCCCGTTACACTAAACCACACAATAACAGCTTCTGTGGGGCTTTAATAAAGGTTAATAATTAAAACTATATTAAAGAAAATTAATACAAATATAATAATAATTAACATATAATACAAATATAATAATAATAATAATAATAATAAAAGTATAATAATACAAATATAATAATAAAAAAGAATATTAAAGAAAAAAGAATAATAATAAACATAATACAAATAATAATAAAAAATAATAAAAGTATAATAATACAAATATAATAATAAAAATAATATTAAAGAAAAAATCATACATATTACAAATAATAATAATACAAATATAATAATAATACAAATAATAAAAGTATAATAATAACAATATAATAATAATAATAGTAATAAAAATACAAAATAATAATAATAATAATAAACATAATACAAATAATAATAATAATAATAATAAACATAATACAAATAATAATAATAATAACAATACAAATATAATAATAATAATAATAATAATAAAAGTATAATAATACAAATATAATAATACAAATAATATTAAAGAAAAAAGAATAATAATGAACATAATACAAATAATAATAATACAAATATAATAATACAAATAATATTAAAGAAAAGTAATAATAAACATATAATAATAATTAACATATAATACAAATATAATAATAATAAAAATAATAAAATTATAATAATACAAATATAATAATAAAAAGAATATTAAGGAAAAAAAGAATAATAGTAAACATAATACAAATAATAATAATTATAAAATAATAAAAGTATAATAATAACAATATAATAATAATACAAAATAATAATAATAATTATAAACATAATACAAATATAATAATAAAATAATATTAAAGAAAAACATTATAATAATAAACATAATAAAAATAATAATACAAATATAATTTAAAAAATATATATATATATATAATAACAATATAATAATAATAATAATAATAATAAATATAAAATAATAAAAAAAGAATAATAATAGAAAAAGAATGATAAAGCTAAAAATATAACAATAACAATAAATCAATATATTAAATAATAATAATAAATACAAATATAAAGATAATAACTGAAATACACAGTTAACTGAAATAAAGTAAAATATTAAAAAACTTAAACTTATTTAATTTCAGCATTTCTCCGTTTAATTTTTGTGCTTATGTTATTTACAAAAAAATAACTAGACATGGCAATACACAACAAAGTGACTCAAATTAAAGTAAAAATGGAAAATATAAAAATGTATTAAAACCATTAATAAAAACTATGATATCATCTCAATGATCTGATCAAATGATCATGCCTGTGTTGATCTGATCCTTCCTCCAGTGCAGATCATCGGCTCTCTCTGTGAATATACAGTAAAGAGATCAGAGCTGAAGGTATCATCACTGCTCAAGAAACATGTATGATTATTATGAGTGTGGAAAACAGTTGATACTGGTGTGGATGTATTGTCTGCTGTGATCAGTGTTCTCCCAGCAGTCTCAGCGGACGCTCTTCAGCTCATCAGACGCCTCAGATCTGCAGATATTGTGCAGATCAGCTCATCTGTAGATCTGTGAAATCTCATTGGCCCACTATGTAACATATTAAACACTACATGTTCTGATTGCCTTGTGTTTCTTGCCCTGATTTAATGTTAATGTCTTCTGAGGATTATGGGAGTTGGAGGAACACCTGTCTCTCTCTCTCACTCTCTCTGCTCCAGGCTTCCAGTCTCCGCTGACGTCTGCTGTGCCCTTTGACCTGGAAGTGAGACGTGCTGTCGACAGTTTGCAGGACGGACAGATGCCATCCTTTCATCTTGTTGGAAAGAACCGTGCAGTGTTTTCTGAACGTCTGCTGTGATCCTCAGCCGGAGCCGGTTCTGTAAATAAGATTATTTGACTGGTTGCTGGGGTGTTTCTATGAGGTTGCTAGGGTGTTCTGGTGGTTGCAAAGGTGTTTTGACTGGTTACTAGGGTGTTTCCATGTGGCTCCAAAGGAGTTTTTGACTGGTTGCTAGGGCGTTGCTATGTGGTTGTAAAGTTGTTTTGATTGGTTTATATGGTGTTTATATGTGCTTATTATGGTGTTCCTGTAGTTGCTAATATGTTTTGACTGGTTGCTAAGGTGTTGCTATGTGGCTGCAAAAGTGTTTTGACTTGTTGCTATGGTGTTTCTATGTGGCTCCAAAGGTGTTTTTGACTGGTTGCTAGGGCGTTGCTATGTGGTTTTAAAGTTGTTTTGACTGGTTTATATTGTGTTTATATGTGCTTATTATGGTGTTCCTGTAGTTGCTAATATGTTTTGACTGGTTGCTAAGGTGTTGCTATATGGCTGCAAAATTGTTTAGACTGGTTGCTAGGGTGTTGCTATATGGCTGCAAAGGTGTTTTGACTGGTTGCTTGAGTAATTCTATGTGGCTGCAAAAGTGTTTAGACTGGTTGCTAGGGTGTTGCTATATGGCTGCAAAAGTGTTTAGACTGGTTGCTAGGGTGTTGCTATGTGGCTGCAAAAGTGTTTTGACTGGTTGCTATGGTTTTGCTATGTGGTTGCAAACGTTTTTTGACTGGTTGCTATGGTGTTACAAACGTGTTTTGACTGGTTGTTAGGGTGTTGCTATGTGGTTGCAAAAGGGTTTTACTGGTTCCTTGGGTTTTGCTCTGTGGTTGTAAAGGTGTTTTGACTGGTTGCCATGGTGTTGCTCTGTGGTTGTAAAGGTGTTTTGTCTGGTTTCTAGGGTGTTGCTATGTGGTTGTAAAGGTGTTTTGTCTGGTTTCTAGGGTGTTGCTATGTGGTTGTAAAGGTGTTTTGACTGGTTGCTAGGGTGTTACTATGTGTTCGTGAAGATGATCTGACTGGTTGCTTGGGTGTTGCTATATGGTTGTAAAGGTGTTCTGACTGGTTGCTTGGGTGTTGCTATATGGTTGTAAAGGTGTTCTGACTGGTTTCTGGGGTGTTGCTATATGGTTGTAAAGTTGATCTGGTGGTTGCAAAGTCTGCTGAGTGAAGGTCAGGCCTCTGGCCTGTATGTGGCTGCAAAGGTGTTCTGACTGGTTGCTAGGGTGTTGCTATGTGGTTGTGAGGTGTTCTGACTGGTTGCTGGGGTGTTGCTACTGTATGTGGTTGTAAAGGTGTTTTGTCTGGTTTCTAGGGTGTTGCTATGTGGTTGTAAAGGTGTTTTGACTGGTTGCTTGGGTGTTGCTATATGGTTGTAAAGGTGTTCTGACTGGTTGCTTGGGTGTTGCTATATGGTTGTAAATGTGTTCTGTCTGGTTGCTTAGGTGTTGCTATGTGGCTGCAAAGTTGATCTGGTGGTTGCAAAGTCTGCTGAGTGAAGGTCAGGCCTCTGGCCTGTATGTGGCTGCAAAGGTGTTCTGACTGGTTGCTAGGGTGTTGCTATGTGGTTGTGAGGTGATCTGACTGGTTGCTGGGGTGTAGCTACTGTATGTGGTTGTAAAGGTGTTTTGTCTGGTTTCTAGGGTGTTACTATGTGGTTGTAAAGGTGTTTTGTCTGGTTTCTAGGGTGTGTCTATTGTGGTTGTAAAGGTGTTTTGTCTGGTTTCTAGGGTGTTGCAGCAAAGGTGTTTTGACTGGTTGCTAGGGTGTTGCTGCAAAGGTGATCTAGTAGTTGCAAAGTCTGCTGAGTGAATGTCAGACCTCTGTTTCGCTCACCGTCTTTTCCTTCTCCTGGTTAGTTCAGGATTAGCGACTGTTTTCCATTTGCTGTTGTAGATCAGATATCCACAGGTCCACATAACTGAGTCCATATAAGGCCAGAGAGCAGAACACATCTGACTGCTGTGTGTGTGTGTGTGTGTGTGTGTGTGTGTGTGTGTGTGTGTGTGTGTGTGTGTGTGTGTGTGTGTGTGTGTGTGTGTGTGTGTGTGTGTGTGTGTGTGTGTGTGTGTGCGAGTGTGTGTGTGAACAGTTCAAATCTTTATTTCTCCTAACATTCATCATAAAAAAGTATATAGTATAGAGCTATAAAATTAGTGCGAAGATAATTTGATGATAAATGTTTGATTTCACATTGATATCATGACCTGAGCAAATCTGAGCTGCTGGAGAATCTCTTGTGAAGCGATAGAAGAGACTCGTTTGAGATTACAGAGCTCTTTTCCTCAACACCCGAGACTCTGTTTCTCTTTCTGTCTCATTGCTGTTTCGGATAAACGACTGAAATGAAGTCTCGTTTGTGATTTTTAACGTCCGTATCTGAGCAGAGAGGAAAGTGACTCAATAACACTCTGTGTGTTTTATGGTTCACGCTAGAGTTTAATAAGCGTGTAGAGTGAGAGTTTGCCGTCTAGACTCCTGTATGCTGTACGGCGGGATGAATCCAGGCAATAATCCGACCGCACTTCAGCTCTCTCCCCACGCTCACATATACATTTGATTGGTCATGAAATTGTTAACCTACAGTTTTAAGGTTAATCAGTCTGGAAGAGGTGTCGTGTTTCTTTTCTTTCCTCCCTCAAAGAAAATAAATAATAAATAAGCCTCATAAATCCAGGTGTCACCTTGTGTAAATGTTTGTTCTAGTGGAACAGGGCGCTCATTCAGCACACGCTCACTCTCGCTGCTCTCGCTGACTTCATATAGAGCACAGCTGGGTCATTATTTCCAGCGAGCTGATTGATATTATATTCTAACAGAGCCTGTGAGGACCAGAGAGATAAAGTCAGCTGCTGCATTCTACACTCACATCCAAATCTTTAGTTTGCTGAAGGATTCCTATGCAAAGTTAAGCACATCTACCCGTATACTAACAATGAGTGAGTTTTTTTGACTGGTTGCTAGGGTGTTGCTATGTGGCTGAAAAAGTGTTTTGACTGGTTGCTTGGGTGTTGCTATATGCCTGTAAAGGTGTTTTGACTCATTGCTTGGGTGTTGCTTTGTTGTTTCTAGGGTGTTCTGGTGGTGGCAAATGTGTTTTGACTGGTTGCTAGGGTGTTGCTATGTGGTTGTAAAGTTGTTTTTGACTGGTTGCTTGAGTGTTTCTATGTGGCTTCAAAGGTGTTTTGACTGGTTGCTAGGGTGTTGTTATGTGGCTGCAAAAGTGTTTTGACTGGTTGCTTGAGTGTTGCTATGTGGTTGTAAAGTTGTTTTTGACTGGTTGCTTGAGTGTTGCTATGTGGCTGCAAATGTGTTTTGATTGGTTGCTAGGGTGTTGCTATGTGGCTGCAAAAGTGTTTTGACTGGTTGCTTGAGTGTTGCTTTGTGGCTCCAAAAGTTTTTTGACTGGTTGCTATGGTGTTTCCATGTGTCTCCAAAGGTGTTTTTGACTGGTTGCTAGGGCGTTGCTATGTGGTTGTAAAGTTGTTTTGACTGGTTTATATGGTGTTTATATGTGCTTATTATGGTGTTCCTGTAGTTGCTAATATGTTTTGACTGGTTGCTAAGGTGTTGCTATATGGCTGCAAAAGTGTTTTGACTGTTTGCTATGGTGTTTCCATGTGTCTCCAAAGGTGTTTTTGACTGGTTGCTAGGGCGTTGCTATGTGGGTGTAAAGTTGTTTTGACTGGTTTATATGGTGTTTATATGTGCTTGTTAGGGTGTTCCTATAGTTGCTAATATGTTTTGACTGGTTGCTATGGTGTTGCTATATGCCTGCAAAAGTGTTTTGACTGGTTGCTAGGGTGTTGCTTTGTGGCTGCAAAGGTGTTTTGACTGGTTGCTTGAGTGTTGCTATGTGGCTTCAAAGGTGTTTTGACTGGTTGCTAAGGTGTTGCTATGTGGCTGCAAAAGCTTTTTGATTGGTTGCTATGGTGTTTCTATGTGGATCCAAAGGTGTTTTGACTGGTTGCTACGGCGTTGCTATGTGGTTGTAAAGTTGTTTTGACTGGTTTATATGGTGTTTATGTGTGCTTATTATGGTGTTCTTGTAGTTGCAAATGTGTTTTGACTGGTTGCTAAGTTTTTGCTATGTGAATGCAAAAGTGTTTTGATTGGTTGCTATGGTTTTGCTATGTGGCTCCAAAGGTGTTTTGACTGGTTGCTAGGGTGTTGCTATGTGGCTGCAAAAGTGTTTTGACTGGTTGCTTGAGTGTTGCTTTGTGGCTCCAAAAGTGTTTTGACTGGTTGCTATGGTGTTTCCATGTGGCTCCAAAGGTGTTTTTGACTGGTTGCTAGGGCGTTGCTATGTGGTTGTAAAGTTGTTTTGATTGGTTTATATGGTGTTTATATGTGCTTATTATGGTGTTCCTGTAGTTGCTAATATGTTTTGACTGGTTGCTAAGGTGTTGCTATGTGGCTGCAAAAGTGTTTTGACTTGTTGCTATGGTGTTTCTATGTGGCTCCAAAGGTGTTTTTGACTGGTTGCTAGGGCGTTGCTATGTGGTTTTAAAGTTGTTTTGACTGGTTTATATTGTGTTTATATGTGCTTATTATGGTGTTCCTGTAGTTGCTAATATGTTTTGACTGGTTGCTAAGGTGTTGCTATATGGCTGCAAAATTGTTTAGACTGGTTGCTAGGGTGTTGCTATGTGGCTGCAAAGGTGTTTTGACTGGTTGCTTGAGTAATTCTATGTGGCTGCAAAAATGTTTAGACTGGTTGCTAGGGTGTTGCTATATGGCTGCAAAAGTGTTTAGACTGGTTGCTAGGGTGTTGCTATGTGGCTGCAAAAGTGTTTTGACTGGTTGCTATGGTTTTGCTATGTGGTTGCAAACATTTTTTGACTGGTTGCTATGGTGTTACAAACGTGTTTTGACTGGTTGCTATGGTTTTGCTATGTGGTTGCAAACGTGTTTTGACTGGTTGCTATGGTGTTGCTATGGGGTTGCAAACATGTTTTGACTGGTTTCTAGGATCTTCTGAACAAAAATATAAAGCCAATAGTTGCATGTTATTTCATTAGCACCGGCTAATCGACCCTCAGCAGTAACTAAAGAGCGGCTGTGTTTCCCAGAAGCGGTTCATTTGTGGGGCTTTTAGCGTTTAATTGTCGGCAGTCAAAGTCTCGGCGGACTCTATTACAGTGATATATGGAGTAATTCTTCCAGGAGACGGCGGGCCGTCGGAACACACATCCATCAAGTCATTTATCCATTAAAGCCTTCCCAGAATGCCCTCTGTGAACACTGAAGGCGGGAAATATGGCAGTGTGAGAAACAGAGCACACTGTACCAGTGAGATCCCATGAATGTTCTCATCAGATGATCATTCATTTTACTGGATGATAACAAGTGACTGGTTTTATTTCCCCACAGGAGTTTCAGGAGAAACATCCTCGACCGCAATGAAACATAACAGAACTCAGCCGTGTCTCGTGAGGTCTGGAAGAGCAAAAGCATGTTCTTTTGGGACTGTTTGCTCCTGAATAAGTCTGTCAGTTGTGTTGATAAGCGAGCAGTGAGTGTGAAATGTCTTGAACACACTCCGTGAGCTGAGTAAAGTGTGTTGTGTGGGTTTAATTGTTTGCTTGTTTGATCTGTAAAGTCAGCAGAATAGTGGGAGAAATGACAGCAGCTCTGTCTTTTCCTCTCATTTGGCTTTTCTATATAGTTCTTTGGCATTTAAAATCGCCACAGTTTTAGCTTATATGTACTATGAGTGGCGTTTGTGAGCCACATTCTTCACATTTAGAGTTCAAAATGTCAAGACTCAAAGGTAGAGCATGTTCGGAATGACGCTTTATGACGCTCGCTGCTGTAAAATGAGTTTGTGTTCAACCTTTAACACTGAGAGAATTTGCTTCTGAAAGCATAAATCAAAGCGTCATGTTAAAATCATGTTGGTTTGCTTTGAGGGGAATCGTTCAGAAGCAGGTCCTTCTTCAGAAGATGTGCGTGCCCCAGGGGGGACTGGGTAATGGCTCTCTGCATTGAGATCACTCTGTTGTGGTTGTCGTCATTTAAATGCCAGTTACTCTTTTTGTGACGCATTTACACACTTTAATCATAGACCTGCGGTATGAATATGGTAATCATTCAGCACTAGGGTGCATATGGTATTTTACCATCTAATACCGTCACAGTCATTTGTAATGTTGAGTCTCGCTCTCTGATTGAGCTGTTAAACGTCTCTGGATTGTGCTGCCCTATGGAGCGTGACCTTTGACCCCGCCGGGCCCAGGGTTCACGTGGCTTTGAACCCGCAGGCGATCGGGTGAGGGGATCCTGGAAATAAAATGGAGGGTTAAAGGTTCAAGTGCTCTAGAAAACACTCTCCAAAGAGGCTCTTTAACATCTCAGGTTAAAGCCCTCCAGTGCTTCACATGACGGTTATGAATTTTACTACAGTACTGACATTAAATCAAATACTGTATATAACTAAAACTAGATCAACTAAAACTAATAAATAAAATTACTTTACCTAAAAGAAAAACAAAAAATAGAATAAAATCTAATGCAAAATATTCCTTGTGTTCTGCGTTGTTGCCAGGATGTTGCTACGGGTCAATGGTTGCTATGCTGTTCCTAGAGTGTTCTGGGAGGTTGCTTGGGTGTTCTGCGTTGTTGCCAAGATGTTGCTAAGCAGTTAGTATGCTCACTGGTTGCTATGGTGTTGCTATGCTGTTCCTAGAGTGTTCTGGGAGGTTGCTTGGGTGTTCTGCGTTGTTGCCAAGATGTTGCTAAGCAGTTAGTATGCTCACTGGTTGCTATGGTGTTGCTATGCTGTTCCTAGAGTGTTCTTGGTGGTTGCTTGGGTGTTCTGCGTTGTTGCCAGGATGTTGCTAAGCAGTTAGTATGCTCACTGGTTGCTATGGTGTTGCTATGCTGTTCCTAGCATGTTCTGGGTGATTGCTTGGGTGTTTTGAGTTGTTGCCAGGATGTTACTAAGACGTTTCTAGGCTCATTGGTTGCTATGGTGTTGCTATGCTGTTCCTAGCGTGTTCTGGGTGATTGCTTGGGTGTTTTGAGTTGTTGCCAGGATGTTGCCAATCAGTTTCTAGGGCCATTGGTTGCTAGGGTGCTGCTATGCTGTTCCTAGAGTGTTCTTGGTGGTTGCTTGGGTGTTCTGAGTTGTTGCCAGGATGTTGCTAAGCAGTTAGTATGCTCACTGGTTGCTATGGTGTTGCTATGCTGTTCCTAGCATGTTCTGGGTGATTGCTTGGGTGTTTTGAGTTGTTGCCAGGATGTTACTAAGACGTTTCTAGGCTCATTGGTTGCTATGGTGTTGCTATGCTGTTCCTAGCGTGTTCTGGGTGATTGCTTGGGTGTTTTGAGTTGTTGCCAGGATGTTGCCAATCAGTTTCTAGGGCCATTGGTTGCTAGGGTGTTGCTATGCTGTTTCTAGATTGTTTTGGAAGGTTGCTTGGGTGTTCTGAGTTGTTGCCAAGATGTTGCCAAGCAGTTTTTATGGTCATTTGCTGCTAGGGTGTTGCTTTGCTGTTTCCTAGTGTGTTCTGGGACGTAGCTTGGGTGTTCTGAGATGTTGCCAAGACGTTTCTAGGGTCATTGGTTGCTAGGGTGTTGCTATGCTGTTTCTAGCGTGTTCTGGGAGGTTGCTTGGGTGTTTTGAGTTGTTGCCAAGATGTTGCCAATCAGTTTCTAGGGCCAATGGTTGCTAGGGCCAATGGTTGCTATGCTGTTTCTAGATTGTTTTGGGAGGTTGCTTGGGTGTTTTGAGTTGTTGCCAAGCAGTTTCTAGGGCCAATGGTGGCTAGGGTGTTGCTATGCTGTTTCTAGATTGTTTTGGAAGGTTGCTTGGGTGTTCTGAGTCGTTGCCAAGCAGTTTCTAGGGCCAATGGTGGCTAGGGTGTTGCTATGCTGTTTCTAGATTGTTTTGGGAGGTTGCTTGGGTGTTCTGAGTTGTTGCCAAGCAGTTTCTAGGGCCAATGGTGGCTAGGGTGTTGCTATGCTGTTTCTAGATTGTTTTGGAAGGTTGCTTGGGTGTTCTGAGTTGTTGCCAAGCAGTTTCTAGGGCCAATGGTTGCTAGGGTGTTGCTATGCTTTTTTTAGATTGTTTTGGAAGGTTGCTTGGGTGTTCTGAGTTGTTGTCAAGATGTTGCCAAGCAGTTTCTAGGGTAATTGGTTGCTAGGGTGTTGCTATGCTGTTTGGGAGGTTGCTTGGGTGTTCTGAGTTGTTGCCAAGATGTTGCCAAGCAGTTTCTAGGGTCATTGGTTGCTAGGGTGTTGCTATGCTGTTCCTAGAGTGTTCTGAGTTGCTGCTAAGGTGTTCTGAGTGGTTGTTTTGACAGTTTTAGGGCATTTGTAGCGCCTTTCTTCTCATTGGCACGTCTCAAACACTCTACACAGAGCTCGTGCTTTTGCTCTTCTAAAAAAACAAATGTAACGCTTAAAATGAGGAACAGACATTTTTCCATCTTCAGATGCGGGTCAGATGGCAAGCAGGGAGTATCTGTCAATCAAGCACTCCGGCGCTCATATCCACGGAGAACTAAAACTTCAAGATGACTTCTTGTCTTTTCAGGTGATGTCATACATTTTCACGAGCGTTAGTCAGCGATGATCTGTGAGGAATCATCTCCGTAAACTAGAGAAATATGGGCTGACAGGAAAGATCCGATCTGATTGTGTTTATGTAAGAGATGAGAGTGTGATGTCGTCTGATACTGTCTCTGAGTAATGTGTGCCGCTCAGAGAGACTGACGGAGGGATGGAGGCGCTTCCGTCCACAACAAAGTGCCTCCATTTCCTCTCTGACAGGGCATCTGAAATCCGCCACACACACGCAGAGCTGTGAATGATATCAATATCTGCCCACAGACGCTTTCAGTTTCCATCCGGCGTGGATTCTGTCATTATTCGTCTTCCCTCATATCTGTTTTTGAAGCGTCTAACCTGCAGATCAGGTCTGAACTAACACACATGTTCAATTAACTGTGTTTGCTCGTTTCTCCTTGTGCAAATCGTCTTCATTTCGCTTGAGTGACAGGCCACATTTCAGTGCATCTGCTGTCCAGGTGTGTGTGTGTGTGTGGTCCATGTCCCAGCAGGAATCACAACAAAATGGAACGAATGCTGAGATTTGCGGGACAAAAGATTAAATTATATTTCCGAGGTAAAAACATCATAGTTTGAACCATAAAACACTGAGACATTTGACAAAATATATGTTCAGTTCCACAGGCAATAGATAGTCGTGCAAGTTTGCAGTGACTAATGTGATGTGACTCGGCGTGTGGAGATAAAGCCGTTCAGCGTCTCGCCTCGATACTCGCGGATCTGTTCTGACCTAAATACACAACCTACCGCACCCACCGGCTCCAGAAACAAGAGCCGCACTGAGAGTCTGAGTGGAACCATGTGAGAATCTCTCTCACACACACACACACACACACACACACACACACACACACACACACACACACACACACACACACACACACACACACACACTCTGAACTGTGCTGAAGATTACACGTTTAGGCATACAGTATATATATATATATTTATATTTATTTGGAATATTTAAGATGTCTTAATGTTTCTGAAATGTCTCTTCTGCTCATTAATCAGACCATAACTCCAGTAAAACAGTGAAATATTAATGTGAATATATAGTAAAGTAGTAGTATAGTAAAGCAAAAACTTTCAACATTGGTAATAAGAAATATTAGAAGTGTTAATTATACTATAGAGACTTATTCAGTTTAAATGTAGTTTTATTAAATGAAAGAAAATATATAATAATATACAATAATAATGTAATATAAAATAATCATAATAAATAAATGTATGTGCAGAAATATAATAAAATATTCCATTTAAATTAAATTAAATTAACCCAATCGCTGGGTTAAAACAGCCCAATCGCTGGGTTAAAACAGCCCAATCGTTGGGTTAAAACAACCCAATTGCTGGGTTAAAACAGCCCAAATGCTGGGTTAAAACAGCCCAATCGCTGGGATAAAACAACCCAATCGCTGGGTTTAAACAACCCAATTGCTGGGTTAAAACAGCCCAAATGCTGGGTTAAAACAGCCCAATCGCTGGGATAAAACAACCCAATTGCTGGGTTAAAACAGCCCAAATGCTGGGTTAAAACAGCCCAATCGCTGGGATAAAACAACCCAATCGCTGGGTTAAAACAGCCCAATCGCTGGGTTAAAACAGCCCAATCGTTGGGATAAAACAACCCAATCGCTGGGTTAAAACAATCCAATTTTTGTTAAAACAACCCAATTGCTGGGTTAAAACAGCCCAATCGTTGGGTTAAAACAACCCAATTGCTGGGTTAAAACAGCCCAAATGCTGGGTTAAAACAGCCCAATCGCTGGGATAAAACAACCCAATCGCTGGGTTAAAACAGCCCAATCGCTGGGTTAAAACAGCCCAATCGTTGGGATAAAACAACCCAATCGCTGGGTTAAAACAATCCAATTTTTGTTAAAACAACCCAATTGCTGGGTTAAAACAACCCAATCGCTGGGTTAAAACAACCCAATCGCTGGGTTTAAACAACCCAATTGCTGGGTTAAAACAGCCCAATCGCTGGGTTAAAACAACCCAATCGCTGGGTTAAAACAATCCAATGGCTGGGTTAAAACAGCCCAATCGCTGGGTTAAAACAGCCCAATCGCTGGGTTAAAACAGCCCAATCGTTGGGATAAAACAACCCAATCGCTGGGTTAAAACAATCCAATTTTTGTGTTAAAACAACCCAATTGCTGAGTTAAAACAACCCAATCGCTGGGTTAAAACAACCCAATCGCTGGGTTAAAACAACCCAATCGCTGGGTTTAAACAACCCAATTGCTGGGTTAAAACAGCCCAATCGCTGGGTTAAAACAACCCAATCGCTGGGTTAAAACAATCCAATGGCTGGGTTTAAACAGCCCAATCGCTGGGTTAAAACAGCCCAATCGCTGGGTTAAAACAACACAATCGCTGGGTTAAAACAGCCCAATCGCTGGGTTAAAACAACCCAATCGCTGGGTTAAAACAACCCAATCGCTGGGTTAAAACAACCCAATCGCTGGGTTAAAACAGCCCAATCGCTGGGTTTAAACAACCCATTTGCTGGGTTAAAACAGCCCAATCGCTGGGTTAAAACAACCCAATCGCTGGGTTAAAACAGCCCAATCGCTGGGTTAAAACAACCCAATCGCTGGGTTAAAACAGCCCAATCGCTGGGTTAAAACAACCCAATCGCTGGGTTTAAACAACCCAATCGCTCGGTTAAAACAACCCAATCGCTGGGTTAAAACAGCCCAATCGCTGGGTTAAAACAACCCAATCGCTGGGTTAAAACAACCCAATCGCTGGGTTTAAACAGCCCAATCGCGGGGTTAAAACAGCCCAATCGCTGGGTTAAACAACCCAATCGCTGGGTTAAAACAACCCAATCGCTGGGTTAAAACAACCCAATCGCTGGGTTTAAACAACCCAATCGCTGGGTTAAAACAGCCCAATCGCTGGGTTAAAACAACCCAATCGCTGGGTTAAAACAATCCAATGGCTGGGTTTAAACAGCCCAATCGCTGGGTTAAAACAGCCCAATCGCTGGGTTAAAACAACACAATCGCTGGGTTAAAACAGCCCAATCGCTGGGTTAAAACAACCCAATCGCTGGGTTAAAACAGCCCAATCGTTGGGATAAAACAACCCAGTCGCTGGGTTAAAACAATCCAATTTTTGTGTTAAAACAACCCAATTGCTGGGTTAAAACAGCCCAATCGCTGGGTTAAAACAGCCCAATCGCTGGGTTAAAACAACACAATCGCTGGGTTAAAACAGCCCAATCGCTGGGTTAAAACAACCCAATCGCTGGGTTAAAACAGCCCAATCGTTGGGATAAAACAACCCAATCGCTGGGTTAAAACAATCCAATTTTTGTGTTAAAACAACCCAAT
>CM042262.1:38634115-38674115 GCA_023566225.1 Romanogobio albipinnatus
GAATTAGAGCGGAGACTGAGAGCCAGGCCTTCTCGTCCAACATCACAAATGCGCTTCTAGAAGAATCCCCATAAACACACTCCTAAAGGCCCTTTCACACTGAACGCGATTTTGACGCGCGAATAATTCGCGTGATGGTTTTATTTTTCGATCAGCTGTATGTGCAATGGGTGCTTCCACACCAAACGCGAATGTGCTGCGGCGAAAAAACAACATTTTTTTTTTCCGCTTCAATGTCGATTTTTTTTTACTTTCGCGGAGACGGAAAGGGCTTCAACCAATCACAAACACGGAAAGTCGGTACTGTGGCACTTAAATGTTTACATTGTGACTCAATTGACCCTTCGTATGTCAACAACATATGTCAACATTTGGACATGACAATCAGTGATTTGACAGCTCACCTTAAGCAGACTGCCAGACGCTGCTCCGGATCGATTGGTTCCCTGAAGTTTGTGGTTTGTCTCGTCAGTTGTGGTGCCACTGACTGGAGGAGCTCCTCAAATTGTCCCACGGACATCCGAAAGTAAGTGCGGAATCGGCCATGATAAAGTTTTAGCTCCTGTACAAGATTGCCATACTCCCCTTCAGACTCTCTGTTCTTTAAGAGTGGGTGCACCCAAAACCTTCTATTTGGTCTTTTAAATAAAATGAAAAGTTCGTCTTCACTGGATGATGAAGTGTCCATGTTTACTGTCGCCGCGAATGTTTTGGAATGTTGGAGCTCTGAAACGTCACAGACATCGCAAACTCGCGTCGCGGCTGATGTGAATGGTTTTGACGCGAACTATTCGCACGCGAAAAATTCGCTTTTCCGCCTCGCTTTTCCGTTTACGCGTTCAGTGTGAAAGGGCCTTAACCCTTGAGGAGAGAAGAGCTGAAGCTGTTGGAGCTGCAAAGGGTGGGCCTTTATATAGTTATATATATTTATTTTCTATTATTGCTATGTTGGTTTGGTTTCAGTGGAACCGCTTGTAAAACTCAATGATTCGGGTCCATCAGGAGTCGGGCTGATTCCTCTGGAGATCTGTCATACGAGAAGCACCTTTGTGGCGAGCAGCGAGGTCGAGGGACCGTGAGGGCGGGACGAGGTGGCGCTCATCAGGGAGGATGAGCGCCAGCTGCGCGCCGCAGCGATCTCGGCTCTCGCGGAGGAGTGAGGGAGTATAAAGGAGGAGCGACGACAGTGAAGGACGAGAGAGGACCAGGCCTGGATTTTGTGTCGTGTTTTATTTACGTTTTATTATGTGTACGCTGCAGTCGTCCGTGAGGGGCTGCATCTTTTTATTTTCATTTTGTGTTTGTTTGTGTGTAGGCGACAGTTGTCCGCGAGGGGCTGCCACAGCCATTTTAGTTTGTGTTTGTTTAATTAAAAGTTATTTTGATTGTCCGCCGGTTCCCGCCTCCTTCTTCCCGTACAAACAAGCTTTACTACAGTGGTGCCGAAGCCCGGGAGGAAGGAGGGACATGCTGTCGAAGAGCCCTCGCTGCTGAGGGGGATCGCGGTGCTGAGGAGTTCGGGCAGCGCGGATGAGAGAAGTCCGCGAGCGGCTGCCCGAAGCGGTGGTGCTGGAGCGGATGAAGGTCAGTGGGACGAAGAGCTCGCTGCCGTGCCCCTGGGTCGAGGTGGGGTGGCTGCCGTCCTAGAGGGAGCGCGGAGGAGTCACCGGCGTTCGCCGTGGGCCGGAGCCTGTATCCCTCCGCCTTGTAGGGGAGGGGCAGGGAGCGCGCGGGACTCGCTGCCGGCTGCCCTCGACAGGAGGAGTCACCGCCGGCCGCCAGGGGGCGGAGGAGCGTCAAGCCGTCCACCAGCCGTCCAGTACCACCGCATGGCACCGCGAGGAAGAGCCTCTCGGCTGGCTGAGGACCGAGCGGCAGTGTGTCTGGGAACCGGACCAGAATTTTTATTTTATTTTATTTTTTTCTCCTCTCTCCACTCTCTCGTCTCTGTCGCTCCTCATGTTCCTCGCTCCGTTCTCTCACCTCGCTGTTCTTACCCCCAGGTCCCACGGCCGCCGTGATCGGCCCCCCCGGGGAGGGGGGGGGAGTAGAGCGCAGGCTCGGGAGTGCCCCCCGGCCTGCGAAGGGCATTGGGGGTATGTGGCGAGCAGCGAGGCCGAGGGACCGTGAGGGCGGGACGAGGCGGCGCTCATCAGGGAGGATGAGCGCCAGCTGCGCGCCGGAGCGATCTCGGCTCTCGCGGAGGAGTGAGGGAGTATAAAGGAGGAGCGACGACAGTGAGGGACGAGAGAGGACCAGGCCTGGATTTTATGTTATGTTTTATTTTAGTTTTGTTATGTGTTGCTGCAGTCGTCCGTGAGGGGCGGCAGCTTATTATTTTCATTTTGTGTTTGTTTGTATGTAGGCGACAGTTGTCCGCGAGGGGCTGTCGCCGCCATTTTAGTTTGTGTTTGTTTAATTAAAAGTTATTTTGATTGTCCGCCGGTTCCCGCCTCCTTCTTCCCGTACAAACAAACCTTACTACAACCTTAAACCGCCGGGCGTCTCCGGACACGAGGCACACAGCCGATCGGACCAGCCTGTGGCTCGGACAGACACTCTGACCCGTCTCACACCCTCAGAATAATTCACACACACTGTGAATGTTCCCAGTAAACCCAGTCACTCGGCTCAGTGAATGTTTCAGAGGAATCCTCACACCGGAACGAAGCTCTTGATGGGGTTTTCTACTGCAGTTCCTCCCAGAGCTGAATTTCATCAGACGCCATTAAATCACAGCCCAGAATTTACTTAACATACACACACAGCCTAACAAGAGATGCTCAGAATCCTCCGGGAAAGTTTATTTGTGGACGTCAAGGCCTGAAAGAAGCATTTCAGCAATTCCAGCTTTACCATTCATCACATAAACCAGAGCAGATTTATCAACCCTGACACATTCAGTGCATTAAACACACACACACACACACACACACACACACACACACACACACACACACACACACACACACACACACACACACATACACACACACACACACACACACACACGCCTCAGATCTGTCTTCAACAATAAACACACTTTCGAAATACAGTTATGACACCGTTTTACAACTTGCCATATATTTCCAGTCATTATGGGATGGATATTCCGGCTCATGTGACATTTTAACTCGCATCAGGAGAACTGAATTATTGTTTTAATGTTTTCTCTTCATCCTCCAGGCCGTAAAATGAGAAGAAACGACACGCTGCATGTGTTTTAAGGTATTTCGGAATACATTTATGAAGTGATTTCATGTTGACCTTAAAAGAAAGAGACAACAGCAGTAACACGAGGACGGCCTGCTGGGATTGTGTGTCGGGGACGAGGCTTCGCTCCAGCGCTCTGAATTAATGGCAGGAACACCAGAAGGGTCTGAGAACGACAGAAACACCAGAGTTAGAGACAAAACCGATGCTCTTCCTCTGTGTTTCTGTCTCGTTTTCCAGCACAAATATCTCAACGTTCTCAAATCAAGACTCATTTAAGAAAGGAGAAGCAGAATGACTGAAGATATTAAGTCTTGTTTACTGACTAAATCACCAATGTGAACTGAGTTTGTGTGGTCAAACATGAGTGCATTGGAAATGAATGGGAGGCGAATTTCCCCTAGTGGAAGCGTTCGGTACTGCGCTCAAGCAAACTCTGACTGAAAGCTCATTTTTTGAGATATCACAGTCCTTCCAGAAAAATGCAGCTTTTTTTTTGTGATTGTCACGGTCAAAAATCCTTGATTATGCGGCATGTTTTTCTTAAAAAATGCGATGGAAAATGCGGGATATTTATGCGATAAAATTGCGGGAACTTGCAAAAACTGCGGTTTGATGAGAAAGAGAATAAAAGCACTACATCACAGAAAGTGCTGGAATATTTAAGTTCTCATCTGGTTTTATTGAAGACCTTAATAAACACACGGCTCAAATTTACAAAACATTGAGTCAAACAAGTTCTGTAGCTTTACAAAAGGAATATGCTACAACTTCTGAAGAGATGAAGAAATAACTTCCTGTTTTACAGACATTTGAGTGCTTCCAGTGCACAAAGTGCAATCTCTTAAAGGGATAGTTCATCCAGAAATGTAAATTGTGTCATGAATGCCGTCCCCTCATGTCGCTGGACACCCGTCAGACTCCGCTCATCTTCAGACACAGATGAAGATATTTTAGTGTGAATCCGATGCTCAGAAAGGCCTCCATTGGCTCAATGCACTGCACACTCTCAAGAGCCATAAAAGCACTAAAGACTAAAGATCCAGAGTCCATCTCACTACAGCGGCTCTACAATAACTTTATGAAGCGATGAGAATAGTTTCTGTGCTAAAACCTAAATAACGACTAATATAGAGATGACCGATTTAAAAACAAACAGCATCATGAAGCTTCAGAGCGTTATGAATCAGTGAGTCGATTCATGATTCGGATCGCGTGTCAAACTGCTGAAATACGTGACTTTGGCGACCCGAACCGCTGAATCGACTCACTGATTCATAACGCTGAATCGATTCACTGATTCATAACGCTCCAAACTGCTGAATCGACTCACTGATTCATAACGCTCCAAACCGCTGAATCGACTCACTGATTCATAACGCTCCAAACCGCTGAATCGACTCACTGATTTGATTCATAACGCTTCAAACCGCTGAATCGACTCACTGATTCATAACGCTCCAAACCGCTGAATCGACTCACTGATTCATAACGCTCCAAACCGCTGAATCGACTCACTGATTCATAACGCTCCAAACCGCTGAATCGACTCACTGATTCATAACGCTCCAAACCGCTGAATCGACTCACTGACTCATAACGCTCCAAACCGCTGAATGGACTCACTGATTCATAACGCTCCAAACCGCTGAATCGACTCACTGATTCATAACACTCCAAACCGCTGAATCGACTCACTGATTCATAACGCTTCAAACCGCTGAATCGACTCACTGATTCATAACGCTCCAAACCGCTGAATCGACTCACTGATTCATAACGCTCCAAACCGCTGAATCGACTCACTGATTCATAACGCTCCAAACCGCTGAATCGACTCACTGACTCATAACGCTCCAAACCGCTGAATCGACTCACTGATTCATAACGCTCCAAACCGCTGAATCGACTCACTGATTCATAACGCTCCAAACCGCTGAATCGACTCACTGATTCATAACGCTTCAAACCGCTGAATCGACTCACTGATTCATAACGCTCCAAACAGCTGAATCGACTCACTGACTCATAACGCTCCAAACCGCTGAATCGACTCACTGATTCATAACGCTCCAAACCGCTGAATCGACTCACTGATTCATAACGCTCCAAACCGCTGAATCGACTCACTGATTCATAACGCTCGGAACCGCTGAATCGACTCATTGATTCATAACGCTCCAAACCGCTGAATCGACTCACTGATTCATAACGCTCCAAACCGCTGAATCGACTCACTGATTCATAACGCTTCAAACCGCTGAATCGACTCACTGATTCATAACGCTCCAAACCGCTGAATCGACTCACTGATTCATAACGCTCTGAACCGCTGAATCGACTCATTGATTCATAACGCTCTGAACCGCTGAATCGACTCACTGACTCATAACGCTCTGAACCGCTGAATCGACTCACTGATTCATAACGCTCCAAACCGCTGAATCGACTCATTGATTCATAACGCTCTGAATCGACTCACTGATTCATAACGCTCTGAACCGCTGAATCGACTCACTGACTCATAACGCTCTGAAGCTTCATGATGCTGTGTTCTGAAACTGCTTTGCTCTTTTGCTGTTATTTTTGTTGGCCAATGGGAGTTTGCGCTTCATCATGGTTTCACTGGTATCTATGGTTTCTCCGCGGGGTTTGCAGCTTTTCGATGACGTTCGCGTCGGGTAATTGCGTCACTTCAAAGCGTTCCCATGGCAACAGGGGGAAATGGCGGCTCTTGTGTGAAGTAAACAAACATTGTTCATCTTTCTGCTAATATATATGTGACTTTATTTGCAACGAACATGCGGGGATTATGAAATCATGCTAGCCCCGCATATTTTGCATGCAGAAATAGGCAATTTATGCGGTGAAAGTGCGGCGTATTTGAAAAAATGCGGCCCCTGCATAAATATGAGGACTTTGGCTGATTATCCGTTAAATCATGCGATCGCATAATCACGCTTTTCTGGAGGGACTGATATCAACCTCAAATTTGGAACACAACTTGCTTAGATTTATGGCTTTGATTCTAAAACATGTAAAACATGTTTTGGAAAATAGGTATTTCATATAAAAATTGAAAATTCATAACAATAAACGTACAATTCACTTCAGTCTGTGCTCCAAAGCATTCAAGATTTATGACCGTTTAAGCTGTAAATTTCATTTTCAGTGAATAAATGGATTATAACTACTGCATAAATATAATTTAGCACCATAAAAACACACAATATTAAATAAAATAAAAACATTATCCAACTAAAATATAGTACATTAATTTTATTTAAATAATAAAAACGGTCCAGAGAGTTATGGATGTTTTATAGTAGAAACAAAATACTGCAGGAGCACTCATCAAAACAAGTCTCAAAATATGGCATGCAGTCTTGCTTGTAAATAATTGTCTTGTTTTTAAGTATTTTTTAGACGTTATCTCTGAAAAACAAGACAACGATGCTCATTACTCATGGGAGATTTGGCAGTGCAGGGCATCATAACTCAGTCAGACTGGAGTTTAGTGGCTGAGCGAGTCAGATTCATATGAGTCCCGCACAGGCCGAGTATTGTGTGCTCCGGCCCTCCCCCTCCTCGGATCGCTCTCCGCACGCCAGGAATCTGCCAGGGATCAAAGCGGGGAATGCAGAACACAACCAGAACGATTGTGGAAATTTGTCCAGTAGACTTGAGAGCCGCTCGCCTGATGAAATGAGGAAATCATGGCTGTGAGACTGAAATATTAGGTATTTGAATTGCATATAACATCTCCATGCATATCTGTCAGTCATGCATCAATGAAACTGAGTGTGTTTTAAATACACAATAACCAGTTTTATACCTATATTTATCGTCAATTGCTCAAATCTGTTTTAAAACTGATTGAACTAAGTTTATTGGTTTATGTATTGACAATTGTATGCAATTCAAATACATGAATCTTAAATTTAAGCCTAAACATTAAACTGCCAGTGTTATGACGACATATGTTTTTACATTGCATGAACCTTTTCAACTTTTTTTATAAGTTATACAAGATTCAACTGATTCTTTAAGTCAGTTTAATGTCATTTAAGTTGATCCACTCCAAGCAACTTTTTTTAATCATAAAATAGTTACTCTTTAAACCCGAATAAGTTGGCGGAACTCAAAAACCTTTAGTTAACTCAAAATGTTTAAGTTAAAACCCTTCTGCAGATTATTGCTGAAGTGAAAGCAATTCAAAATATGAAAGTATGAAAAAGTTTAAATTTACTGTAAATGAAAAATACTGTACTAAATATTTTTTATTTCATATAAAATATATGTTTAACAAAAAAAGTTTACTCTAAAATTACTATAAAATCAAAGCCATATGTCTAACCAATTTGTGTTCCAAATTTGAAGTTGATATCACAAAAATTAAAGTCCCCATGAGATGTTGTTTAGGTGCTGTACCAGAAACAGCCACCGGGTGTCATTCACATTCCATTGATTGTTTTTTTTTATGCATTTTCATGTAAATTTCTGTCCAAATGTCACTTCCATCACAAAACAGTCACCAAATATGGACCCTTGAGACTCAGACCTTTCCGACGATATGTGTCAAGATTAGAAAAGATTTTGATTATAAAGTAGTTAAAATAAATGTTGTAATACGAAACATGACACCGCCCACTAGGGGGAGGAGAAGAATTTAGAGTACCGTTTCCATGGTAACACAATGTCTGATTTCAAAACGGATTACACAGGATGAATTTTGAGTTCGTAAGCTTTCAAATGATACCTAATTTATGATAATTACTTAAATATATGAAGGCGTTAAGTAAAGTTTAAGTAAGCAGAACTTGCCGATTTTTATTTTGTACTCATACATTTTAATTTCTCTTAACTTGAAATATTTGAGTAAGATAATTAATACATTTAACTTAAAAACGTCATGTTATCTCACATTTTTAGTAGCGGAAACTTGGACTGGTTTTAGCTAATTCAATAAATGCCACCTTGCTAATTGGTTACACAATGCTTTGGTAGCATTAGCATAGCACTTGCTGAACGAGGATAGCAATATAACACATTTAACCTGTATCTGTCCTCAAACTAAACTCTCCACTCGTCACATGATGGAAACCCTAAAAACACAAACTCATTAAAACACTACTAAATCTCCCACTTAACGTTAATCTCGCACAAAATACACAATACAACACTTAATGTTGGCATTCACTGTCCATTTTGAGTGTCATGGCAAAGCATGCTGGGAAATAGAAATCCCAGGTTAAGTTAGTCTAAATTAAACTAAATAAGTTAATAAAACTCAAAACAATGAAACAACTCAGATTACTTAAAATGTGCCAGTTTTGTGAACTCGAAAGAAAAAGAAAGTTCTAAATACTCATAAAAGTTCATTAGTTTGAACTCATTTGTTTAATTTGAGTTGGCTCTACTCAAACCACTTCATTATTTTGAGCGTTAGGGTTCATTCGAAAGCTTAACCTCTTAACAGTCGCCCCCCTTTAGAGAATACACATGAAAATGCACTATCCAAACTTAAAGGGCTGTAATTCAAGAATGCTTTGGAATATAAACCAAAGTTTGATCTCGTTTTAAAGACGACACTCTGCAGATTATTGCTGAAGTGAAAGCAATTCAAAATATGAAATTATAAAAAAGTTATGGTTTAAATAAGTTTAAAGTTAAATAAGTTATTAAGTTGAAAAATACTGTACTAAATATTTTTTATTTCATATAAAATATATATTTTACAAAAAAGAATTTACTCTAAAATTACTATAAAATCAAAGCCATATGTCTAACCAATTTGTGTTCCAAATTTGAAGTTGATATCACAAAAATTAAAGTCCCCATGAGATGTTGTTTAGGCGCTGTACCACAAACAGCCACCGGGTGTCAAACACATTCCATTGATTGTTTTTTTGATGCATTTTCATGTAAATTTCTGTCCAAATGTCACTTCCATCACAAAACAGTCACCAAATATGGACCCTTGAGACTCAGAGCTTTCCGACGATATGTGTCAAGATTAGAAAAGATTTTAATTATAAAGTAGTTAAAATAATTGTTGTAATACGAAACATGACACCGCCCACTAGGGGGAGGAGACTGCGAGAATAATTTAGAGTACCGTTTCCATGGTAACACGATGTCCGATTTCAAAACGGTTTTCACAGGATGAATTTTGAGCTTGTAAGCTTTCAAATGATACCTGATTTATGGTAGTTACTTAAATATATGATACGAAAAAAAGACGATCCAAAAAAAGAGCACCAGGCGTCCCGCCTGTGTAACTTTGCGTTACATTGGAAATGTGTTATTTTAGTGGCTCAATTTTTGTGATATCAACTTTAAATTTGGAACACAATGTATAGCCATTTTAAAGTGCAAATTATTTGGCTATATATATATATATATGAAGACTTCATGAAGTCCGTCTGACGTTCTTTTTTTTGTAAATAAGCATTTTTGTCAGGCTTCTATGTATAGGTTTCTACCTAAGTGAACTTCTGAATGGGTTGAGGCTGGGATTTAGTGGGTTTGAAGTGAAAGTATTTTATGAACGTATACTTTTATGCGGAGTACATCCACTCAATATTATCTCGTTTTTGACCGAAGCGGCTTTTAGAGGCTTTTGCATCTGAACTCTTCATATATATTGTAGAAAATAATTAGTTCAGTGGAGTAAACTTTATCTTCTTTCATATTTTAAGCTGCTGTCACTTTAAAACGAGACCAACTTTATTCTGTTCTCCAAAGCATTCACCAGCAGATCTGCATGGCAGTTAACAGGTTAATTGTAAAGTTATTACTGAACCTGTTACATGTAAAGCCAAGTAAATCCCTGTTTTCTTATCAGGGAAGGGTCAATGCATCCAGGTAGCTATAGTTGTAATCCGAAATGTCTGTGCATTTAAACATTGACCTTTATCTGCACTTCCCGGTTTCTGACAGATTTGAAGCGAGCTCTCACTGGACAAAACACGGATGCGAATCCTTGATGTTGAGCTTGAATCCTAGAGGAGAGACGTCACATCAAAAACATCTTATATAACTGCTCAAGAGTCTGTTCCTACAGAAGGTAAGGGTTTGTTTTAGCCTCTCACTGATTGAATTCACTCGTTCTCCAGACTGAAGATGACATGTGACAGTCACAACAGCACGTTCCTCACGGCCTGATGTCCTGAAATAGATGTTTTAAATGCCGCGGGACAGAATAAAGACACCTCCAGCTAACCAAAGTTAACCAGAAACGTGAATCGAATGCTCCTTCAGTGTTATCTGGCCTTTAATGATGTTCTGTTAGTAAAATAGTATTCGCTCATCATTCGTGGAATACTTTTCCTAAGACGTCCGAGAACGTTCAAAAGTAACGTTCTCATAATGATCAAATGAAATGTTCCTTTAACCAAGAAACAAAATCATTTTAAAAACTGGATGTTTTCAAAGAACTTTTATTTCATAATCTAATGGGAATATTAGCAAAACAATCCCTCCTTCACCTGCACATGAGCTTCCCATTCTCAATCCGTAGGGTTTAATATGGAGTCGCCACCCTTTGCAGCTCTAACAGCTTCAGCTCTTCTCTCCTCAAGGGTTAGGAGTGTGTTTATGGGGATTCTTCTAGAAGCGCATTTGTGATGTTGGACGAGAAGGCCTGGCTCTCAGTCTCCGCTCTAATTCATCCCAAAGGTGTTCTATCGGGTTGAGGTCAGGACTCCAGTTCCTCCACACCAAACTCGCTCATCATGTCTTTATGGAGCGATGCTTTGTGCACTGGTCAGTCATGCTGGGACAGGAAGGGGCCGTCCCCAAACTGTTCCCACAAAGTTAGGAGCATGAAATTGTCCAAAATGTCTTGGTGAAGCATTAAGAGTTCCTTTCACTGGAACTAACCCCTGAAAAACAACCACACCCCATAATCCCCCCCTCCACCAAACTTTACACTTGGCACAATGCAGCCAGGCAAGTCCCGTTCTCCTGGCGACCGCCAAACCCAGACTCGTCCATGGGATTGTCAGACAGAGAAGCGTGATTGGTCACTCAGAGAACACGTCTGCTCTAGAGACCAGTGGCGGCGCGCTTTACCCCACTGCATCCCACGCTTTAGTGATGTAAGGCTTGGATGAGCTGGAAACCCATTCCATGAAGCTCTACACACTGTTCTTGAGCTCATCTGAAGGCCACAGAAGTTTGGAGGTCTGGAGCTCTTGACTCTGCAGAAAGTTGGCGACTTCTGTGACCCTCAGCATGCGCTGACCCCACTCTGTGGCTGAGTTGCTGTTGTTCCCAATGGCTTCCACTTTGTTATAACCCCACTAACAGTTGAGCATGGAATATTTAGTTGTGAGGAAATGTCCCGAATGCGGCTGCCAGGAGAACGGGACTCGCCTGACTGCATTGTGCCAAGTGTAAAGTTTGGTGGAGGGGGGATTATGGGGTGGGGTTGTATTTCAGGGGTTAGTTCCAGTGAAAGGAACTTTATTGCACAGGTGTCCAGCGATCACGGCCCCACGCTTGAGTTCTCTGAGCTCCTGAGAGCGGCCCATTCTCTCACTGATGTGTGTAGAAGCGTCTGCAGGACTAGAGCTTGAGTTCTCTGAGCTCCTGAGAGCGGTCCATTCTCTCACCGATGTGTGTAGAAGCGTCTGCAGGCCTAGAGCTTGAGTTCTCTGAGCTCCTGAGAGCGGTCCATTCTCTCACTGATGTGTGTAGAAGCGTCTGCAGGTCTAGAGCTTGAGTTCTCTGAGCTCCTGAGAGCGGCCCATTCTCTCACTGATGTGTGTAGAAGCGTCTGCAGGCCTAGAGCTTGAGTTCTCTGAGCTCCTGAGAGCGGCCCATTCTCTCACTGATGTGTGTAGAAGCGTCTGCAGGCCTAGAGCTTGAGTTCTCTGAGCTCCTGAGAGCGGTCCATTCTCTCACTGATGTGTGTAGAAGCGTCTGCAGGCCTAGAGCTTGAGTTCTCTGAGCTCCTGAGAGCGGTCCATTCTCTCACTGATGTGTGTAGAAGCGTCTGCAGGCCTAGAGCTTGAGTTCTCTGAGCTCCTGAGAGCGGCCCATTCTCTCACTGATGTGTGTAGAAGTGTCTGCAGGTCTAGAGCTTGAGTTCTCTGAGCTCCTGAGAGCGGTCCATTCTCTCACTGATGTGTGTAGAAGCGTCTGCAGGTCTAGAGCTTGAGTTCTCTGAGCTCCTGAGAGCGGCCCATTCTCTCACTGATGTGTGTAGAAGCGTCTGCAGGTCTAGAGCTTGAGTTCTCTGAGCTCCTGAGAGCGGCCCATTCTCTCACTGATGTGTGTAGAAGCGTCTGCAGGCCTAGAGCTTGAGTTCTCTGAGCTCCTGAGAGTGGTCCATTCTCTCACTGATGTGTGTAGAAGCGTCTGCAGGTCTAGAGCTTGAGTTCTCTGAGCTCCTGAGAGCGGCCCATTCTCTCACTGATGTGTGTAGAAGCGTCTGCAGGCCTAGAGCTTGAGTTCTCTGAGCTCCTGAGAGCGGTCCATTCTCTCACCGATGTGTGTAGAAGCGTCTGCAGGTCTAGAGCTTGAGTTCTCTGAGCTCCTGAGAGCGGTCCATTCTCTCACCGATGTGTGTAGAAGCGTCTGCAGGCCTAGAGCTTGAGTTCTCTGAGCTCCTGAGAGCGGTCCATTCTCTCACTGATGTGTGTAGAAGCGTCTGCAGGTCTAGAGCTTGAGTTCTCTGAGCTCCTGAGAGCGGTCCATTCTCTCACCGATGTGTGTAGAAGCGTCTGCAGGCCTAGAGCTTGAGTTCTCTGAGCTCCTGAGAGCGGCCCATTCTCTCACTGATGTGTGTAGAAGCGTCTGCAGGTCTAGAGCTTGAGTTCTCTGAGCTCCTGAGAGCGGTCCATTCTCTCACTGATGTGTGTAGAAGCGTCTGCAGGTCTAGAGCTTGAGTTCTCTGAGCTCCTGAGAGCGGCCCATTCTCTCACTGATGTGTGTAGAAGCGTCTGCAGGTCTAGAGCTTGAGTTCTCTGAGCTCCTGAGAGCGGTCCATTCTCTCACTGATGTGTGTAGAAGCGTCTGCAGGACTAGAGCTTGAGTTCTCTGAGCTCCTGAGAGCGGTCCATTCTCTCACTGATGTGTGTAGAAGCGTCTGCAGGTCTAGAGCTTGAGTTCTCTGAGCTCCTGAGAGCGGTCCATTCTCTCACTGATGTGTGTAGAAGCGTCTGCAGGTCTAGAGCTTGAGTTCTCTGAGCTCCTGAGAGCGGCCCATTCTCTCACTGATGTGTGTAGAAGCGTCTGCAGGCCTAGAGCTTGAGTTCTCTGAGCTCCTGAGAGCGGTCCATTCTCTCACCGATGTGTGTAGAAGCGTCTGCAGGTCTAGAGCTTGAGTTCTCTGAGCTCCTGAGAGCGGTCCATTCTCTCACCGATGTGTGTAGAAGCGTCTGCAGGCCTAGAGCTTGAGTTCTCTGAGCTCCTGAGAGCGGTCCATTCTCTCACTGATGTGTGTAGAAGCGTCTGCAGGTCTAGAGCTTGAGTTCTCTGAGCTCCTGAGAGCGGTCCATTCTCTCACCGATGTGTGTAGAAGCGTCTGCAGGCCTAGAGCTTGAGTTCTCTGAGCTCCTGAGAGCGGCCCATTCTCTCACTGATGTGTGTAGAAGCGTCTGCAGGTCTAGAGCTTGAGTTCTCTGAGCTCCTGAGAGCGGTCCATTCTCTCACTGATGTGTGTAGAAGCGTCTGCAGGACTAGAGCTTGAGTTCTCTGAGCTCCTGAGAGCGGTCCATTCTCTCACTGATGTGTGTAGAAGCGTCTGCAGGCCTAGAGCTTGAGTTCTCTGAGCTCCTGAGAGCGGTCCATTCTCTCACTGATGTGTGTAGAAGCGTCTGCAGGACTAGAGCTTGAGTTCTCTGAGCTCCTGAGAGCGGTCCATTCTCTCACTGATGTGTGTAGAAGCGTCTGCAGGTCTAGAGCTTGAGTTCTCTGAGCTCCTGAGAGCGGTCCATTCTCTCACTGATGTGTGTAGAAGCGTCTGCAGGTCTAGAGCTTGAGTTCTCTGAGCTCCTGAGAGCGGTCCATTCTCTCACCGATGTGTGTAGAAGCGTCTGCAGGACTAGAGCTTGAGTTCTCTGAGCTCCTGAGAGCGGCCCATTCTCTCACTGATGTGTGTAGAAGCGTCTGCAGGCCTAGAGCTTGAGTTCTCTGAGCTCCTGAGAGCGGCCCATTCTCTCACTGATGTGTGTAGAAGCGTCTGCAGGACTAGAGCTTGAGTTCTCTGAGCTCCTGAGAGCGGCCCATTCTCTCACTGATGTGTGTAGAAGCGTCTGCAGGTCTAGAGCTTGAGTTCTCTGAGCTCCTGAGAGCGGCCCATTCTCTCACTGATGTGTGTAGAAGCGTCTGCAGGTCTAGAGCTTGAGTTCTCTGAGCTCCTGAGAGCGGTCCATTCTCTCACTGATGTGTGTAGAAGCGTCTGCAGGTCTAGAGCTTGAGTTCTCTGAGCTCCTGAGAGCGGTCCATTCTCTCACTGATGTGTGTAGAAGCGTCTGCAGGACTAGAGCTTGAGTTCTCTGAGCTCCTGAGAGCGGCCCATTCTCTCACTGATGTGTGTAGAAGCGTCTGCAGGACTAGAGCTTGAGTTCTCTGAGCTCCTGAGAGCGGCCCATTCTCTCACTGATGTGTGTAGAAGCGTCTGCAGGTCTAGAGCTTGAGTTCTCTGAGCTCCTGAGAGCGGCCCATTCTCTCACTGATGTGTGTAGAAGCGTCTGCAGGACTAGAGCTTGAGTTCTCTGAGCTCCTGAGAGCGGCCCATTCTCTCACTGATGTGTGTAGAAGTGTCTGCAGGTCTAGAGCTTGAGTTCTCTGAGCTCCTGAGAGCGGCCCATTCTCTCACTGATGTGTGTAGAAGCGTCTGCAGGTCTAGAGCTTGAGTTCTCTGAGCTCCTGAGAGCGGCCCATTCTCTCACTGATGTGTGTAGAAGCGTCTGCAGGTCTAGAGCTTGAGTTCTCTGAGCTCCTGAGAGCGGCCCATTCTCTCACTGGTGTGTGTAAAAGCGTCTGCAGGTCTAGAGTTTGAGTTCTCTGAGCTCCTGAGAGCGGCCCATTCTCTCACTGGTGTGTGTAGAAGCGTCTGCAGGTCTAGAGCTTGAGTTCTCTGAGCTCCTGAGAGCGGCCCATTCTCTCACCGATGTGTGTAGAAGCGTCTGCAGGCCTAGAGCTTGAGTTCTCTGAGCTCCTGAGAGCGGTCCATTCTCTCACTGATGTGTGTAGAAGCGTCTGCAGGTCTAGAGCTTGAGTTCTCTGAGCTCCTGAGAGCGGTCCATTCTCTCACTGATGTGTGTAGAAGCGTCTGCAGGACTAGAGCTTGAGTTCTCTGAGCTCCTGAGAGCGGCCCATTCTCTCACTGATGTGTGTAGAAGCGTCTGCAGGACTAGAGCTTGAGTTCTCTGAGCTCCTGAGAGCGGCCCATTCTCTCACTGATGTGTGTAGAAGCGTCTGCAGGTCTAGAGCTTGAGTTCTCTGAGCTCCTGAGAGCGGCCCATTCTCTCACTGATGTGTGTAGAAGCGTCTGCAGGACTAGAGCTTGAGTTCTCTGAGCTCCTGAGAGCGGCCCATTCTCTCACTGATGTGTGTAGAAGTGTCTGCAGGTCTAGAGCTTGAGTTCTCTGAGCTCCTGAGAGCGGCCCATTCTCTCACTGATGTGTGTAGAAGCGTCTGCAGGTCTAGAGCTTGAGTTCTCTGAGCTCCTGAGAGCGGCCCATTCTCTCACTGATGTGTGTAGAAGCGTCTGCAGGTCTAGAGCTTGAGTTCTCTGAGCTCCTGAGAGCGGCCCATTCTCTCACTGGTGTGTGTAAAAGCGTCTGCAGGTCTAGAGTTTGAGTTCTCTGAGCTCCTGAGAGCGGCCCATTCTCTCACTGGTGTGTGTAGAAGCGTCTGCAGGTCTAGAGCTTGAGTTCTCTGAGCTCCTGAGAGCGGCCCATTCTCTCACCGATGTGTGTAGAAGCGTCTGCAGGTCTAGAGCTTGAGTTCTCTGAGCTCCTGAGAGCGGCCCATTCTCTCACTGATGTGTTTTTGAAGCGTCTGCAGGTCTAGAGCTTGAGTTCTCTGAGCTCCTGAGAGCGGCCCATTCTCTCACTGGTGTGTGTAGAAGCGTCTGCAGGTCTAGAGCTTGAGTTCTCTGAGCTCCTGAGAGCGGCCCATTCTCTCACTGATGTGTGTAGAAGCGTCTGCAGGTCTAGAGCTGGAGTTACACACCTGTGGCCATGAAGGGGTTGAACACCTGAACTCAGGGATGTGGAGGGGTGGCACAATACTTTTTTGGGGTAAATAGGAAACCTGTCAAGTGCATGAGAATTTTGAGGTAAATTTGGATAATGTGACCTAGTCCCCGTTTTCCTGAGATTGACTAACCCGGGTCAGTTTGAGAGAAACTCTGCAGTGAAACGTACCAGTTCATGAGCTAATATTGAATTAAAGCATGCTGGGATTCATGCAGTAAAGCTAAAGTAGCGTCCGCATTAGCATGTTTGCTTTAGTCATACAAACTCGTTCGTCAGTCTGCGACGCTGTCCAGCAGCAGCTCGAGCAAACAAGCGTCCAGGACTTCAGGTTTGAGCTCTGATTGGCTGATGTTTGGACTGGCGTTCAGCTCCTTCTGTTTGCTTGCTTTCCTGGCTTTGTTTATTCTAGAGATTTCCTGAGTAAACTGTGTGCAACAGCATCGCTCTGTTCTGGAGGACAATTCGGTCAATTACATCAAATCTAGTGACCAGTTTATTTAATGGCCCTGGTTGAGCGAGGGTTTGTTTGTCTGCTGGGCTACACGCTAAATCAAAGTGAACGCTTTGAGCTTCTGTTGTTTTCATTTTTGAGACTTTTTCTGCATTTGTTAAGTTTATATGGAATAAGCAGTGCGGCAAAACAAACCACACTGCCATTATCCTTCAGCCAAGAGCCAGTTTCAGTTATAGTTATCACTATAGTTATTGTTAGTTATCATTATAGTTATCGCTATAGTTATCGCTATAGTAATCGTTATAGTTATCACTATAGTTATCATTATAGTTATCGCTATAGTTATCGCTATAGTTATCGTTAGTCATCATTATAGTTATCGCTATAGTTATCGCTATAGTAATCGTTATAGTTATCACTATAGTTATCATTATAGTTATCGTTATAGTTATCGCTATAGTTATCGCTATAGTTATCATTATAGTTATCGCTATAGTAATCGTTATAGTTATCACTATAGTTATCATTATAGTTATCGTTATAGTTATCGCTATAGTTATCATTATAGTTATCGTTATAGTTATCATTATAGTTATCGTTATAGTAATCGTTATAGTTATCGCTATAGTTATCATTATAGTTATCGCTATAGTAATCGTTATAGTTATCACTATAGTTATCATTATAGTTATCGTTATAGTTATCGCTATAGTTATCATTATAGTTATCATTATAGTTATCATTATAGTTATCGTTATAGTAATCGTTATAGTTATCACTATAGTTATCATTATAGTTATCGTTATAGTTTCGCTATAGTTATCACTATAGTTATCGTTATAGTTATCATTATAGTTATCGCTATAGTTATCATTATAGTTATCATTATAGTTATCGCTATAGTTATCGTTATAGTCATCATTATAGTTATTGTAATAGTTATC
The DNA here is from genome assembly GCA_023566225.1 of Romanogobio albipinnatus. Taxonomy (NCBI): domain Eukaryota; kingdom Metazoa; phylum Chordata; class Actinopteri; order Cypriniformes; family Gobionidae; genus Romanogobio; species Romanogobio albipinnatus. The sequence continues at coordinate 38,651,944 of CM042262.1, forward strand.
ATTATAGTTAGTTATCTTTATAGTTATCGTTATAGTTATCACTATAGTTATCGTTATAGTTATTGTAATAGTTATCGTTATAGTTATCATTATAGTTATCGCTATAGTTATCGTTATCATTATAGTTAGTTATCTTAAAGTTATCGTTATAGTTATCGTTATAGTTATCATTATAGTTATCGCTATAGGTATCGTTTTCTTTATAGTTATCTTTATAGTTATCGAGATTTCCTGAGTAAACTGTGCGCAACAGCATCGCTCTGTTCTGGAGGACAATTCGGTCAATTACATCAAATCTAGTGACCAGTTTATTTAATGGCCCTGGTTGAGCGAGGGTTTGTTTGTCTGCTGGGCTACACGCTAAATCAAAGTGAACGCTTTGAGCTTCTGTTGTTTTCATTTTTGAGACTTTTTCTGCATTTGTTAAGTTTATATGGAATAAGCAGTGCGGCAAAACAAACCACACTGCCATTATCCTTCAGCCAAGAGCCAGTTTCAGTTATAGTTATCACTATAGTTATTGTTAGTCATCATTATAGTTATCGCTATAGTTATCATTATAGTTATCGTTATACTGTAGTTATCATTATAGTTATCGCTATAGTTATCATTATAGTTATCGCTATAGTAATCGTTAGTCATCATTATAGTTATCGCTATAGTTATCGCTATAGTAATCGTTATAGTTATCACTATAGTTATCATTATAGTTATCGCTATAGTTATCGCTATAGTTATCGTTAGTCATCATTATAGTTATCGCTATAGTTATCGCTATAGTAATCGTTATAGTTATCACTATAGTTATCATTATAGTTATCGTTATAGTTATCGCTATAGTTATCGCTATAGTTATCATTATAGTTATCGCTATAGTAATCGTTATAGTTATCACTATAGTTATCATTATAGTTATCGTTATAGTTATCGCTATAGTTATCATTATAGTTATCGTTATAGTTATCATTAGTTATCATTATAGTAATCGTTATAGTTATCACTATAGTTATCATTATAGTTATCGTTATAGTTTCGCTATAGTTATCACTATAGTTATCGTTATAGTTATCATTATAGTTATCGCTATAGTTATCATTATAGTTATCATTATAGTTATCGCTATAGTTATCGTTATAGTCATCATTATAGTTATTGTAATAGTTATCATTATAGTTAGTTATCTTTATAGTTATCGTTATAGTTATCACTATAGTTATCGTTATAGTTATTGTAATAGTTATCGTTATAGTTATCATTATAGTTATCGCTATAGTTATCGTTTTCTTTATAGTTATCGTTATAGTTATCACTATAGTTATCGTTATAGTTATTGTAATAGTTATCGTTATAGTCATCATTATAGTTATCATTATAGTTATCGCTATAGTTATCGTTTTCTTTATAGTTATCGTTATAGTTATCACTATAGTTATCGTTATAGTTATTGTAATAGTTATCGTTATAGTTATCATTATAGTTATCGCTATAGTTATCGTTTTCTTTATAGTTATCGTTATAGTTATCACTATAGTTATCGTTATAGTTATTGTAATAGTTATCGTTATAGTTATCATTATAGTTATCGCTATAGTTATCATTTTCTTTATAGTTATCGTTATAGTTATCGTTTTCTTTATAGTCATCGTTATAGTTATCACTATAGTTATCGTTATAGTTATTGTAATAGTTATCGTTATAGTTATCATTATAGTTTTCGCTATAGTTATCGTTTTCTTTATAGTTATCGTTATAGTTATCACTATACTGTAGTTATCGTTATAGTTATTGTAATAGTTATCATTGTAGTTATCATTATAGTTATCGCTATAGTTATCGTTTTCTTTATAGTTATCGTTATAGTTATCGTAATAGTTATCGTTATAGTTATCATTATAGTTATCGCTATAGTTATAGTTATCATTGTAGTTATCGTTATAGTTATCATTATAGTTATCGCTATAGTTATCGTTTTCTTTATAGTTATCACTATAGTTATCGTTATAGTTATTGTAATAGTTATCATTATAGTTAGTTATCTTAAAGTTATCGTTATAGTTATCGTTATAGTTATCATTATAGTTATCGCTATAGTTATCGTTTTCTTTATAGTTTTCTTTATAGTTATCGAGATTTCCTGAGTAAACTGTGTGCAACAGCATCGCTCTGTTCTGGAGGACAATTCGGTCAATTACATCAAATCTAGTGACCAGTTTATTTAATGAGGTTTAAAAAGGGTTTGTTTTTCTGCTGGGCTACACGCTAAATCAAAGTGAACATTTTGAGCTTCTGTTGTTTCCATTTTTGAGACTTTTTCTGCATTTGTTAAGTTTATATGGAATATAAAAACAAACCACACTGCCATTATCCTTCAGCCAAGAGCCAGTTTCACACCGGAAAACTCTCAATTAATTATTGGAAGGGATGAAAAAAGGGAAAAACAGCTTTAGATTTCCATTCAAAGAGCAAACCCCATCTTGAGATAAAGGGGGAGGGAGGAAAGAGGAGGAGAATCCCGGCAGGAGATGAAGAACTTGTGCTGGTTCTCCAGTGGGACGTTGGGAAGTGGTCCACAGCAAAATGGCATCTTTGCCTAATTAGCAAGAGTTTGTTGGAGCGCTTACCCTGCGGGAGACGCACTGAGCTCTCAATCTTATTTAAGGGATTAAACTTTCAGTGCACACGTCGTGAATCCAGGGCGGCGGAAGCTCTCGCTCACGCTTTCACAGTCCAGTGTGTCATTAGTGGAAATGTGTTCGGCAGTTTCACGCTCCCGCTGACCGACCCACACTAATCCTAACCGGCTAATTGGTTCAGTCTGAAAATGAATTACTCTTCCATGTAAATAAAATACTGTGGAAGGTTAAGCTTATGGTTTTATGACTAAAACCTAAAAATAACCATTAGGGAACATTTTGTTTATGTTCTTTTATAAAAACCTTGCTGCAAAGTTCTGGGAATGTTAGTTTGTGTTTTTGAAACAAAATAAAAATGACTTTCACGGAAAGGATGATAAGTATAACTAATGTATAGTTATATATAGAACATAGTTATAGTTAATATAGTTATCTTTATAGTTATCATTATAGTTATCATTATAGTTATCGCTATAGTTATCGTATTGGTTATCGTTATAGTTATCGCTATAGTTATCGTTTTGGTTATCGTTATAGTTATCATTATAGTTATCGCTATAGTTATCGTTATAGTTATCGCTATAGTTATCGTTATAGTTATCGCTATAGTTATCGTTATAGTTATCGCTATAGTTATTGTTATCGTTATCGTTATAGTTATCGCTATAGTTATCGTTATAGTAATCGTTATAGTTATCATTATAGTTATTGTTATAGTTATCGCTATAGTTATCGTTATAGTTATCGTTATAGTTATCATTATAGTTATCGTTAGAGTTATCGTTATAGTTATCGTTATAGTTATCGTAATAGTTATCATTATAGTTATCGTTATAGTAATCGTTATAGTTATCATTATAGTTATCGTTATAGTAATCGTTATAGTTATCATTATAGTTATCGCTATAGTTATCGTAATAGTTATCATTATAGTTATCGTTATAGTAATCGTTATAGTTATCATTATAATTATCGCTATAGTTATCGTAATAGTTATCATTATAGTAATCGTTATAGTTATCATTATAGTTATCGTTATAGTTATCGTTATAGTTATTGCTATAGTTATAGTTATCGTTATAGTTATCATTATAGTTATCGTTATAGTTATAGTTATAGTTATCATTATAGTTATTGCTATAGTTATCGTTATAGTTATCGCTATAGTTATAGTAATCGTTATAGTTATCATTATAGTTATTGCTATAGTTATCGTTATAGTTATCGCTATAGTTATAGTTATCGTTATAGTTATCATTATAGTTATCGTTATAGTTATCGTTATCATTATAGTTATCGTTAGTTATCATTATAGTTATCGTTATAGTAATCGTTATAGTTATCATTATAGTTATTGCTATAGTTATCGTTATAGTTATCGCTATAGTTATAGTTATCGTTATAGTAATCGTTATAGTTATCGCTATAGTTATAGTTATCGTTATAGTTATCATTATAGTTATCGTTATAGTTATCGCTATAGTTATAGTTATCGTTAGTTATCATTATAGTTATCGTTATAGTAATCGTTATAGTTATCATTATAGTTATTGCTATAGTTATCGTTATAGTTATCGCTATAGTTATAGTTATCGTTATAGTAATCGTTATAGTTATCGCTATAGTTATAGTTATCGTTATAGTTATCACTATAGTTATCATTATAGTTATCGTTATAGTAATCGTTATAGTTATCATTATAGTTATTGCTATAGTTATCGTTATAGTTATCACTATAGTTATCATTATAGTTATCGTTATAGTAATCGTTATAGTTATCATTATAGTTATTGCTATAGTTATCGTTATAGTTATCGCTATAGTTATAGTTATCTTTATAGTAATCGTTATAGTTATCACTATAGTTATAGTTATTGTTATAGTTATCGTTATAGTTATCATTATAGTTATTGCTATATTTATCTTTATAGTAACCTTTATAGTTATCCTTATAGTTATCACTATAGTTGTCATTAAAGTTATTTATTGCTATATTTATCATTATAGTTATCGTTATAGTTATCATTATAGTTATTGCTATGGTTATCCTTATAGTTATCGTTATAGTAATCGTTATAGTTATCGCTATAGTTATAGTTATCATTATAGTTATCGTTATAGTTATCGTTATCATTACAGTTATCGTTATAGTTATAGTTATCATTATAGTTATCGCTATAGTTATAGTTATCATTATAGTTATCGTTATAGTTATCGTTATCATTACAGTTATCGTTATAGTTATAGTTATCATTATAGTTATCGTTATAGTTATTGTTATAGTTATCGTTATCATTACATTTATCGTTATAGTTATCGTTATAGTTATCATTGTAGTTATCGTTATAGTTATCGCTATAGTTATTGTAATAGTTATCATTATAGTTTTCTTTATAGTAGTGCTGTCAAATCTATTAATTGCGATTAATCACATCCAAAATAAAAGTGTGTTTACATAATATATGTGTGTACTGGGCATAATTATTATGTATATATATAAATACACACACATGCAAGAAATGACAACTGCAGCTTTAATAATAAACAGAACGATGCGCTGGCGTGGACGATAATATAGATATCCTTAGAGTTATCATTCATGGTGTGAATGAGCCTGAAGAGTTGGTTCCACAAAAATGTAACCATATACTAACGTTAGGGGAACGTTCCGTCTTTGGTTGTTGTTGTTAATGTCGTGGTTTATTGTTGCTAGTCCTTCTCTTGAAGCCTATAAATCTGAAGATAAATGACACTGTAGGAAAGTCCATTACAAAGCACTGTAAGTGGAGGCCATTGCTAGTTTACAGCTCAATCATGTTGTTGAAAGCATTTTTACGAGCCTCTGCCATAAATATTAGGGCAGATAAACTGTAGATAAGCCTCAGATAAGAGTGGGCTAATGGGTTAGCATGTCTTCAGGCACGTAAATCAGGTCTGGAGATATGATATCTGTGAGCAGAGCGACTGACTGACACCTTTAAGAGCTCCTGCTGCTCATCTACTGATGCAGGAATAACTCGCATTTCCAAACTGGGATTTGGGACGTTTCATTGAGATCTGCATGTTCCTCGAATAAGACACTTTGAAATCTAAGCTGAAGGGCAGAACAACTACACCTGGTCCAGATGAAGCTGATTTAAAACAATCACGTCTGTTGTGGAGCCGCAAACTGAAGATCAAGCAGCGTTTGATTGACAGGCTGAACTAGAGAACTGGTCAACAGGTCACAACCTCCACTCGACCCCTCATACACTGCACAAAACCAGTTTATTAGTATTTTTGCCTTTTCCAGCACACATATCTAAACATTCTTAGATCAAGATACACTATATTGCCAATGGTATCCCACCTCCACCAAACTTTACACTTGGCACAATGCAGTCAGGCGAGTCCCGTTCTCCTGGCAGCCGCATTCGGGACATTTCCTCACTACTAAATATTCCACGCTCAACTGTTAGTGGGGTTATAACAAAGTGGAAGCCATTGGGAACAACAGCAACTCAGCCACAGAGAGCGGGGTCAGCGCATGCTGAGGGTCACAGAAGTCGCCAACTTTCTGCAGAGTCAAGAGCTCCAGACCTCCAAACTTCTGTGGCCTTCAGATGAGCTCAAGAACAGTGTGTAGAGCTTCATGGAATGGGTTTCCAGCTCATCCAAGCCTTACATCACCAAAGCGTGGGATGCAGTGGGGTAAAGCGTGCCGCCACTGGACTCTAGAGCAGACGTGTTCTCTGAGTGACTAATCACGCTTCTCTGTCTGACAATCCCATGGACACTGCAAAAAAATGCTTTTCTTACTTAGTATTTTTGTCTTGTTTTCAGTCCAAATGTCTAAAAAAATTAAATTAAGAAGCATTTACTAGACAAGCAGAAGTTTTTGTCTTATTTTGTGGAAAAATAACTCAAAATTAAGGGAGTTTTTGTTTAAAATAAGCAAAATAATCTGCCAATAGGGTAAGCAAAATAATCTTAATTCAAACAGAAAACAAGATTATTTTTCTTACCCCATTGGCAGATTATTTTGCTTATTTTAAACAAAAACTCCCTTAATTTTGAGTTATTTTTCCCCAAAACAAGACAAAAACTTTTGCTTGTCTAGTAAATGTTTCTTAATGTAAGATTCTTTAGATATTTGGACTGAAAACAAGACAAAAACACTAAGTAAGAAAAGCATTTTTTTGCTGTGGACGAGTCTGGGTTTGGCGGTTGTCAGGAGAACGGGACTCACCTGACTGCATTGTGCCAAGTGTAAAGTTTGGTGGAGGGGGGATTATGGGGTGGGGTTGTTTTTCAGGGGTTAGTTCCAGTGAAAGGAACTCTTAATGCTTCACCAAGACATTTTGGACAATTTCATGCTCTCAACTTTGTGGGAACAGTTTGGGGACGGCCCCTTCCTGTCCCAGCATGACCAGTGCACAAAGCATCGCTCCATAAAGACATGGATGAGCGAGTTTGGTGTGGAGGAACTGGAGTCCTGACCTCAACCCGATAGAACACCTTTGGGATGAATTAGAGCGGAGACTGAGAGCCAGGCCTTCTCGTCCAACATCACAGATGCGCTTCTAGAAGAATCCCCATAAACACACTCCTAACCCTTGAGGAGAGAAGAGCTGAAGCTGTTAGGGCTGTGAAGGGTGGCGACTCCATATTAAACCCTACGGATTGAGAATGGGAAGCTCATGTGAAGGCAGGCGTCCCAAAACTTTTGGCAATATAGTGTATGTGTACTGGAAAAGGAAAGTGACTGAAGATATTTTTAAGTTTTTAATATTTCTTCTGGTTTTAACCATAAACTCACTTAATATCTTCAGTCATTTGCTTCTCCATTATATGTTGATGTAAGAATATTTAGATATTTGTTCAGGAAAACAAGACAAAAAATGTCTAAGTAAGAAAAATATTTTGCACTGTAGAACTAGACGCGTAATGCGTCTGTGCGGGCGTTGCGTCATGTGACACACAAGGACGCGCCGCGCGCTGGAGGTACGCGAACCTCCCCAACACACACACACACACACAGAGCTCTCACACAAACACGCTCGTTCCCCTCATCCGAGTGTGTTTCGCCTCAGATATGCAGTTTAAAGCTCCGGATCAGCAGTGACCGACGCGCGGAGATTTTACCGACGCCAATGAACGCGAGCGCGGATCTGCTCGGCGAATAACGCGGATCTGTGCCGGACACGGGATTGCTTTGGAGAAAAGCTCGGGTAAGTTCTGATGTTTAGCGTTTCATGCGTGTGTGAGAGACTTCTGCTCAGATGTAAAGGACAGAAATGTTGCTTTTTGTAACGTTTGCGTTCAGAGACGAGCTCAGAGCGACGCGTAATGTTATCAGCGGCGTTTAGTTGTGAAGTCTGGAACAACTCTGTGGGAAAGCTCAAAGGAAAAGTGTCCCAAGAGCTTCTGGTCTATTTCTAAACTCATTATCCAGGTCATTTTTACAGAAATGCATGTGAAGTTGGCAGATACACTGAAGGGTTTCTCGCATGTGTGTTTGGACTCAGCTGTGCCTGTCACTTCAGTGACAACTGCTCCGTCCCAAACACTGCCATCTCCAGGGCTCGGATCCTAATCTAATCCAGAGTTTTCCATCAGATTCCTCAGGGGCTGTTCTTTGCTTTTCCTCATTGATCTGTATCGCTGCCTCGTTCCAGAAACCGTGGGAATAGATCAGTGTAAAAATGACACTTTTGTCATCATGTGGCTACTCATCCTCAGCCACAGAGCCACACATGAAGAAGGTCATTGTGACACTTTACATCACAACTCTGAGTTTCTTTCCCTCACAATTTGGATTTTCCTCAAAATCGCAAGATATAAGATCGCAATCCTGAGAAAAAAAAGTTAGAATTGCGAGATTTAAACTCAAAATCCAGAGAAAAAAAGTCAGAATTGCGAGATTTAAACTCAAAATCCAGAGAAAAAAAAAGTCAGAATTGCAAGAAAAAATGTCAGAATTGCGAGATTTAAACTCAAAATCCAGAGAGAAAAAGTCAGAATTGCGAGATTTAAACTCAGAATTCAGAGAAAAAAAAGTCAGAATTGCGAGATTTAAACTCAAAATCCAGAGAGAAAAAGTCAGAATTGCGAGATTTAAACTCAAAATCCAGAGAGAAAAAGTCAGAATTGCGAGATTTAAACTCAAAATCCAGAGAGAAAAAGTCAGAATTGCGAGATTTAAACTCAAAGTCCAGAGAAAAAAAAAGTCAGAATTGCGAGATTTAAACTCAAAGTCCAGAGAAAAAAAAAGTCAGAATTGCGAGATTTAAACTCAAAGTCCAGAGAAAAAAAAAGTCAGAATTGCGAGATTTAAACTCAAAGTCCAGAGAAAAAAAAAGTCAGAATTGCGAGATTTAAACTCAAAATCCAGAGAGAAAAAGTCAGAATTGCGAGATTTAAACTCAAAATTCAGAGAAAAAAAAAGTCAGAATTGCGAGATTTAAACTCAAAAGTCCAGAGAAAAAGTCAGAATTGCAAGATTTAAACTCAAAATCAAGAGAGAAAAAGTCAGAATTGCGAGATTTAAACTCAAAAGTCCAGAGAAAAAAAAAGTCAGAATTGCGAGATTTAAACTCAAAATTCAGAGAAAAAAAAAGTCAGAATTGCGAGATTTAAACTCAAAGTCCAGAGAAAAAGTCAGAATTGCGAGATTTAAACTCAAAATTCAGAGAAAAAAAAGTCAGAATTGCGAGATTTAAACTCAAAATTCAGAGAAAAAAAAAGTCAGAATTGCGAGATTTAAACTCAAAGTCCAGAGAAAAAAAAAGTCAGAATTGCGAGATTTAAACTCAAAATTCAGAGAAAAAAAGTCAGAATTGCGAGATTTAAACTCAAAATCCAGAGAGACAAAGTCAGAATTGCGAGATTTAAACTCAAAATTCAGAGAAAAAAAAAGTCAGAATTGCGAGATTTAAACTCAAAATCCAGAGAAAAAGTCAGAATTGCGAGATTTAAACTCAAAGTCCAGAGAAAAAAAGTCAGAATTGCAAGAAAAATGTCAGAATTGCGAGATTTAAACTCAAAATCCAGAGAAAAAAAAAGTCAGAATTGCAAGAAAAAAAGTTAGAATTGCGAGATTTAAACTCAAAATTCAGAGAAAAAGTCAGAATTGCGAGATTTAAACTCAAAATTCAGAGAAAAAGTCAGAATTGCGAGATTTAAACTCAAAATCCAGAGGAAAAAAAAGTCAGAATTGCGAGATTTAAACTCAAAGTCCAGAGAAAAAAAAAGTCCGAATTGCAAGAAAAAATGTCAGAATTGCGAGATTTAAACTCAAAATCCAGAGAGAAAAAAAGTCAGAATTGCGAGATTTAAACTCAAAATTCAGAGAAAAAGTCAGAATTGCGAGATTTAAACTCAAAATTCAGAGAAAAAGTCAGAATTGCGAGATTTAAACTCAAAATCCAGAGGAAAAAAAAGTCAGAAGTGCGAGATTTAAACTCAAAGTCCAGAGAAAAAAAAGTCAGAATTGCAAGAAAAAATGTCAGAATTGCGAGATTTAAACTCAAAATTCAGAGAAAAAAAAAAGTCAGAATTGTGAGATTTAAACTCAAAATCCAGAGAGAAAAAGTCAGAATTGCGAGATTTAAACTCAAAATCCAGAGAGAAAAAGTCAGAATTGCGAGATTTAAACTCAAAATTCAGAGAAAAAAAAAGTCAGAATTGCGAGATTTAAACTCAAAATTCAGAGAAAAAAAAAGTCAGAATTGCGAGATTTAAACTCAAAGTCCAGAGAAAAAAAAAGTCAGAATTGCGAGATTTAAACTCAAAATTCAGAGAAAAAAAAAGTCAGAATTGCGAGATTTAAACTCAAAATTCAGAGAAAAAAAAAGTCAGAATTGCGAGATTTAAACTCAAAATCCAGAGAGAAAAAGTCAGAATTGCGAGATTTAAACTCAAAAGTCCAGAGAAAAAAAAAGTCAGAATTGCGAGATTTAAACTCAAAATTCTGAGAAAAAAAAAGTCAGAATTGCGAGATTTAAACTCAAAAGTCCAGAGAAAAAAAAAGTCAGAATTGCGAGATTTAAACTCAAAATTCAGAGAAAAAAAAAGTCAGAATTGCGAGATTTAAACTCAAAATCCAGAGAAAAAAAAAGTCAGAATTGCGAGATTTAAACTCAAAATTCAGAGAAAAAAAAAGTCAGAATTGCGAGATTTAAACTCAAAAGTCCAGAGAAAAAAAAAGTCAGAATTGCGAGATTTAAACTCAAAATTCAGAGAAAAAAAAAGTCAGAATTGCGAGATTTAAACTCAAAATCCAGAGAAAAAAAAGTCAGAATTGCGAGATTTAAACTCAAAATCCAGAGAGAAAAAAAGTCAGAATTGCGAGATTTAAACTCAAACCTTCGAGAATTTTTTTAAATTAAGAGATAAAAAGTCGCAATTTTCCATCATTATTGCTTTATTCTGTGGCGGAAACAAGCTTCCAGTCTTCCCAAACCTATGCTGTTATTTATCTTAGCTGAATCTTTATACAGCTCTTGTCCATTCAGTTCATTGTGGACCACGACCGTCCGGCATCATAACGGCCGTCCATATGAAGACTTGACATGAAATACAGTGCATATGGGCTACAGATATGATACCTTTGTGCTGCTTTAATGGTGTTTTTTGATAGTCATGTCAGCCAATTCATTGTATGGAAAACTGCAGCATGAAGAATTTCCAGAATGTCCTCTCTTGTTTTCCACTGAAGAACGGCAGGCAAACAGGTCTGGAATGACGTGGCGGCGAGTAAGAGATGGTGTTTTACTTTGATAAGCACAGTTTGAGCCAGAAGGGAAGTTGAAAACAGCTTTACCGTGGTACAGTAGGAGTTTATCTTCACTCATATCTATGACAGCAGTCATGAAGCCGTTTGCTCTGATGCCAGCTGGCAGAGTTCGGCCCCACAGGGGACCGCAAATGTCAACAGGACTCAGTTTCCATATGGAGACGCATTCACCAGCACGAGGCTTTGGGAGACAGATTCTCTCTTCACCCCCTTGAGCTGAGATCGAGACGATTGAGGCTTTAAAAGCCATCGGGAGAAACTGCCATTGATGTGTGCTTGAAATAATTACTGATCTTTTTGAGCTCAGGGTGTTAAAAGCCTCTTAGTGATGATGGTTTGAGATGGTGGCGCTCTCTAGTGGTGCAGTGAGGCCATGCATGCAGACCGTGATTCACTGAATCCTGCAGTCCTTCATGTGTTTGAACTTTTCTTCTTCATTTAAATCAGTGTTTCTTCAGAAGAGGTCCGAGGCCCTCAGCAAACCTACAATCAATGATGATTTAAACTCAAGATGGTCCTGCTTTTAATTCAGCCCATCAGCAGCTGGAGAACATGATTCACACGGAAAACCTTACTTTTAAAGGGATATACCTGGAGAAGTCATGGAACTCTAATAATGCAGATTTGGAGTTGTGTGAATATCTAAAACATTTTATTGGGTAGAAATCGTGAGTAAAAATATAAAATTGCAAGATTTAAACTCAGAATTCTGAGAAAAATGATAGAATTGCACATTTCAAACTCATAATTCAGAGAAATAATATAGAAATGCAAGTTGTAAACTCAGAATTCAGAGACTAATTATAGAATTGCACATTTCAAACTCATCATTCAGAGAAAAATTATAGAATTGCAAGTTTTAAACTTCAGAAATCTGAGAAAAATGATAGAATTGCAAGTTTTAAACTCAGAATTCCGATAAAAATTATAGAATTGCAAGCTTTAAACTAAGAATTCAGAGAAAGTTATATAATTGAAAGTTTTAAACTCTGAATTCAGAGGAAAATTATAGAATTGCAAGTTTTAAACTTTAGAATTCCAATAAAAATTATAGAATTGCAAGTTTTAAACTCAGAATTCCGATAAAAATTATAGAATTGCAAGCTTTAAACTCAGAATTCCGATAAAAATTATAGAATTGCAAGCTTTAAACTCAGAATTCCGATAAAAATTATAGAATTGCAAGCTTTAAACTCAGAATTCAGAGACTAATTATAGAATTGCAAGTTTTAAACTCAGAATTCAGAGAAAAAATATAGAATTGCAAGTTTTAAACTCAAAATTCCAATACAAATTATAAAATTGCAAGTTTTAAACTCAGAATTCAGAGAAAAAATATAGAATTGCACATTTTAAACTCATAATTCAGAGAAAAAATATAGAATTGCAAGTTTTAAACTTCAGAAATCTGAGAAAAATGATAGAATTGCAAGTTTTAAACTCAGAATTCCGATAAAAATTATAGAATTGCAAGCTTTAAACTAAGAATTCAGAGAAAGTTATATAATTGAAAGTTTTAAACTCTGAATTCAGAGGAAAATTATAGAATTGCAAGTTTTAAACTTTAGAATTCCAATAAAAATTATAGAATTGCAAGTTTTAAACTCAGAATTCCGATAAAAATTATAGAATTGCAAGCTTTAAACTCAGAATTCCGATAAAAATTATAGAATTGCAAGCTTTAAACTCAGAATTCAGAGACTAATTATAGAATTGCAAGTTTTAAACTCAGAATTCAGAGAAAAAATATAGAATTGCAAGTTTTAAACTCAAAATTCCAATACAAATTATAAAATTGCAAGTTTTAAACTCAGAATTCAGAGAAAAAATATAGAATTGCACATTTTAAACTCATAATTCAGAGAAAAAATATTTTATTGCAAGTTTTAAACTCAGAATTCTAATAAAAATTTGAGAATTGCAAGTTTTAAACTTTAGAATTCTGAGAAAAATGATAGAATTGCAAGTTTTAAACTTTAGAATTCTGAGAAAAATGATAGAATTGCAAGTTTTAAACTTTAGAATTCTGAGAAAAATTATAGAATTGCAAGTTTTAAACTTTAGAATTCTGAGAAAAATTATAGAATTGCAAGTTTTAAACTCAGAATTCTGAGAAAAAATATAGAATTGCACATTTCAAACTCAGAATTCAGAGAAATAATATAGAAATGCAAGTTGTAAACTCAGAATTCAGAGACTAATTATAGAATTGCACATTTCAAACTCATAATTCAGAGAAAAATTATAGAATTGCAAGTTTTAAACTTCAGAAATCTGAGAAAAATTATAGAATTGCAAGTTTTAAACTCAGAATTCCGATAAAAATTATAGAATTGCAAGTTTTAAACTTCAGAAATCTGAGAAAAATTATAGAATTGCAAGTTTTAAACTTCAGAAATCTGAGAAAAATTATAGAATTGCAAGCTTTAAACTCAGAATTCCGATAAAAATTATAGAATTGCAAGCTTTAAACTCAGAATTCAGAGACTAATTATAGAATTGCAAGTTTTAAACTCAGAATTCAGAGAAAAAATATAGAATTGCAAGTTTTAAACTCAAAATTCCAATACAAATTATAAAATTGCAAGTTTTAAACTCAGAATTCAGAGAAAAAATATAGAATTGCACATTTTAAACTCATAATTCAGAGAAAAAATATAGAATTGCAAGTTTTAAACTTCAGAAATCTGAGAAAAATGATAGAATTGCAAGTTTTAAACTCAGAATTCCGATAAAAATTATAGAATTGCAAGCTTTAAACTAAGAATTCAGAGAAAGTTATATAATTGAAAGTTTTAAACTCTGAATTCAGAGGAAAATTATAGAATTGCAAGTTTTAAACTTTAGAATTCCAATAAAAATTATAGAATTGCAAGTTTTAAACTCAGAATTCCGATAAAAATTATAGAATTGCAAGCTTTAAACTCAGAATTCCGATAAAAATTATAGAATTGCAAGCTTTAAACTCAGAATTCAGAGACTAATTATAGAATTGCAAGTTTTAAACTCAGAATTCAGAGAAAAAATATAGAATTGCAAGTTTTAAACTCAAAATTCCAATACAAATTATAAAATTGCAAGTTTTAAACTCAGAATTCAGAGAAAAAATATAGAATTGCACATTTTAAACTCATAATTCAGAGAAAAAATATTTTATTGCAAGTTTTAAACTCAGAATTCTGAGAAAAAATATAGAATTGCACATTTCAAACTCAGAATTCAGAGAAATAATATAGAAATGCAAGTTGTAAACTCAGAATTCAGAGACTAATTATAGAATTGCACATTTCAAACTCATAATTCAGAGAAAAATTATAGAATTGCAAGTTTTAAACTTCAGAAATCTGAGAAAAATTATAGAATTGCAAGTTTTAAACTCAGAATTCCGATAAAAATTATAGAATTGCAAGTTTTAAACTTCAGAAATCTGAGAAAAATTATAGAATTGCAAGTTTTAAACTTCAGAAATCTGAGAAAAATTATAGAATTGCAAGCTTTAAACTCAGAATTCCGATAAAAATTATAGAATTGCAAGCTTTAAACTCAGAATTCAGAGACTAATTATAGAATTGCAAGTTTTAAACTCAGAATTCAGAGAAAAAATATAGAATTGCAAGTTTTAAACTCAAAATTCCAATACAAATTATAAAATTGCAAGTTTTAAACTCAGAATTCAGAGAAAAAATATAGAATTGCAAGTTTTAAACTTTAGAATTCTGAGAAAAATGATAGAATTGCAAGTTTTAAACTTTAGAATTCTGAGAAAAATTATAGAATTGCAAGTTTTAAACTTTAGAATTCTGAGAAAAATTATAGAATTGCAAGTTTTAAACTCAGAATTCTGAGAAAAAATATAGAATTGCACATTTCAAACTCAGAATTCAGAGAAATAATATAGAAATGCAAGTTGTAAACTCAGAATTCAGAGACTAATTATAGAATTGCACATTTCAAACTCATAATTCAGAGAAAAATTATAGAATTGCAAGTTTTAAACTTCAGAAATCTGAGAAAAATTATAGAATTGCAAGTTTTAAACTCAGAATTCCGATAAAAATTATAGAATTGCAAGTTTTAAACTTCAGAAATCTGAGAAAAATTATAGAATTGCAAGTTTTAAACTTCAGAAATCTGAGAAAAATTATAGAATTGCAAGTTTTAAACTCAGAATTCCGATAAAAATTATAGAATTGCACATTTTAAACTCATAATTCAGAGAAAAAATATTTTATTTCAAGTTTTAAACTCAGAATTCCAATAAAAATGATAGAATTGCACAATTTAAAGTTATATAATTGCAAGTTTTAAACTCTGAATTCAGAGGAAAATTATAGAATTGTAAGTTTTAAACTTTAGAATTCCAATAAAAATTATAGAATTGCAAGTTTTAAACTCAAAATTCCAATACAAATTATAAAATTGCAAGTTTTAAACTCAGAATTCAGAGAAAAAATATAGAATTGCACATTTTAAAGTCATAATTCAGAGAAAACATATTTTATTGCAAGTTTTAAACTCAGAATTCTAATAAAAATTTGAGAATTGCAAGTTTTAAACTCAGAATTCCAATAAAAATTTGAGAATTGCAAGTTTTAAACTCAGAATTCCGATAAAAATTATAGAATTGCACAATTTAAACTAAGAATTCAGAGAAAGTTATATAATTGCAAGTTTTAAACTCTGAATTCAGAGGAAAATTATAGAATTGCAAGTTTTAAACTTTAGAATTCCAATAAAAATTATAGAATTGCAAGTTTTAAACTCAGAATTCAGAGAAAAAATATAGAATTGCAAGTTTTAAACTCAAAATTCCAATACAAATTATAAAATTGCAAGTTTTAAACTCAGAATTCAGAGAAAAAATATAGAATTGCACATTTTAAACTCATAATTCAGAGAAAAAATATTTTATTGCAAGTTTTAAACTCAGAATTCTAATAAAAATTTGAGAATTGCAAGTTTTAAACTCAGAATTCCGATAAAAATTATAGAATTGCAAGTTTTAAACTTTAGAATTCCAATAAAAATGATAGAATTGCAGGTTTTAAACTCAGAATTCAGAGAAAAAATATAGAATTGCACATTTTAAACTCAGAATTCAGAGAAAAAATATTTTATTGCAAGTTTTAAACTCAGAATTCCGATAAAAATTATAGAATTGCAAGTTTTAAACTCAAAATTCAGAGAAAAAATATTCAATTGCAAGTTTTAAATTCCAAATTCCAATATAAAAAATTATAAAATTGCAAGCTTTAAACTCAGAATTCAGAGAGAAAATATAGAATTGCAAGTTTTAAACTTTAGAATTCCGAGAAAAATTATAGAATTGCAAGTTTTAAACTTCAGAATTCAGAGAAAAATTATAGAATTGCAAGTTTTAAACTCAGAATTCAGAGAAAAAATATTTTATTGCAAGTTTTAAACTCAGAATTCCGAGAAAAATGATAGAATTGCAAGTTTTAAACTCAGAATTCAGAGAAAAAATATACAATTGCAAGTTTTAAACTCAAAATTCCAATACAAATTATAAAATTGCAAGCTTTAAACTCAGAATTCAGAGAGAAAATATAGAATTGCAAGCTTTAAACTTCAGAATTCAGAGAGAAAATATAGAATTGCAAGCTTTAAACTCAGAATTCAGAGAGAAAATATAGAATTGCAAGCTTTAAACTCAGAATTCAGAGAGAAAATATAGAATTGCAAGCTTTAAACTCAGAATTCAGAGAGAAAATATAGAATTGCAAGTTTTAAACTTTATAATTCCGATAAAAATTATAGAATTGCAAGTTTTAAACTCAAAATTCAGAGAAAAAATATTCAATTGCAAGTTTTAAATTCAAAATTCCAATACAAATTATAAAATTGCAAGCTTTAAACTCAGAATTCAGAGAGAAAATATAGAATTGCAAGTTTTAAACTTTAGAATTCAGAGAAAAATTATAGAATTGCAAGTTTTAAACTCAGAATTTAATTTTTTTTTATAGAATTGCAAGTTTTAAATTAGATTTCCAAGAAAAAAAGTCAGAATTAAGATTTAAGACAAAAAAAAGAAGTAATTTCAATGAATTGTTTAAATGAGGAATCTCTTCACTTCTGGAATTCTGAAATGTAATTATTTTAGTTTAGTGGTTATTTTAGGGGAGCTTTGAAGATGGTAGTGGACTTATTCTGCATTAGATCCGTTCAGTTCGTGCGGCGGGTCGGATGTCTTGTGTTTTGTAATAAAGGCAATAAGGAAAACAACATTTTTGCATTCAAATAAATGATTTATAGAATTATAGATAATAGTGTTTTTCTTAGTTCTGTGCATTTCCTCAGAAAATGTGCATCGATAACAACTGACATTTGTTCAAATAACAGCTTTGTATGGAAACGACACAATAAAAAATGAGGTAATAGCGAATTTTCTGTTTATATAGTTTATATCTCGCAATCATGAGGAAAGAAGTCTTATTTCGTCTCATCTGTGTGAAATATAAACCCAAAGTTGCAGGGAAAAAAGTCACAATCATCTTTTTGACTTTAGCGTCCGTGGCAGAAACAGGCTTAGGACAGCAAACACATGCTTGCCTCTTCTCACCTGTCATGCAAGAGTGTGTTGCCGTCTGTAACTGTGATCAGGGTAATGTGCGTGTTCAGTGTGAGACTGGAGCTTTGAGCCAGTGTGTGTTGATTTAATGCCTCACACACAGAGCGATGCTTGTGTCCGAACCCAGGCTTTTATAGAGCCGCTGAGAGACGCACGCGTGGAGGGCGGCTGGACGTCTCGAGGGCGAATAACAGCTCTTTCATGGCGAGCGCAGGACTGCTGATGCTTCCAGATCATGGCAGAACGATGGGATTCATGAGTTCAAGGTCATATTTCTGACCCCATTGGCAGATATTTTTCTTATTTTAAGCTTAAACATGCTATATTTTGATGGCTTTTCCGTGATATCTTCAGTCATTTTGAAGAACATCATATCTTTGCTGTGTAAATCATGAGGGTAATGGTGTCAAAGTTGATTTACTGTATTTTTATCATCTGAAAAATGTGCTGCGACTTAAATAATGCAATTAACACCAAGCACACAAACACACGTTTGAGCCGGGTTTATATAACGCATTTCCCACTCAGTTTCACTTTCAATAAAATTTGTTTAGGCTTGCCGTTGATAATATTGTTTATAATGACACTATTAAATATATATATATGAAAGTGGATTAGGAAAATAAAACCATCCTGATATTAAAGTCATTATAATGAGAGATTAATCTTGTTACATTTCGGAAAAAAAATTCGAAATACAAGGTTGAGAATAAAATTATTACATTTCGAGAATGAAGTCATTGTGTTTAAAGAAAAAAGTTGAAATAAAATGTTGAGAATAAACATACAATTGAGAATAGAGTCGAAATAAAAAACTTCAATTTAGAGTCGAAATAAAATATTTTCAAATCAAATTTTGTTATTCTCAACAAAGTCGTTAGAGAAAAAAGTCAAAATAAACTTAAATTTAGAGAAAAAAGTTAACACAATTTTGAGAATAGTCGTTTCGACAACAAAATTTCAAGAAAAAATTCTAAATAAAATGTTGAGAATAAACGTTCTTTTTGAGAATTAAGTTAAAAAAATAAAAAATTAAAGAAAGAAAAAAATGTAATGTAGAGAAAAAAGTCGAAATAAAATATTCTCAAAATTGTTTATTCCCAACAAAGTTGTTTTTTCGACAAAAAACATACATTTAGAGAATTTTTTTAAATAAAATGTTGAGAATAAACATTAAATTGAAAATAAAGTCATTGTTTTGACAACAAAAAAACGTACATTTCGAGAAAAAGTCAAAATAAAATGTCGAGAATAAACGTATTACATTTTGAGAATTAAGTTGTTTCGACAACAAAAAACGTAAATTTAGAGAAAAAAGTCAAAATAAAATGTTGAGAATAAAGTCGTGTTTTGAGAAAACCCTTACATTTCGAGAACATTTTTAAAATAAAATGTTGAGAATAAACGTATTAAATGTTGAGAATAAAGTCAGGTTTTGACAACAAACTTACATTTCAAGAAAAAGTTGAAATAAAATGTCGAGAATTAAGTTGTGTTTTGACAAAAAAAAAAAAATTTAGAGAAAAAAGTCAAAATAAAATATTCTCAAAATTGTATGTTTATTCTCAACAGTTTTTGTGTTTTGACAACAAACTTACATTTCGAGAAAAAGTTTAAATAAAATTGTGAGAATAAACGTATTAAATTTTGAGAATTAAGTTGTTTCGACAACAATAAAATGTAAATTTAGAGAAAAAAGTTTAAATAAAATGTTGAGAATAAAGTCGTGTTTTGACAACAAACGCAAATTTAGAGAAAAGACTTTAAATAAATTGTCGAGAATAAACATACTACATTTTTAGAATTAAGTCGTTGTGTTTCGACAACAAAAAAATTTAAATTTAGAGAAAAAAAGTAGAAATAAAATGTTGAGAATAAAAACAAAATTGAGAATAAAGTCGTGTTTCGAGAAAAACATTAAATTTCGAGAACATTTTTGAAATACAATGTTGAGAATAAACGCATTAAATTGAGAAGAATAAAGTAATTTTGACGACAACAAAACTTAAATTTAGTGAACAAAATTCTAAATAAACTTAAATTTAGAGAAAAAAGTTAACACAATATTGAGAATAGTCGTTTCGACAATAAAATTTCAAGAAAAAATTCTAAATAAAATGTTGAGAATAAACTTTCATTTTGAGAATTAAGTTGTTTTGAAAACAAAAAAATTAAATGTAGAGAAAAAAGTCTAAATAAAATTTTCTCAAAATTGTTTATTCCCAACAAAGTTGTTTTTTCGACAACAAAAAACATAAATTTAGCGAATTTTTTTAAAAATAAAATGTTGAGAATAAAAGAAATTGAGAATAAAGTCATTGTTTTGAGAAAAACTTTACATTTCGAGAACATTTTTAAAATAAAATGTTGAGAATAAACGTATTAAATTTTGAGAATAAAGTCGTGTTTTGAAAACAAAAAACGTACATTTAGAGAAAAAATTCAAGATAAAATGTTGAGAATAAAGTCAGGTTTTGACAACAAACTTACATTTCAAGAAAAAAGTCAAAATAAAATGTTGAGAATAAAAGAAATTGAGAATAAAGTCATGTTTTGAGAAAAACCTTACATTTCAAGAACATTTTTAAATAAAATGTTGAGAATAAAGTCATGTTTGTAAAACAGAAAACGTACATTTAGAGAAAAAATTCAAGATAAAATGTTGAGAATAAAGTCAGGTTTTGACAACAAACTTACATTTCAAGAAAAAAGTTGAAATAAAATGTTGAGAATTAAGTTGTTTTGACAAAAAAAAAAAAAATTAGAGAAAAAAGTCAAAATAAAATATTCTCAAAATTGTATGTTTATTCTCAACAGTTTTTGTGTTTTGACAACAAACTTACATTTCGAGAAAAAGTTTAAATAAAATTGTGAGAATAAACGTATTAAATTTTGAGAATTAAGTTGTTTCGACAACAATAAAATGTAAATTTAGAGAAAAAAGTTTAAATAAAATGTTGAGAATAGTCGTGTTTTGACAACAAACGCAAATTTAGAGAAAAGACTTTAAATAAATTGTCGAGAATAAACATACTACATTTTTAGAATGAAGTTGTTTCGACAACAAAAAATTTTTAATTTAGAGAAAAAAATAAAATGTAGAAATAAAGTAGAAAATAAAATGTTGAGAATAAAAAAAAATTGAGAATAAAGTCGTGTTTCGAGAAAAACATTAAATTTCGAGAACATTTTTGAAATACAATGTTGAGAATCAACGCATTAAATTGAGAAGAATAAAGTAATTTTGACGACAACAAAACTTAAATTTAGTGAACAAAATTCTAAATAAAATGTTGAGAATAAATGTATTAAAATTTGAGAATTAAGTCGTGTTTTGACAACAAAAAAAATTTATTTAGAGAAAAAAAGTCAAAATAAACTTAAATTTAGAGAAAAAAGTTAACACAATTTTGAGAATAGTCATTTCGACAACAAAAAACGTAAATTTAGAGAAAAAAGTCCAAATAAAATGTTGAGAATAAAAGAAATTGAGAATAAAGTCGTGTTTTGAGAAAAACCTTACATTTCGAGAACATTTTTTAAATAAAATGTTGAGAATAAATGTATTAAATTTTGAGAATAAAGTTGTGTTTGGAAAACAAAAAACGTACATTTAGAGAAAAAAATCAAGATAAACAGGTTTTGACAACAAACTTACATTTCAAGAAAAAAGTTTAAATAAAATGTCGAGAATTAAGTTGTGTTTTGACAAAAAAAATTTAATTTAGAGAAAAAAGTCAAAATAAAATATTCTCAAAATTGTATGTTTATTCTCAACAGTTTTTGTGTTTTGACAACAAACTTACATTTCGAGAAAAAGTTTAAATAAAATCTTGAGAATAAACGTATTAAATTGAGAATTAAGTTGTTTCGACAACAATAAAACGTAAATTTAGAGAAAAAAGTTTAAATAAAATGTTGAGAATAAAGTCGTGTTTTGACAACAAACGCAAATTTAGAGAAAAGACTTTAAATAAATTGTCGAGAATAAACATACTAAATTTTTAGAATAAAGTTGTTTCGACAACAAAAAAATTTAAATTTAGAGAAAAAAAGAAGTAAAATGTAGAAATAAAGTAGAAAATAAATTGTCGAGAATAGACATACTACATTTTTAGAATTAAGTCGTTGTTTCGACAACAAAAAAATTTAAATTTAGAGAAAAAAAGTAGAA
>CM042262.1:38679115-38716615 GCA_023566225.1 Romanogobio albipinnatus
AGTGGAGTGTGTGTGTGTCTTCAGTGGAGTGTGTGTGTGTGTGTGTGTGTGTCTTCAGTGGAGTGTGTGTGTGTGTCTTCAGTGGAGTGTGTGTGTCTTCAGTGGAGTGTGTGTGTCTTCAGTGGAGTGTGTGTGTGTCTTCAGTGGAGTGTGTGTGTGTGTGTGTCTTCAGTGGAGTGTGTGTGTGTGTGTCTTCAGTGGAGTGTGTGTGTGTGTGTGTCTTCAGTGGAGTGTGTGTGTGTGTGTGTCTTCAGTGGAGTGTGTGTGTGTGTGTGTGTGTGTGTGTGTCTTCAGTGGTGTGTGTCTTCAGTGGAGTGTGTGTGTGTTTGTCTTCATAGGTGTGTGTGTGTGTATTCAGTGAAGTGTGTGTTTGTCTTCTGTGGCGTGTGTGTGTCTTCAGTGGCGTGTGTGTGTCTTCAGTGGAGTGTGTGTGTGTGTGTGTGTATGTGTGTCTTCAGTGGAGTGTGTGTTTGTGTGTGTCTTCAGTGGAGTGTGTGTGTGTGTGTGTCTTCAGTGGAGTGTGTGTGTTTGTGTGTGTGTGTGTCTTCAGTGGAGTGTGTGTGTGTGTGTGTGTGTGTGTGTGTGTCTTCAGTGGAGTGTGTGTGTGTCTTCAGTGGAGTGTGTGTGTGTCTTCAGTGGAGTGTGTGTGTGTGTCTTCAGTGGAGTGTGTGTGTGTGTGTGTGTCTTCAGTGGAGTGTGTGTGTGTGTGTGTGTCTTCAGTGGAGTGTGTGTGTGTGTGTGTGTCTTCAGTGGAGTGTGTGTGTGTGTGTGTGTGTGTGTGTCTTCAGTGGAGTGTGTGTGTGTGTGTGTGTGTGTGTCTTCAGTGGAGTGTGTGTGTGTGTGTGTCTTCAGTGGAGTGTGTGTGTGTGTGTGTGTGTGTCTTCAGTGGAGTGTGTGTGTGTGTGTGTGTGTGTCTTCAGTGGAGTGTGTGTGTGTGTGTCTTCAGTGGAGTGTGTGTGTGTGTGTGTGTGTGTGTGTGTGTGTGTGTGTGTGTGTGTGTGTGTGTGTGTGTGTCTTCATTGATGATTTACACTTGAATTTGGATCAAAAGGTTGTGAAGGGCTGAGCGGGACCAGAGGTCAGAGGTCACTGGCCGTCACACCTCCGCACCAGTGCCATGGTCAGGCGTGTTGGGCGTGGGGTCAGACCCGTCATGAGCCGTGTTTAATGGAGCCGCCGCTGGTGTGAGCGGGGATTGTGGGTAGAGTTAACGAGAGCCCTCCTCAGAGCGGCTGCAGCTCAGGCCTCTCCCTCTGGATTCTGCTTTACTGCTTCCCTTAATGATGTCGATTGTGCCCAATTACGAGCGTCTGAACTGCAGCGTGACGCTAAACCAGTTCACTGGAGCATGTGCTCAATTATCTGCGTATGAAGGGCTGGGATGGAGCACTTCTCCCGGGAATCCTAATGATCCCACGCTGGGAAGAGCTGCAGCTCAAAGGCTCCTCCGGTGTGTGATGGGCTCATGCAGAGCTGCTCAATAATGCACTCATGGATATTCCAGTTGGGCAGTGTCTGGATTGATTCCCAATCCTCTAATGGTCATCTTTACAGTATTAAAGTTCAAGACATTAATTTAAGAGGCAGTAAAAAATTATAATTCAAAGCTGTAAAACACGAGCATGCTTTATAAATATTTGTATTATTTTTATTTAAAATTCTATTTATATATTTAATATTAGTATTATTATGCTTGTTTTTCAATGTATTGAATTTTTTTTGCTTTATAATTATTTTTCAGTAATCCAGTAAAAATTAGCAATTAAAAGAAGCATGAATTAAAGACAGTAAAACAAATATGACCAGGCTTTATAAATACTTTTCTTTTTTTTTTTTTTTTATAATAATAATTTATGATAATTTATGTTTTTATTATTATTATAAAAAAGACACACACATATAAAAAAGAAGTTTTTTTTCATAATTTTTCGGTAATCCGTTTGAATTATTTTACTAATATTTTTTTTAGTAATTCATATTTAATCAATATTTAATGAGTCGATTCTCATTACTGTAATAGTCATTGTTTACACTAAAGTAAAAACAATTAATTATAAAATACCTTTTATAAATAATTGTTATATTTTTGTTTTATATATAAATCATTTGAATATATTTAATATACATTTTAATATATAATTTATATACTTATTAGTGCTGTCAAAAGTTTGTTTTTATAATATATGTTTGTCGTCTGTGTATAATTATTACGCATGTATTTAAGAAAGATTATATATAATATAAATGATACAAATATATGTATATACATGCAAATATTTGTGTGTGTGTGTGTGTATTCAAATATACATAATTATACACAGACGACACACACACACACATATATTATGTAAACACAAACTTTTATTTTGCATTGATGCTTATTATTTTCTATAAGTATTTTGTACATTATGCTTTTCAGTAATCCATCAGCACATGTTTACAGTGTTTAAATGAGCGTAACTGAATGACATGCATACATTAAAAGCAGTAAAACTGTTTACTTTTTTATCATTTAAATATATTATTTATACATTTACTATTTAATACAATATTGTTTTGCATTATAATTCAGTTTTTTCTATTTTATTGCATTATGTCAATGAGAACTGAAGGATGTTGAATGTAAAATAAATAATATTAAATAAATAAACATATAAAAAATCTAATAAAAATAAAGTCTGATGTCCTAAAGCGGGACAGAATGTGTGTGTGTGTGTGTGTGTGTGTGTGTGTGTTTCTGCTGGTTTCCTCTCCACTGCTGTGGGATTGTAAGTTACTGTCTTTGTTGTGTAAGTAAACCGTTACATTGACACTAAACCATCAGCAGCACAAAAGCCACTCGACCTCGATGCCCTCAGTGTGTGTGTGTGTGTGTGTGTGTGTGTGCAGACGGTCATTGTGTCGTTATAGTCGCCCTCTATAAAGCGGCTTCCTGCCCTTAAACACCCCGGGGTGCTGCTCCGTCCACAAAGAGCTGGGCTCTGACCGCCACATTTACTCTGAGAGCTAAAGAGCTCGACTGACCAGTCATGATGATGATGAGTGTGAGCCAGAGCCAATGAGAACGGGAAGGCTAATGTGACCCTGGAGCTCAACACCAGCCCTGTCTCACGGGTATATCTGTGGCAATGGCCAACAAAATGATCCAGTTTTCTTTTGTGCCAAAAATCATTAGGATATTAAGATCATGTTCCATGAAGATATTTAGCACATGTCCTACCATAAATATATCATAAATGTAGTATTGGTAGTGATATGCATGGCTAAGGACTTCATCTGGACAACTTTAAAGGAGATTTGCACCCTCAGATTTTCAAATATTGTCCTAATAAACCACACATCGATGGAAAGATGACTTATTCAGATGGTGTATAAATCTCTATTTTACTGGTTTTGTGGTCCAGGGTCACGAATTATGACGTCTGGTTGATTTAGGCCTTGTGTAGTTTGATCAATTCATAGATATACAGTGATAGTTTGAGTTTTTAGTTCATTAAAATCATATTTTCTTCCGAGCGAGGACACACTAAACGGATGAAAAGTGACAGTAAAGACATTTATAATGTTACGAAAGATTCTCTATTTCTAACAAAGGCTGTTCTTTTGTTTCTATTCATCAAAGAATCCTGAGTTTTCATCATTGATAATGATCATAAATGTGTGTTGAGCATCAGATCCTCATATCAGATGATCAGTGAAGGGTCATGTGACACTGAAGACTGGCGTAATGATGATCATTTCAGCTTTAATCACAGGATATATTCACAGAGAACCGATGATCTACACTGTTTTACTGTATTTTTGATCAAATAAATGCAGCTTTTCAATAACAAGGTCAAGTGGCCGAATGTTCAGTCACATCACAGATTGGCATCGTCTGGATTCAGTTCTACACGACAGAAAATGCCCGTAAATTGCCCGTTTTGACCCGCGTTTGTCAGGCAATAAGTCAATATCAGGCCAGCGAGGGGAACAGCGGTTGACCTCTCGCTATTCTTTAGGGCATTGCTTTTTACAGTAGGATAACAGCGTTTTATTGTTCTTTATGGCTGTTGCTTTGTTAGGCCTGTGTTCTGATAACGGCCATTGGCAGGTCATTAAAGTCCCAGAACAGCCTCTCTTTTATGATAAGGAGTGGACACAACTGAGGTCTATCTGGAACAATGGCTGTTAACGGTCATAAATAGCAGCCAAACTCAGGGCCATCGCACCAGTCTGACCCTCAAAGCATGCTGGGATGTCTCCAGCCAATACGCTGACCCGCAGAGGTACTTGAAAGAATACCAATGTCTGTGTTCAGCAGGAACACGGTCGTCCATGTGATAATTGGCCCACATTAGGAGTCTGAATTTAGGACGCTGTCAAATACGGGTCAATCCTAGAAGTCATGTTAAGCATTGGTTGTTAATGGCGGAGGCTCTTCCGAATGGGGTCCCGGACATGCCGGGTCAAAGCGCCCTTTCGTTTTTACAGCCCGGGAGGTTCGAGCCAGGTGTGAGGTGCTGTTTGAACCGCTGTGACCATGAGGGGGCGAGATTTACGACCCCCCTTGAGCTTAGAAAGGATCCCAGGTCAGGGATGTGTGACTTGTCCTGTTTTATATTCCACAGGAATCCTTGTTCAACCCTGAACTGTGAAACAAGAGCCACAACAGTGCATCGGCGTGATGGATTGGTCTATTTCCAGGGCCGTCCTGAAAACCAGCACAGATAGAGCACTCGCGTGAAGGGGCTCTTCTCCAGGGTTTTGGGAAAACGTTGCTATTTTTGGCTCGGGAGTTTGTGCAAATGACTTCATTCACATCCGTCGGGAGTGTGAACTGGGATTCGACACACTACGGCTCATTCACATGGCTGATTGTCTCGCTCAGATTCGATTGGTTTTCCAAGATAAATATCCAAGGTGTTAAAACAAGATTCGGCCTTTGCAATTTCGGAGGCTCATTGAGTCAAACGATTCATTGGAAAACCCTAATGAAATCCATTTAGAAACATCCCTGTGTTGAGCTGAGACGTGGAATGGCTCTTTGGATTTGTTGGGAACTATTTTCATTGGGGAAATCCTGACGATATTAACGTCTTAAAGTCTTAATTTGGAGCAGAAAGTCTTAAATTCAAAGATCATGCCATTCAATGAGGGCACCGTGATTTCTGCGATGCGGAAAACGTGCACGAAATTGCAGAATCCAATCATAAAAATGGAATTTACTGTAATAAATTTTGGATGAATAAATCAAAAGAAGGTCAGGGATGGATAGATGGTTCACCCCAAAATGAGAATCCTGTCGTTATTTACTCGTCCCAAACCCACAAGACTTGAGTCTTTTCAGAAAATGTGGAATAAACTGCTTGATTCGTAACTTTCTGGAGCGTCAAAGTGGCCAAAACTGTCAATGGAGGGACCGAGAGCGCTCAGATTTCATTCGAATATCTTCATTTGTGTTCTGAAGATGAACGAAAGTCAGTCGAATTTAATGCAACCATTAAAGCAGAAACGGTAAAACTGACTAAAAGAATAAATAAAACAGATTTCATTGGGCTCTACATGCAAAATGAAGAAATGAAGTCTTGTTTTCGGAGAAATTGAACAAAATGATGCTGGTTTAAGCTCAAAACAAGAACAAATATCTGTCCTTGGGTATGATACTTACTTTTTTGTTTGAATTAAGTTGATTTTTATGATCCCATTGGCAGATATTTGTACACATAAATCACTTTCACAAGATTTCTAACCTCAAACTTGCAAAAAAGAATTAAAAAGTACTGGAGATCTGTTGCAAAATTGTATTTTCGAACTTTGAAGTGTCACTACTTATACATTTATATTTAGAGAACATATTAATGTGTTATGTTCCCTTGTGAAATTGTCTTTAATTGCTCTTAGATGGACCTTCATAAGCCTTGCAGAACATCAATATCTTATCGCATTTGCATTCGTGCTGATATTCGTGAAAACGGCACTCTATGGCCTGATATTAATATTAAAAACTAGAGCGCATATGAGGACATTTTTGACATGTATCTGGAATTTTGGGGGCGTTTTTATTCATTTTAGTGGCATTCAAAGTAAAAACCAGTTTGTTTTTTCTGACACCATTGAGCTTTTACACATTAAACTCCAATTGAGATGAATATATTGCTCGGTTCACTAACACTGAGAATCTAAATGAGACCAAAACTATGTCCCAGTGGTTGTGAATGAAAGACGATGTGGTTGAAGTGACTTTTTCCAGTTTCTGAAGCAAAAAAATGTCGCAGTCGACTTGATCTTGTAATTCTGACAGCAAACAATCCTCCAATTTGACTCCGAGCCAATCACTGTCATTTTTCAGCACGTTACTCAATGTTTCGGATGCATGAAAAGCCTCTTAGCAAGTCAGAGGGTTTGTTTATCTTTCGGCAAGCCGCTAAAACCAGTGGGTTCAAACTCCCTCTTCCTCTTTGTTTCTCTAACACAAAGGGCTGTGCTTTGGTCCGGGTCCTGCTGTGTTTGCACCTCTGTGGCCTTGAACGCAACAATGGTGTTGTCCTCCAAAAAACCTCCATCCCATTACCAGCCCTTTTATTCAAGGCAGCAGTCGTAAAGAGCTGGGTGAACAGTCGCCATCTATTATAGGCTTCCTATATTTGGGGGATTTGAGCTGCAGTTGTTGTCCAGTTTGGTAGGACAAGATCATTGGCCTGTTAACTGAGCTGTTGAATCTGACACGTTTTGCAGACCCCAAGGGACGTTTCCATTTCATGAGCACAAAGTTGTTGGTTTGTGGTGCAGTGCTTGAGGTAACAACAAAGACCACCCTGGGTAGAAGAATTGAGTTTCATAACTTCCTCCATCATCCTTCATTCAGGAAACCACGGCCTCGTCCTCCTGGACGGAGCACAAACTCTGAGCTTTGTTTGTTTAAACAACAGGAAGGTCTTCACCTTTAGCACATTCCACAGGAAATTAAAGGCGAGGTGAGGTAAACTTGTCTTTCCAGGCAGGACACTGAGGTTTTTGGGGTCAAAAGGTATGGCGTCCATAAAGGGGGGAATTCAGTTCCAGTCATTTTCCAGCTGTTGAAATGAGTTTTTCTGTCAAAAAACCTTGTTCCTTTGGGTCTCCTGGTGGTTTGGCAACTTCTTGCGTTTGGAGTTCAGATCCTAAAAGTAACTAAGTAAGCGTTTCAATGCCAATGGAAGACAAAAAGTGTGTATTTCCCCAAACGGCGTGCGAAACACCCGTACGGAAGTGGATTGGCTCTGGCTGGGACGGCCTTTTTGATTTGCATGGCAAACGCTGTGTAAGGTAGCATGTGGAGTCTTTCGGGCATTGTGGTCTGGATCTGCTGACATCATTGTTGACTTGAGACGTGAAAGAGTGACGTTTGACTGGAACTGCATTTAATGCGTGAAGGGTGCAGCTCACTTCTTTTTCACTTTTGCTTAAGTTTGGATGGTGCATTTTCACGTCTATTCTCACAGTTAAGCGGTTGAGCCATGCAAAAATAGATATTTGTGGAGAAAATGATCTTTTTTGTAGCTTATATTGGTGAATTCATGGCAATTCTGATTGAAAAGTGCCATCTCAGAACACATACTTAAATATGTTCAATGCAAAAAGTGATTTTCTTACTCATTTACCAGTTCAAATATCGAAACATTCTTAAATCAAATCATTTACTTGAGATGCAAAATGACCGGAAGAAATGTATACAAATTAGGTGAGGCACTGTCAGGTATTTTATCTTATTTTAATCATAAAATCACTTTTTAATTTGTATTATTTCTTAGATGTCGTCATTTTGCTTCTCCAGTAAATGTATCTTGATTTTAAAAATGTTTAAAAAGACAAAAACACGGAAGATGTCAGTGTTGAATGCTAAATTTAACCCATTATTTTCCATTATTTGAACCCATTTTTATGTTTTAAAACTAAATTCTACCCTGGAGATCGTTAATGTTGTAAAAAACATTACGTTTTATTGTAGAAAATACTTAAAAACTCTAAGTTGAATTCAACGTTATTTGCCGTATTTTTGTAATTATTATATTTTAGTACATTTTTCAAAGCACCACAATTTTGTGACGTTTGTATGTATAAGAGCATGCGTGTCCAGGTGTATTTAGACCCAAAGAGAGTCGCTCAAGAAACCCGAGGAAGAAACCGAGCATCGCTCATGATGTGAAGTGTGTTTGAAGTGAAGGGGGTTTGGTTTAAAGGGTCTGGAGCCCACGCTGAGGGCCGAGCTCGGGTTGTCGGGGGAGTGGCTCTGCAGGACTGCAGTAAATGGAAGAGACATCTGCTGGAGTTGTTCTCCACACACTCTACTGTACGCGTCCTGTGCCGTCGGCTCA
The DNA here is from genome assembly GCA_023566225.1 of Romanogobio albipinnatus. NCBI lineage: Eukaryota > Metazoa > Chordata > Actinopteri > Cypriniformes > Gobionidae > Romanogobio > Romanogobio albipinnatus. The sequence continues at coordinate 38,687,452 of CM042262.1, forward strand.
CACACACGTGTCTGCTTTGGATTTAGATGGGATGAGGCTCAAACTGAGAACATGTAGTCAAGGAGCCACGGGACTTTTGGAGAACACAATTTGATTCGGAAAGCATTGAATAGCTTGAAGACGTTGCTGAGCGAGCAGGTATGGTTTTGAAACTTTGGTGCGTATGTCACATTTAAAAGACGGCTTTGAGTGCACATTTAACCTATATTTTGATGTGTCATGTCCTACTTCTAGCTATATTTGGACGCTTTTATAAACTAGGGCTAATTGTAGGTGGTGCAGCACAGATTTGAAGACTCTGTTGAAAAGGAAAAAGGTGTCAGAGAGGTGTGTTGTGGGTAAATATCAGAAGCTTCTAGTCATCTGGCTCCAGCCGGTCAGAACGCAGGTGGTCTTTCTCTAATGTCTTCAGTCTGTTGGGACAAGCCTCGAAACCATTTGGTCCTGGAATAACACTCGGGTTCTTCAAAGTTTGGCCAAAAGTTTGGGAGGATCACCCAAACGCTACAAAATGAGTCCTTCCTGTCTATGCATTCTCTGGTATCACTTTTTTTTAGCTCTGATAACCCTAGACATGTCACGATCTTGGCATTAGAGCATCATAAATATATTTTCAGTGCTTTGGAGGGTCTAGTAATCATAATTGGTAATCGGATAACCATGTGCAATCCGTTGATTAACAGAAGTGGTTGATTCTAATGGCACGTTTTGCAATATTTTGTTGGGGAATTTTGGGTAAACATTGAATTTTGAGTCGCCTAAATATTGTGAGTGCTTTTCATATCGTATACATCTAATTTGCCATCATGTGAATATCAGTATTATTTTGACACATCTAATTATTTGTCCATATGATCTTTTGAGGGCTGTAGTTTTGGACTTGTTTGTTTTACAAGATTCAAAGATGCTTTTGTACTCAAGTGTTTTTGGAAGTGACATGTCAAAACAAACGTCTGTATTTGTTGGATTGAAGTTTTATTACTGGCTCAACAGCCGTGGAGGGAAACTCCTCATTTGTGGAGCGCAGGAATCGCTCACATCGACTGCCAGTTCTGCTGTTCTTAACATTAAATCCATAGACAGAATTACAGCACTGACTCCAGGTCTGGACTGGGCCAAATCAAACAGGTCCTGACGGGCCGGACTAATGGAGCGGCATTGGTGCCAGTGGATCTGCTGAACATTTCCACATTTACCGGGCTTAATTAAGGCTTGTTTTTACACACACACACTATTCCTAATCATCTCATTAACCACATAATTTTTAATACACTCATAATAAGTGCCATTCTGACTAATTTAGCTGAGAAAAATGTGGAAGTTACTCAGTAAAGCCATGTTATGTTCAAAACTTACGTAACTACCACTATCCTCACAGTAATTGATTTGAGTCAATCAGGTTTAACTCAGTTAACCCATGCTATTTCTGTGAGAACCTCTCACATTTCTACACTTCCCTGAACCAAAGTCGTGGAAATGGGCTATACGATGTCATTTGTTGGGGCTTGACCTGGTGTCCTCAGGACGCTTGTGCAAATGTTGTATCATTTTCATTAGCCAAGTGAAGGTATGCATCATTCAATGTGGAAGTAAAGGTGCTTAAAAGGCATTTATTCACTTTAGGTCTTCATGAAATTGATTCTTTGCTATGCTGAGGGTCCATTACCATAAGAGTCACTGGCAGTTACCCTTGTGTGATCACCCGGGGTCCATCCCCTCCCCAGGCAACTCGCCCTCCACCCATATCTACCCCCCCATTGAGGGCCATTCAGGCCTCCCGTGGGTGGATCTAACAGATATGCATCTCAGACCTCCAAAGTCATGTTAACAAGCAGCTCTACAAGAGAGCAGGCTGTTAAACACTCTGGGCTAGAGGGCTTTTTCAGGGCGAGCGGTGCAGACAGGAACTGCCTTCGGGTTCCCAGAGGTGCCTGCGATTCACTCAGAATCACTCAATCGTAAAATGGCTGTTTATTTTCGATGAAACATTACTGCAGTTTCTCTCGACTTGAGTTGCTGATTAGATCTGGAGGCTCAGGAAGTGATGCTGATGGCATCTAAGACAGAAATTAGCATACTTAAGCAGACTGTTTAGCAGAAAGGGTGTTGCCACTTTGAGCTCTTTTCCTGTGTCATTGACTTCCTTTGAAGAAAATATCATATCCTAGAGGATTTTGCACCACCAGAACACCAGACAGGAAATGTATTTCTTCTGATATGATTACATAACTAGGTGAATGAGGAGTCTCTTACAGGAACCTTTAATCGGGTCTTCTGAGACAAGTTCAGGGTATATGAACACCTAAAATTAAGTACTTGGGTGAAGAAGTCACCATCTTTGAACATTTTGGGCCTCTGTCGGAGATTTCCACTGAATTCAACTGAAGACAATTTCAAGCCTGAGCAAAAAAAACCAACATGTTGGGTCATTTCAGTTGTTCATCTATAGATGGGATTGCAGGGGGTCAGGCACGATTGCTTCAAAGTCTCAAATGTGAACTACCACAGATAAAACATCAATGAAACTGTGTTGCAATACATGCATCCAGTGTTAATTGATAGTTAAGCATTCTGATTATCTTTGTATTGTGTACTTGTGTGCCTTAGTAAATTTAACAAAATTTTGGTTGAGAATGAAACCTGTTTTTTAGGACCATTAAGATTTGTTCCCCCACATTCTGGCATGACTTGTATGAAAACTAAGCACATTTTCCCTCCTACCAATTCTCTATCCCATTGCAATGCAAAAAAAGTCCACTGATTCTCTTTAGTGCGAAATATGATCTGACAATTCTTGCCACTTTTTGTGAGATTCGCCCTTTCATTGTTGATGCACGTATTCTGGATGCATCTTCCCGTTCCGGTCTAAATTGCTGTACATGTGAAACTACCACCTGTCATTGGGTTCATTCCATCCATCTCACCTGTTTTTATTCCAAAAACAGCAGCTCCAGAGATCAAAGCATCAGATGATGTGTCACTCAGCAGGACGTGATGCGGTGTGGCAGGTTCTAAAACACTGTCCTTAACAAACAGCACAGGGGCTTGAAGAAAGACATGGTTTTCAAACATTACCATATGGCTTTGTTATGCTTGGTGTCCTGAATGGACTTCAAAGGAGTGACAGGGAATGACGCAAGAGATCTTGAGAAGTTTCAGTCCTCTGTCTGTTTGAGCTGATAGAACAGAGTCAAGTTAACTATGTTCTTGGGAAAAAATCATATATGGCATGCATTAGTGCTCAACTTGACCAGAAGAGCGTCCCAATAGAAGGATATGGAAAATACCAGAAAGCTTCCACGGTGATGATGAGTCAGGAAAATGCATTAAAGTAAATAGACTGTAAAAGAGTTAGGATGGTTGAAGTTTGGAGGGAATGTCCGACCACATCACGGCAAAACTCGGCACAATAGCAGTAACAATAAAACCGCCATCGTTTTATGAGAAGAATCTATTTAACAGGCCTCCAGTCTGGGATGGAAGTCACCGTAAACTGCCATGAAATGTTTTAGGTCGCGTTATTGTTCTCATCCCAATACAATGTATCTTACGAGGCGTTTTATCGTGTGGTTTCGGGATCCCTGACACACTGTTCCCTCTTAACCACTCCAGGAGGTCTTTCTGATGAACCTCGAGAATTCCGGCAGTTTCCACGGCGGCGTGAGGCAGCTGGACATGGAGCCGAAGGTCAGCAAGCTCACGTTCGGCTTCCAGCGGAGCTCCACCTCGGATGACGACTCGGGCTGTGCCTTGGAGGAATACGCTTGGGTGCCACCAGGACTTCGACCAGAGCAGGTAAACCAATCTCTATGGGCTTATGAATGTCTAGAACTTATTGGAGCATTTAACAGAGAATTCGTTAATGCTACACACGTCAGGCAAGAAGGCAGCATGAAGCCAAAATGGCTGCATTGTTTTGAGAGGTAAAAACCGCAATAACAACCATGTCACAAAATGCAAAGCAGTCCCATGTCTTCAGTTTCAGGGAAAGAGTCTGCTCTGTAATGGCTAAATAGTATCGTGATATCTTAACACAATGTGCAAGTTGTTATAAAGTAAATACACCAGATGTGATCTTTATTAAAATTCCAAAATGTTGGTCAATCATTCTGTCAGCAGACCTAGTCATAGTCACTAAGATTTAGAGGACCTTACTGCATTTTTGCAGGCACAGCTAAACACTGTGAAGGAAGCACCCCACAGGCATTTGGGAACAGGAAATGCTGCTTTTTATTTACAAACTACTTCATGGAAAATCTGCAAGTCATTATCTCAAGCTGCCAGACAAAAGGGCTTGAAATGATGAGGAAAAGCAGTTTGCTAACAGCCAAGCTCGCAGCCACAACTTTTTTTTTTCCTGGCATTGTCCGCAAAGGCGGTCCTCTCGTGCCTGGAGGCGCGCTGATGTGGCGCTGATTCCAGTCGGTGTCCCACACTTCCCCCGGCTGTCCTTAAGAGCACCCTTGAATAAAATCTGAAGTGAAAAGCAATTTGGAGACCCCTAAAATCCCAGTGCAGCTTTTGTGTTAAATGCAAGAGGCAACTGTAATGCCTTTATAGCAGCCATTCTGTGAATTGCCCTGCAGATTATAGGTGATCATTGTGGGCAAGAACACAAACACTCAGGAATAGTGTTGTTCAAGTGCCTAAGGCTCAGTTCCAGAGGTAATATCAGCTTGAAATGAGGGTGATTTATGGTGCCGCTGATCATCAGGTCTAAATGCCATTCCAGTAGACTGACTCAATAGCAGCAGGACTCTCTTTATGAAGGAAAAGACAAGCACAGTCCAGCTATTTATCTGGAGGCTGTTACGACCAGCACTCATAAAGAGTTCCCACTCACAAGGCATAGGTCACGGTGTCATAGAAGCACAATAGAGTACAGTAAAAACCTTTCCTCAGTCCAAAACTGGTGGCTCAGGTTTCAGAAAAGGTCAGTTAATGGTAATGGTAATGTTGACAGGTACACAGGAACGACCTAACCTGGTACACATGGTATTAGCATTTGTCTCTGGAGATCCGATCACAAGTGCTCAGCTGTGAAAGATTGATTTCATTGAGGTCTCTGATCTCATGACCAACAACGAAAAACACACCATTTCTGATCGAATCGCTTAAGACAGATGTTGGGCTAGTCTAGTGTAACTGCTTTTTGGACTTTGTGCATATTCTCCAAGGAATGACTGACCCGATTTGTCTCCGTCTCACCTCTAGGTACAGCTCTACTTCTCTTGCCTACCTGAGGACAAAGTCCCTTATGTGAACAGCCCCGGGGAGAAATACCGCATCAAGCAGCTCCTGTACCAGCTACCGCCTCATGACAATGAGGTGAGTTTACCGAAACAAAGGAAAGTAAGACCTTCATCAACAGCCATGAAAGCCTCTATTGTTTCCCCAACATCGCTGCAGTCCAAAATGCCCACACATCACATTTCAAAACCCCCTCAAATAGCTTTTAGACTGCAACGTGGTGTGGGTGTTTATAGCTTCATGGGTTTAGAGCTTTACCACATTCCCTGCCATCACAGAAAGAAGCTTTGTCACTTCATATCTCTGTGGGTTCTTGTACAATGAGACGTTTGAGCTGAAGATTGTATGATGTGTTTGGGAAGACTCGATTTGAGACATACAACTTAAAACATGCATAGTTTGTGTTTTTCAGTGTATGACGCTTAATTTAGCTCTTTAAATATCAAGAGATGTTCCACGTTCTTGTGTTAATGTATTGTCAAACAATATTTCTCATGGTTGAAGCAAAGTTTCCTGGCCATGCTTACAGATGCCTCTAGTTTGCATTGCATTAGAGTCAAGTCAACTTTATTTATATAGCGCTTTTAACAATGCAGATTGTTTCAAAGCAGCTTCACAGTGTTAAACAGGAAAATAATGCAACAGAATTTTATTCAGCCGTACAGCCGTTCTGGAGAAAGCGGTGATGTCATCAGCTCATTTCATACAGTGGCAGTGTGGGCTTTAGATCAGTAATTAGATCAGTAATTTAGTTTATATGGTTAATTAAGTTTTAGATTTATTTGGATATTTAGTTGAAAAATTGAGTGTCCCCAACTGAGCAAGCCAAGCCAGAAGTGACAGTGGCAATGAAACCAAAACCCCATCAGGTGACCTAATGGAGAAAAATAAACCTTGGGAGAAACCAGGCTCAGTCGGGGTGCCAGTTCTCCTCTGGCCAATTAACAAACAGCGCATGATTATTATTCTGGCAAGAGCCGGAGACGGGTTTATTGAGGATGATGTGTCGATTAAATAATTATTGAATAGGAATAATCAAAATATCGGAGTCATCACGCCGGAGACGGGTTTATTGAGGATGCCGTGTCGATGAGGCAATTTTAGGGGGAGTCTAATTGAGAAGAATGGGGATTTGAATGGGGATGAGTATAGATGGTTTGCCAAACTGATGCACCATCATGCGAACTTGAGAGAATTTCATCTTTTTCAGCAGTGCACTCTAATGTAGACTTTTGTTGGATCCAGATGTGCTTTTGGAAACCAAATTCTCTATATCCCCAGTTGTCTTTCCACACACTCAAAACACATTGCATGCATTTGCATTTGTCAAACTCTCCTTCAATGCTTTCTCTAGTGTGTAAGCACATTAAAATAACACTTCATTTGCTCAAAAGACCCTGCATGTGGTCCGCAAGGGCTTCTTTCTTGATAGTTTGACAGCAAACACGTTTTAAATGTCTCCCTCAGGTGCGATACTGCCAGTCTCTCAGTGAAGAGGAGAAGAAGGAGCTTCACATGTTTAGCGTGCAGAGAAAGAAAGAGGCCCTCGGGCGAGGAACTCTAAGACTCCTGCCAAGGACGATGCTTCATGCCATGTGTGAACACGTAAGTGTTTAAACCAAGGTTAATGTGATGCAAGAAGTGACTGTTTGAAGCTGATTGTTTATTTTAAACATCTTCAGTGTGGAGAGAACGTCAGTGGAGGGGAGATGCTGGTGTTTGCTTCCAGAGCGGGACCTAGTCAGTGTTGGCACCCATCGTGCTTCACATGTTCCACCTGCAATGAGCTCCTGGTCGATCTCATTTACTTCTACCAGGACGGGAAGGTCCATTGTGGACGGCATCATGCTGAATTGCTAAAGCCACGCTGTTCCTCCTGTGATGAGGTGAGTTGATTCATAGTTCTGTGCATGAAACAAGGCCTGTTATATCATGGATGCTCTTATTCATTTGTCGGTGTCACAGATTATTTTTGCAGACGAGTGCACAGAGGCAGAGGGTCGTCACTGGCATATGAAGCACTTTTCCTGCTTTGAATGCGAGACAATCCTGGGTGGTCAACGGTACATCATGAAGGATGGTCGGCCCTACTGCTGCGGTTGCTTTGAGTCTCTGTACGCGGAATACTGTGAGGCCTGCGGCGAACACATCGGTAAGCCCAAATGTGCCTCTCTGATGTCTCAACGTCATTTACCACAAACCACGTTTTGCTTCTGCCTGCAAGAAGCTGACCTTTAACTCCTGTTTATTTTTTCTCTAGGGGTGGACCATGCCCAAATGACGTATGATGGCCTTCACTGGCACGCCACAGATGCTTGTTTTAGCTGTGTTCAGTGCAAGAGCTCCTTGCTCGGTTGTCCCTTTCTTCCCAGACAAGGCAGGATCTACTGTTCCAAGACCTGCAGTCTAGGGGAGGACGTCCATGCTTCTGATTCTTCTGATTCAGCCTTCCAGTCCGCAAGATCTCGGGAATCACGCCGCAGTGTGAAGATGGGAAAAAGCAGCCGCTCCGCAGACCAATGCCGACAATCTCTTCTATTTTCACCCGCATGCAATTACAAGTTCCCCGGACTCTCAGGGAACGCTGATGACACCTTGTCCAACAAGCTGTCACAGCTAAGCTTTGCAGACAACCACTTTTGGAGGAACAGGGAGGAGCAGGAAGCTCCCGAGGACCATGAGGAATGGGCCGAGCATGAGGACTACATGACCCAGCTCCTCCTTAAGTTTGGTGAACATGGCATGTTCCAGCAGCCGGAGGACACCAGGCCAAACGACCTCTGGATGACTGACTCAGATGTGAAAAACAAGACTGAGCCAAGGATGCCAGGCAGTGGTGGGAATGGCAGTCTGGCCTGTAAAAGGTACAAGGCAGACATGTACTGGGCACAGTCCCAGGATGGACTAGGTGACTCTGCGTATGGTAGTCACCCTGGACCCGCGAGCAGCAGAAAGCTCCAGGAGCTCGATCTGGAGCATGGAGCCAGCTTTAAGCTTGAAGATAAACAGTGGTATAATGACTCTTTGGAGTGCATCACGGATGAACTTAAGCAAGCAGAGCAGAACATGAGAGACTCAATGGACTCCTTGGCGCTCTCTAACATCACAGGTGAGACTAAAGGATTTATGTGCAAGTGATATTTGCTGAGTGCAAAGTGTGTGAGGCAGTTGGGGGGGGGGGAATCTGAGGAATGGATATCCAGATGTAATGTTTTACTAGTGTGTGCAGGACACTATAGTTCATTTATGTAAGTAAGGATAGAAAAATAAAATAAACTGTGACATACTATACCCAAACATTCATCATACAGTGACTACCAATACAAATGTTGGGAGCAAAATGATTCAGACACTTTGACCTGAGCATGTTTTGCTGAAGTGTTTTTTCTTTAATTGTGACCTTTTACACCACAGACTGAACAAAATGAAGCATTGCTTGGTCATTGGTTGACCTAAAATCTAATTGTGTACTTAAATTTAACAGCTGATTGGTTGATTGTAATCCATTACATCCCTTTCTATCAAAGTTATCTGACATTATCAAGATGAATTTGTTCCGAAACAGTTGAAGGTGTCTGAATATATTTTGGTTTGACTGTACATTAGTTAGGCTAGTAGTTTTAGATGTGGTATCGGAATTGAAATAGAGAATTGTTAAAGGGGTGGTTGATTTTGATTTGACTTGTTTAACTTTAGTGGGTGTGTAGTGTTGCTGTTCGAGCATAAACAACATCTGCAAAGTTACGATGCTCAACGTTCAAAGCAAAGGGAGATATTTTATTTTATGGTAAAACAGGTTTGTGTGTAATTTTGGTACCAAACTGGAATTTTGTATTTCTGGGATGTTGTCATTGAACATCAGGCACACCATGCCATTTTAAAATTCTACTTCTAGAGTATTGGATGTCATTTGTATAATCTCAACTTGTGTGATCCTTTCAGGTGCTTCAGTCGATGGGGATATAAAAGAGAAACAGTTGCTCTACTCGTTGCAAAAGTTCTCTGAGCTTGAGAACAGCAGCAACATGGGGACGCTGAATTCATCAGTGCTGCACAGGAGCACCAACTCCCTGAAGAGCCTCACCTCCGAGCTTGAGCGTGTGGAGGTTATTGAGGAGGAGGAACAGGAGCAGGTGGTCCCGCTCCCTGAGGAGAGGCCCAAACCACCTCACTTACCTGTCTTAAGAAGGTCCAAGTCCCAGACCAAACCTCAGCAGGTAAAGTTCTCAGATGATGTTATAGATAACAGTCGATACGATGACCTGGAGGTGCGGCAGCCTCCCATGAGCGAGCGCACTCGTAGACGAGCGTACCACTTTGACGAGCAAGACCAGCAGCGCCACCGGCATCACCACCGGCGAAGGAGGAGTCGCAAGTCTCGTTCGGACAATGCGCTTCACTTGGTGCCCAAAGAAAAGGCCCGCATGTGCTTTAAGGAGGATCGTCGCCAGCACGAGCCGGGTCCTAACGCGCACCACAGACAGCCCTATGCCCACGCAGACTCTGATTTGCACAGCCAGGCGGCAGAGAGGTTTTTACGTCTTTACGGGGACGAAGACGACTGGTGCTCTACTTGCTCCTCTTCATCGTCTGAATCAGAGGAGGAAGGCTTTTTCCTGGGCCAGCCTATCCCACAACCAAGACAACCTCGCTACCAATATTACGCTAATGAACTTCCCATTGGCACAAGGACAAAGTCCAAACAGAAGAGAGGGCGAAAGGGCAAAAACTGTATCATTTCATAGAATCGGCATGAACGTTTGCAACAGTCGATCAGCATCTTAATACGCCGTTTATCAAATGCCATTCTGGAGCTTGCTTTAAGCTGTTATTTTTGAAAACATCTGGTTCCAGGTTTCTCTGTCCAGGACATATTGCAGTGGTCTTGCCGTACAGTGACGTTTGTTGGCCAACGCAGTATTTAAACCATGCTTTCTTTCAGCAATAATGCATATTAGGTGATAAGTGATTATAGTCTTTGAACGAACCAGAAGAATATACTATTTATAAAGCCGCTTTTAGAGACTAATGGAGAGAATAATTTAACTTTGCAAAAATGAATGTGTATATATTGTAAAATGTTGAGTTAAAGCTAATATTTTTATATCCCTGAGTTTCAAAAGATTTTTTTAAAGAATGTTACTGAAAAAAGTACTAAAGAACTTGCTCCACTTTTGTTAATCAGGGTTTTAAAAATAAGTATGTATCGCCACGGTCAGCATTGCTGCTCAGTTTGTACATGACGTATTATCCAAAGCCAATTCGAGTGTCATATTATTGATCATACAGACAGATCACTGTAATCTGTATAAATGCAAACTGGAAACGCAAGGCTAATAATAAAAAAATGAGATGTATATAAATATATACATGCACATTTTGTGTCTACTATCTCCACATGAATCCTATTGTGCATTGACAGTTTTGACCGTTTTTTTATTGGCTTGTATCATGAGTGCAGCTTTTTAAAGTCTTTAAGTATCAGATAGGTTTGCTTTATACACTCTATATACTGTGACAAAGGTACGCTAAATAACACCGTTAACATCAAACAACAATTTAATGACAAACATCTTAGGCATTCTAGACAAAACTGTGTCCTCAACTAACAGCAAAAATGCAACATTTTAAATTGAGATAGTAAAGAATGAGTAGGAATGGGAAATCACCACATGGGATGGGTCAATACAATAAAAACTGTGAACTACAGTTAGAAAATATAAGGTGAACCGTGAATTAAAAGCTTAACAAATGGGCATTGAACGTGTAGCTGTGCTGAATCACAACTAGATCCAAACAAACGCTACCAGTTGAGGAAGCGTGAGGAGTTATCGGGTTATGGATTGTGGTTCGGTTTGAGCAGTGCGTTCACCTCGGAGATGAATTGGCTGAGGTTTTCCAAGCATCTCTCCCTGATGTCAAGCAGGCTCTTTTTCAGCGCTGTCAGGAGCTTCAGTTCCAGAGTTGCATCTTTGGATATAAGCATCTTCACCACCATTCCCAAAGTCTCGCAGTCCTGTTTGTACAACTGGAAAAAGATGAACAGCTGTTGGACTCTTAGCACAAAGTGAGGTACTTAAAGATAAAGTGGATTAGTACTTATATTTCTGCGATAGACCTGCACAGAATCAACGGAACTTGTTGTGTATCTTCTATTTTGGGTGAAAATCTGTATTTATATTAGGGCTGTAATCTCCCAGTCGATTAGTCAATTATTAGTCAATACGTTCTGGCTCGACCAAAATTCTGATTTTATGCCGCGTTTATTTCGTTAGTTTTTGGAGAGCACTAATTGCTAATGGGGATGTTTTCAGAGCACAGGTCTCAGTCTGTCTTCAGAACACCCCCTTGTTTCCACTTCTTTTGGATTAGCCCAACCCACTGGTGAAGAGAAGTCTCTCGCTTGTCCTTTGTTTTTCATTCCCCGCTGGCTCAAACGCACGCCCATAGCTGTAAACTTGAGGAACGCCCATCAACATACACATGAGGGGAAGCGTCACAACACCACGCTTCAGTCGAGCCGCAAAAGTGGATCTGTACTGTCGGTTTTGCCGCGTTCATTTGATCAGGTAGAGAGCACTGATTGCTAATGGGGGTGTTTTCAGAGCAGCCCTGTTTCACAGGTCACAGTCTGTCTTCAGAACACCCCCTTGTTTCCACTTCTTTTGGATTAGCCCAACCCACTGGAGAAGAGAGACAGATTGAAGAAGGCTAGTTTGCTGTATATTATTTATTTAATTGTGAGAGCGTTTTTTCTGCTCTTGATCTGGCTTGTTTAATAAATATTCCTTTTTTATTAAAGTGGACGTGCCTTTTGTGTTTAAGAGTAAAAGCTTTAAGTTAATAGTCTATTCGTGTCTCAGCCGTGAAGCTGAGCTGATCCTGTGTTCACAGAGCGGCTGAAATGAGTGTCTGTCAGTTATTACAATACATTATGTTGCATATTCCTCAAAAGTTCTTGTGATATCACTAGATGACAACATAGTGCTATATTTTGGGAAATCATAGGCTATGATGGTGCACGTGATGCTGTCAGAGCCGAAAGACTCGTGTGTCAGACTCACTTCAGTGCAAAATAATCAGCTCAAAAATAATTTTATATACTGCAAATAGCTACTAGTTTTTTATGTTTATTTATAATTCATTTAGGCAGACAACAAGGCCACCAAGTACTGCGCACAGTGTGCAGCTAATTAATTTAAAGGTTTTTTCCCAAACGTCATTTTTTGTCTAAAATTTCAGGACCTCAGTCGACCAAGATTTTCTTTGATTGATTACAGCCCTACTTTATATATGGTTACATTTGTTGTAGACGAATTCAAATTCTGGGAAATGCATTGGTTGTTCTGTGCAGGTCTGTATATGACTGATGTGAATTTAGCCAGTGCAAATGATCAACAGGACAAACTGTTTGTTGGCAGGTGATGACGTGTCTCTCTAACCGGAGCTTTGCTTTTCAAGAGCTCGACAAAGCGGTTTCCCTGTGTACTAAACGACACTTTGACCTCCAGCGAGTAAGTCGTTTGGCTGTAAACTTAACAGCCGTGCGTTTGGAGGCCAGAGACTATGGGAAAATGTCCGGCAACAGGTGTGTGACAGTGCGTTTGCATGGAGACCTAAAGGCTGGAAAAGTGTTGAGGCTAGTTAGAACTGCTAAGTTATTTCACACCAGACTTTAAAGGCCAACAAATTCTCCCCGGGTTTAAAGACGTGCAAAAACGGTGCTTAAAAGGTTTATTATGCCCCAAGTGTGACGTCCGAGGTGCGATTGGCGTTTATTTGATCCGTGCTGTAGGGAAGGTCTGGAGTTCATGTACATAAATGAAGGATTAACGCATCCTGTCAGGATTTAAAGGAACGTTTCGGTTAAGATCATGTCCATTACCACAGAAGATAAGTTCAACTCATTTCTTGAATTAACTATGTGAATATTCTCTCACATTAAATCCCATATTTCAACGTACCCACAGCCATCTCTTAAACACTGTTTACGAGTAAACTCCATCCACGGGAATTGGCAAAACAATCTTACAGCAATTCATAACTATTTTACGTTTTGGCCAACTGGTGGCAATTCGTATGATTTTGTGCACTCTTTACTTGTGCAATTTTGTTCAATCTGCTTGACTGTTAGGTATAGGAGCTTCATGCTTTAAAAAACCCCATACATATTTGTATGAATTGCATAATTAAAATTCATATGAAATCGCCACCTTGTAAAATAGTTACCTGTTCTCATTGGATCGAGTTGGAATTACATCACCAGAAGTTAAGTACACTTCCAAAAACAAAAACAAATCTTAGTATTTTTGTCTTATTTTCAAGATCTGAACATTCATCAAAATACATTTACTGGAGAAGCAAAATGACTGAAGATATTAAGTGTTTTCCCTTGTGTTCTGATCACATTGGCTTAAAATTACTACATTTTGATGATTTTTTCTGCTTCTCCAGTAAATGTATCTTGATTTAAGAAGGCTTAGATATTTGTCTATCTAAACTGACATCTATCTGACATTTGTCGTCTTTGGCTTTGGCTTGCTCAGTTGGGAACCCTAAATTTTCAGCTATATCACTGATCAGCTCATTTCAGTTATCATAAAGTCATAATTAAGAGATAAAATGTTGACAGCTCATTTCAGTTATCATAAAGTCATAATTATAAGATAAAATGTTGAAAATATGATTTTAAAAGTCCACATTATTAGATAAAAAGTAAAATACGGCATGCTAATTCATAATTATAAGATAAAATGTTGAAAATATGATTTTAAAAGTCCACATTATTGGATAAAAAGTCAAAAATACGGCATGCTAAGTCATAATAGTGAGATTAAAAGTCGAAAATAAGGCATGCTAAATCATAATTATAAGATAAAATGCTGAAAATATGATTTTAAAAGTCCACATTATTAGATAAAAAGTCAAATACGGCATGCTAAGTCATAATTATAAGATAAAATGCTGAAAATATGATTTTAAAAGTCCACATTATTAGATAAAAAGTCAAATACGGCATGCTAAGTCATAATTATAAGATAAAATGTTGAAAATATGATTTTAAATGTCCTCATTATTAGATAAAAAGTCAAAAATATGATTTAAAAAGTCATAATAGTGAGATTAAAAGTCGAAAATACGGCATGCCAAGTCATAATTATAAGATAAAATGCTGAAAATATGATTTTAAATGTCCTCATTATTAGATAAAAAGTCAAAAATGTGATTTAAAAAGTCATAATAGTGAGATTAAAAGTCGAAAATACGGCATGCTAAATCATAATTATAAGATAAAATGCTGAAAATATGATTTTAAAAGTCCACATTATTAGATAAAAAGTAAAATACGGCATGCTAAATCATAATTATAAGATAAAATGCTGAAAATATGATTTTAAAAGTCCACATTATTAGATAAAAAGTCAAATACGGCATGCTAAATCATAATTATAAGATAAAATGCTGAAAATATGATTTTAAATGTCCTCATTATTAGATAAAAAGTCAAAAATGTGATTTAAAAAGTCATAATAGTGAGATTAAAAATCGAAAATACGGCATGCTAAGTCATTATTATAAGATAAAATGCTGAAAATATGATTTTAAAAGTCCACATTATTAGATAAAAAGTCAAATACGGCATGCTAAGTCATAATTATAAGATAAAATGCTGAAAATATGATTTTAAAAGTCCACATTATTAGATAAAAAGTCAAATACGGCATGCTAAGTCATAATTATAAGATAAAATGTTGAAAATATGATTTTAAATGTCCTCATTATTAGATAAAAAGTCAAAAATATGATTTAAAAAGTCATAATAGTGAGATTAAAAGTCGAAAATACGGCATGCTAAGTCATAATTATAAGATAAAATGTTGAAAATATGATTTTAAATGTCCTCATTATTAGATAAAAAGTCAAAAATATGATTTAAAAAGTCATAATAGTGAGATTAAAAGTCGAAAATACGGCATGCCAAGTCATAATTATAAGATAAAATGCTGAAAATATGATTTTAAATGTCCTCATTATTAGATAAAAAGTCAAAAATGTGATTTAAAAAGTCATAATAGTGAGATTAAAAGTCGAAAATACGGCATGCTAAATCATAATTATAAGATAAAATGCTGAAAATATGATTTTAAAAGTCCACATTATTAGATAAAAAGTCAAATACGGCATGCTAAATCATAATTATAAGATAAAATGCTGAAAATATGATTTTAAAAGTCCACATTATTAGATAAAAAGTCAAATACGGCATGCTAAATCATAATTATAAGATAAAATGCTGAAAATATGATTTTAAATGTCCTCATTATTAGATAAAAAGTCAAAAATGTGATTTAAAAAGTCATAATAGTGAGATTAAAAATCGAAAATACGGCATGCTAAGTCATTATTATAAGATAAAATGCTGAAAATATGATTTTAAAAGTCCACATTATTAGATAAAAAGTCAAATACGGCATGCTAAGTCATAATTATAAGATAAAATGCTGAAAATATGATTTTAAAAGTCCACATTATTAGATAAAAAGTCAAATACGGCATGCTAAGTCATAATTATAAGATAAAATGTTGAAAATATGATTTTAAATGTCCTCATTATTAGATAAAAAGTCAAAAATATGATTTAAAAAGTCATAATAGTGAGATTAAAAGTCGAAAATACGGCATGCCAAGTCATAATTATAAGATAAAATGTTGAAAATATGATTTTAAATGTCCTCATTATTAGATAAAAAGTCAAAAATGTGATTTAAAAAGTCATAATAGTGAGATTAAAAATCGAAAATACGGCATGCTAAGTCATTATTATAAGATAAAATGTTGAAAATATGATTTTAAATGTCCTCATTATTAGATAAAAAGTCAAAAATGTGATTTAAAAAGTCATAATAGTGAGATTAAAAATCGAAAATACGGCATGCTAAGTCATTATTATAAGATAAAATGCTGAAAATATGATTTTAAAAGTCCACATTATTAGATAAGTCAAATACGGCATGCTAAGTCATAATTATAAGATAAAATGTTGAAAATATAATTTTAAATGTCCTCATTATTAGATAAAAAGTCAAAAATATGATTTAAAAAGTCATAATACTGAGATTAAAAGTCAAATACGGCATGCCAAGTCATAATTATAAGATAAAATGCTGAAAATATGATTAAAAGTCCTAATTATGAGATACAAATGTGAAATTAGATTTTAAAAAGTCTAAATTATGACCAAAACACACACTCAGACATTTAAGAGATGAAATCATGCTTGTTATTTTTTTAATGCGCTTTTAATTTTTTGATTCACACTTATAATAATATTTACATTGTTTTCATTTTGTGCAATACATTTTTTACATTTTGAAATGAGTTTTTACAACAGAAGTGAATCAATCCAGAACTAACTTTAGCTCTCTAAAGCTAAATGAACTCCCTCTCATCAGTGTGAAGCATCTGTGTGTGAGAGAGCTGGAGAAATAAAGATGACTTGATATTAGTGCAGGAAAACGAGACAGAAATATCATTTTTTTACAGCGTGGTGCCACCACTAAAAGAGCGATTTAGACACTTTCCAGCTAAAAATCTCAAGTAAAAGAGAGGAAAGGAGGGCTCATGATGTTCTGACACACGTGCTGTGGATGGAGCTGATCTTGTATTGAATGTGGAACGATCTTTAAACAGTAAAACAGTGCGAGCGCTTCATTGTAAGAGATCATGAGAAAAGCATAAAATTACAGGTCCGATGGGTAAATCCTCCTAAAGCCGCTCATTTTTTTCTTTGACCAACATCATAAAGCATCTGCAGATTTGAGCCACATCTCAGAAACTGCTTTATAATCAAGAGCGTTTGAGTCTGGAGACGAATGATTCCACACAATCGCCCTGGAGCTCAAGAGAGAATATAAACCGGGGGAAATGCTCACATTTATGAGTGACTGATTATTATTATAGCTGGAGATTCAACCTCAGTTTTTAATGATCGTTCATAGAGAGAGAGAGAGAGAGAGACAATCTGTCTGAACATAACACTATGGATAGAAATAAAGAGAAAAGGGAATGAGGAGGATAAACATAAACCTGCTCTGGCACACAGACTCTTCTAAGATTGAGGTCTAGGTTCAAAGGTGAAGTCTAATCAGAGGACCGGAAATGGCCATTTACTGAAAGTTTAGGTTGTGCTTCTGAAGACGCTGTCTGAGCGGCGTCTCGCTGGTTCATCTGAACGCCAGAGGAAAAGCAGAAGCGCTCTCAGACCGACTGATCCCTGAAGTGGGTTCAGCAGGGGACGAGGTCTGTTTCCTCTTATCCACGGCGTTTAGTCGGTCAGGTCCAGCTTAACCTCTTAACAGTCCCCCCCTTTAGAGAATACACATGAAAATGCACTATCCAAACTTAAAGGGCTGTAATTCAAGAATGCTTTGGAATATAAACCAAAGTTTGAGCAATTCAAAATATGAAAGTATGAAAAAGTTATGGAAGTTTAAATTTACTGTAATTGAAAAATACTGTACTAAATATTTATTTCATATAAAATGTTTTACAAAAAATTTTTTACTCTAAAATGACTATAAAATCAAAGCCATATGTCTAACCAATTTGTGTTCCAAATTTGAAGTTGATATCACAAAAATTAAAGTCCCCATGAGATGTTGTTTAGGTGCTGTACCAGAAACAGCCACCGGGTGTCATTCACATTCCATTGATTGTTTTTTGATGCATTTTCCTGTAAATTTCTGTCCAAATGTCACTTCCATCACAAAACAGTCACCAAATATGGACCCTTGAGACTCAGAGCTTTCCGACGATATGTGTCAAGATTGGAAAAGATTTTGATTATAAAGTAGTTAAAATAATTGTTGTAATATGAAACATGACACCGCCCACTAGGGGAGGAGCCTGCTAGAATAATTTATAGTAACATTTCCATGGTAACACAATGTCCGATTTCAAAACGGTTTTCACAGGATGAATTTTGAGTTTGTAAGCTTTCAAATGACACCTAGTTTATGATAATTACTTAAATATATGATACGAAAAAAAGGCGATCAAAATTTTTTAAAAGGTTAAAAACAGCTCAGAGATTGGAGGGGTTCTGGCCTCAATCAAAAAGGTGAGCCAAGAAGAACAAAAAAGACGAAAACTAAAGATATTCAGGGTTGGAGTGATCCACCTTCATTTGTAAGTTGGCTTGACCAGGCCATTATCATATTATTTTAATTTACTATCATAATCATAGCACAAATCACTTCAACAGGCATTCTACTAACTATTAGTAACTTTGCAACTGCATGTCAACTAGCAGTCATTAGAGTATTAGTTAACTCTCTGGTTAGATCACTTTATTCTGATGCTCAGTAACTTTACATGTCGACTTATTCGACTAACACTAACGGTCTGATGAGAGTTAGTGGACATGTAGTTGCAAAGTTACTAATAGTTAGAAGAGTGTCTAAAGAGGACTAATGAAATAAACCAGGTGTTATACCCACACACTCTCCTTCTGAAAGTGCTCTGATTGGTCGGCTGGAGCGATGTGTTGTGATTGGTCAAGCGCTGTTTGGGAAATGTCCCGCCCCTAACCGGCAGTTTTAACCAGAGACTGTAGAGCAGGGGTCTCAGACTCACTCGAGGCCCGCAGGAGGATATTTTGTGGCCCTTCTTGACATCAAAGTTTAGTGTTAGTGCGGCCCGCGCGTTGCTCTGAAAAGCACCTTTTTGCTGAGTCGTTGCGTGTGCCGCGCTTGCCACGCTTGCTGCCTTCTTTGTGTGTGTGTGTGTGTGTGTGACTGTGTGTGTTTGAGAGAGAGAGAGAGAGAGAGAGAGAGTAGGCTTGCCCCTCACTCGTGCAGTATAATTGGTTGACACGCGTGATTGACAGGAACAGACGAACGAATCTGATCAGACAGTTGAAATGAATGTGGTCTAACAGCGCTCGTCAATGTCAAAATGATTGAGATGGCCAATCAAATCAAAGTAGGCGGGGTTTACGTTCTCTTCTTTTGGCTCGTGCACAGTCTTCACACACAGACGAGCGCGTCAATCTATCGCTTTATGCCGTTGCTGTGATTTCCGGTGAAATCACAAACAAAATGCAAACGTGTCCATGGTCTTATTATACAATCATTGATGAGCATCTTTGATTTTAGTGAAGAAAAACTACATGAGAGCAGATTAGAACCCGGAACCTTTGACACGGTTGACAAAAACTCTACCACCAGACCACAGGAGAATTCAAAAGTCTTTCGCAGATCTATGTATTTATTCACTCACTCACTCATGTGAAGAATATCAGGACTAATGATATATTTGATGCAAATTAATGCAAATATTGTTTACAAAAAGTCCCAAAAAGATTATTTCCCAACTAGTATTAGACCTAGAATTTCGCTCAGTTCTGTTTGACCTGTTACGGCCTTGCTGTGAATTAGTCTATTATTTAAAATAAAATTAAAATCATTCATTATTTCATATTACATGATTTAATTTCTATAGGCTATATTTAGTTCAAATTCAGAGGAACAGGTCATGTTCAGAAGAAACATTCATGTTGAAGAACTGTTAATAATAAAGATTGGATCATTTGTCCTACTTTTTTTTTGAATACTTGAAACATTTTTTATGTGTAATACTTGATGCGGCCCAGCCTGACCCAGAGTCTGCCTCCAGCGGCCCCCGGGTATAATGAGTTTGAGACCCCTGCTGTAGAGAAATATGGCTGTAGTGTCCGTGATGTCACCTGTAGGTTTCTGAAGAGCAGTTCTGAAGTCTAAACTCGGCCGTTGGCAATGTGTCACTCCCTGATAACAGAAAATGGGACATGGGTGGAGCTGGCAATCCACCTGTCACTCAAGCGGTCATGCCCTTAATTATGCAGAACTTTAAGGCTTAATATAATTTAAAGGGATGAGCAGGATTGGGGAGTAACGGAATACATGCAACGGCGTTACGTAATCAAGATTTTGTCAAAAAACAAAGTAATCAGAATAGTTAAATTTTTTGGAAT
The DNA here is from genome assembly GCA_023566225.1 of Romanogobio albipinnatus. Taxonomy (NCBI): domain Eukaryota; kingdom Metazoa; phylum Chordata; class Actinopteri; order Cypriniformes; family Gobionidae; genus Romanogobio; species Romanogobio albipinnatus. The sequence continues at coordinate 38,707,715 of CM042262.1, forward strand.
CCTTTCAGGATTGCAATGGTCTAATTTAAAACCAAATAAATGAGTATTTCGACAAAATAATGTTATATAAGGTGCTTGATTTATAGTTCTGTTTTGTGACTCGTGTGAGCCAATAACAATCATTCTCCTCAAACGCAGAATCAGGGTTCCCACGCTTCTTGAAAGTCAGACACATGGACTCAAGGCCTGGAAAGTACTTGAAAACAAACATAGGTCCCTGTGCTTGAATTAAGTGTGAACTACATTTTGTTAGAGTAGCATGGTGATATTACAAAAATAGGCCTATGCGCTCCAACGCCAGAAAAAAACTGCGCTACTGATTGGGGAGGAAGTGGGAAAAACCTGAAAAAATGCTGTGAGCGGATGGATCGTGATCACGTGCAGCAGCTCTGCATAATGAGCACATAACGTGGGACTTTTTAACTAGATTAGTGTCAGGGAAGTACAAATCCAGTGATGCTTGGCTCAGTGTTGAGCTACATAAACATTGTTTTATCAATGTTCCAACAAATAACGCTTAATAAAGTAGTCGAATAATAACATATTAATATAAATATAAAGTTGTAATAGTATTAATATAAAGGAAAGTCCTTTTTTACAGTCATTTTATGGTTTAGGAAAGTTTCCATAAACACTGATATCACCCTGTGCAGGTCTTAAAATCCTTCAAATTGATTTTTAAAAAGTTACCATGTACAGGTGATTTAATAATAATTTTGCATATTTTTAATGCCTAACAATTAACGTGTCCATATTTTTTTCTTTAATTGGAAAATTCATGTTTACAATATTATCTCTATATTTTGATGTTTTAATTAAGTAGTGATTTATTTAAAAAAGAAAAGAAAACTAAAACCAGTGTGAAATAAATGTTAAAAGCAGGAACGAGAGCTGCAAACTCGCTCCATCTCTTGTACACTCTACCAGCCTCTTTCCTCATTGGTTTTAAAAGTCACATGCCCCTATTTAGTTGTCAGTATATGCCTTAGCGTTACTGCAGTAATGATAGACACTGGTACAGTAGGTGTTTGATATACTGGCAGTAACACACACACCTTTATCGTATTTATTGTGCTTGATTTAAACTAAAAGGTGCTTTAAAAAGTCCTTGAATCTGGTGTTCACGAAAGAGATATATAATAATCGTGATGCTTGATCTTTCCGTGGTGAAAACCGTTTTCATTTCCATCTGGAAATGTCACAGTTTTTTTGTTTTCAAAGAGGTAAAAGGAAACAACATAGTTGTATTGGGCAAACCATGCCTTCCAGCTATGAAGACGCTTTCTTTATCAAAGAACTCAACATCCTTAAACATTCACAGGACGACTAGCACGGACATCGCATTCGCTAAAATGTAGTGTTTGTGCTTTAAAATCCCATAGTTTGTATGATTGCAGTTTGTATGTAAGTTTAGCTGAAAATGAGCTGGAAAATGTAGAAATTAACAAGAGTTCCCACAAAGGGGAACTGCCACCACTGACAGTCAGTGAAGTTAGGAAACATCACATGTATTTTAAAATAGACTAATATGTAGCTGGTGTACACTTTTTTAATATTGTGTATAAACTGTAAGTATTTTTTCCTTGTACATTAAATAATAAAACCATTTGTAATGCCATACCGTATCCACTAGTATCGCCTTTTATTTAAATGTATATACGGGCTGTGTAATCTCTAGCTGGTGAAACAACACACGATTGCTTAGTTTTCATCGTTTTTATTAGGTTTTATCTTAAATGTATAAAAAAGTACTCTGATATTGATTTTTACTTGCCTTTATTTACTTTGTGACCTTAAAGTAGGGATGTGGTCGATACCACAATTTTGGCTTCGGTACGGTTCCACAATCTAATACCGAAGTGCCGAAATTAAATCGATACCATACAGGGTCTGAATTTTGGCGCGGGAATTGCGCATAATTTTACTCACTCTTGCAAGTTTGGGGTTTATGAAGCGGGAAATGACTGCAAATGTTTATTATTAAATTAATCAACAAAGATTATCACATCAAATCCGTCAATTGGAAGCTTTCTTGTGGGAAGTAATTTCAGCAATACAGAACTTCTCTAGCTCTCAAAATGAGCAAATTGCTTCTGGCTTAAAAAGACATCGCACCTGCACTATTAAAGCATCTGCACGCTCACATTCAACACTTTCGCTGTTGTTTCGGGAGAGCTGACGGAAATCACAGCCCACGTCTTTTTTGCCAATTTGAACGTGCAAGCGATTTTAAAGCATTTTGTAATACATGGCATGGGAGCTCTTCAAGAGAGAGTTTTCTTTGCGCTCATACCAACAACAAACACACAAGCCTAAAGAGCTCACGCATTCCAAATTAATACAGTCAAATACACACAAAATGATGTCTCAAATGTCCATCTTTAGTGAGTAGTCACATAAACACAGTTGGTTATGTCTTACGCGAATGTAAATCACCTGTCGATCTCTTAATGTCTTGTACAAGTCAGGATGGGCAAGTGACCGATGCTCGGCAAGGTTTGATGGTTCTTCAGTTTTACAAGCAAAGTAATTCCAAATTTCACGTCTACTACTCTTCTCTTTATTAATTAGTTTTGGGCGTGTTGAGTGAGATTCAACTGCTGTATTCATTTTTCATTCATTCGGTGAACTTCGGAACAGCAGCTTATATCGAAATGATATTGTACCGTTTGAAATAAATATATGTACAGTATTTTCCCAGTACCGGTATACCTACCTTAAAGAAATCCAAAAGTAATCAGATTACATTACTTTTGGAGTGTGGTATTTGGATTATGTTACTATTGATCAACCGATATTTTTTAGAACCGATACCGATAATTTTTGTTTTTGTGTGCCCGATAACCGATATACAGAACCGTTATTTATTTACTGTTATTCTTCTGTTTTTGACACGATTACAACACCACTGAACTGAACAAACCATTTTATTTATAACAATCACTCACTCACTTTAAAACAAATCTTATTTATACACCAATAAATAGAGGGGTCTGAAAGTGCGAAAAATAAAAAAGTGCACTGTTGCTAAACTGTTTTTGTTTAAAAAATTAAATCTTTGATTAGGTGAAAAATAAATAAAGCACATAAAAGTAATTCTAACCAATTAAAAAACAAAAACAAATAAACCAGCTGGAAAAAAACTAGCATTGCTGTTTAATGTAGCGCTGAGCAGAACTAGGCTGTAGTGTAGAAAACAGTCTCTCAGCATCTGCCCCATAAGCCTGTTTCGTTTGTTTTCATAAATGTCTCCGAAATGTAATACTTTATTTTAAACTAAATTTTTAGTAGATTAATAAACTGCTTAATAGGTTAAAGAGTGAAGAATAATGTTAAATAACTGAATAATATTCTCTGGAATATTGGAATATAACAAACAAAACGTATTTTATTGCGTTTCTCAAATGGTATGTTAAGTTATATCAGAATTATTAATGTTTTTGTCGTTCTAGATTATGAAATATCTGCTGACAAACTGATGTTTATCTATGCATTTACACAGAACTACTCAAACTGTGATTGTTCGCGGAGATAATAAATAATTAATAACCATAGAGTTGTTTACTTCGATGTTTATTAGCGAATTAATGGTTAAGTAAATGCTTATATAATTATCATAAATTAGGTATCATTTGAAAGCTTACGAACTCAAAATTCATCCTGTGAAAACCGTTTTGAAATCGGACATTGTATTACCATGGAAACGTTACTCTAAATTATTCTAGGGCTCCTCCCCTAGTGGGCGGTGTCATGTTTCATATTACAACAATTATTTTAACTACTTTATAATCAAAATCTTTTCCAATCTTGACAAAACGCATATTGTCGGAAAGGTCTGAGTCTCAAGGGTCCATATTTGGTGACTGTTTTGTGATGGAAGTGACATTTGGACAGAAATTTACAGGAAAAAACAATCAATGGAATTGTTGTTGGGATTTCTGCCTCCGCTTGTAAATGCGTCACTACTAGAGCAAGCTCGTGATTGGTTAACGCGGCGTGAAATATCCGCCAAAGTTCAGATTTTTCAACTTTAGCGATTCGCGCGTTCAAAACGCTCAATTCGCGTCATTCGTGCGAATCGCGCCGCAGAATGCCATTTCGCGTCTCTGCATTGCCTTAACATGTAAATCACTCGTGTGAATCGCGTCCGGTGTGAACGCACCATGAGAGAGACGAGCTCACGGAGGCATGTAAAATAATCTGTCAAATCCTGAATAAACTAGCTAGATTTCAGGCATTTATGTAACATCTAATTTGTGTATTAATGACTTATGTTAAATAAAGTTTACTAATTACTGCAAAGCAGGCGAGTGTACTTTACCTGTGCACGCCGGTGTCTCGCCTCAGATGCGCTGTAGTGGCGATCCTGCGCGCAATTCTCGAAACACGGTATATCGGTAAATCCGATATTACAAAACCGATATCCGATTATGGTAAAATGCTTAAATATCGGGGAAAATATCGGTAAATCGATATATCGGTCGATCACTATACATGACTTTTTTATGAAGTAACTTGTAACTGTAACGGAATACATTTTAAAAGTAACCCTCCCAATAGTTAAAAAATAATTCCCCCCCTCACAGTCGTCATGAAGGGCAACATTAGCCGTACAGACCAAAAGCACAGTTTGTCCCCGAATGTAAACATGTGTTCTTCTGCTGTAAAGCTGGGCATTTTAGCACGAGCTCAATGAGATTCTGCTCCTTCTGGAGTCTGTCTCTAGTGGCCAGTCCATGAACTGCACTTTAAGTCACTTCCGTATCGGCTTCAGGAGCCGCTTGATTTTAACACACTACTAATTAACTTGAATTAAATGAGGAATATTGTGACGTGTTCAACTCAAGACTACAGTAATAGACAACAGTTTAGTTATCTAAGCAAACATCTCTCCACTAACCCAAGGGAACTTATAGTTACTTGTCTCAACTTGGTTAAACGCTGGAGCTTCCCACAAGCATCCCAGAAGGACGTAATGAGCAGGTTCCCACCCATCTGCCAGTTACAGCTACAGACTCAATTAGAGGACGTTTGTTCTCGGAGCCTGTGGCGATGTCTGAAGTGTTATTACACTTCCCAGATCCGAACGCAGAACCGGGCGAGTTTCGGTGTTCTGGCAACCGAATCCTGCTCCGTTCTCAGGAGCTTAAAGAGCGCCGGCAGTTTTATGTCTCGCTGGCACACACGCCCTTGTAATCATGTGTGGCAACATTATCTGAACATCATCACGTTTGCCGTGTGTGTGTGTGTGTGGGGGAGCGTCCTGAAGCTCGTCTGCTGTCAGAGCTCTGAGAATTAGGGATTGGCACACGTTTTGTGTGTTTCAGTCATCTTTACTAGTTTGCTCTCTCTTCTCGTATGTGTGACATTGATTGTATTTTCACCCAAAATGACATCATTCTCTCTCTTGAAATAGCTGGTGATAATAAACACTCAACTTAAATTACAATCATTTCTTGCGCCATTACAAACCACAAAGTAAAGTCACAAGTTATTATAATAAAACAATGACATAAAAAAGAAAACAAAAGCTTGTGTTTGCGACGGACAGAGGAAGTTCTCCACCCCAGAGAGGATCTGTATTTATAGTGGTGATATTTACCAGTGAATGCTGGGAAGGTTTGACCCCGGTGTGCTTTGTTTGGTGTGGCAGCGCTTGCGTTGTTCCAACCCCCAATTGGAGGGAGAGAAAGACGTGATGTGAAGGTCCGATAACGAGGACCACACAAACAGGGGCCGAACTGTACAACGCGGTGGGAAAGCAATGGTCTGTAACGCATTACAAATAAAACACACAACTATGGCAGCAAGTGAAGCGTCGTGCTCAAACACACACTCGAAACAAGCGGAGGTCTGTTGCAATCACAGAACGGGGGGCAATTATTCGAGGGCTGGGACACATTAGGGAATATTAGGAGGCATTTTATCACTGAGGGTCTAATAGGCCCGGGTGGATGTATTTCGTTGAGGGCGATTGGAGTGATGGATGAAGTCTGGGCAAAATCATTCCCAGCTCACGAAACGGAGCTGTGCTTCAAACCCCGGGAAAAAAAAAAGTGGGAAAATGGTATAAAACATGCCGAACGCACCTTCTCGATCTCCCGAGCTTTGTTTTTGATGGTCTGAGCACATTGTTCTTCCAGTGTGGGTTCCTCCGGCTCTCCGCCCAAACCGGGAATCTCATCCAGGTCGGAAAAAAAGATCTGCAACAGAGGAGATTTATTCCATGGCACATGCTCTGATAAACAGCTGTTTTGTGGTTTCTAGGATGTTCAATGAAAAGAAATGATGTTCTTCCTCAGTATTTTCGCCTTGTTTTCCAGAACAAAAAGTCAAGTTTGGTTAAGCTTGGACATTACAGCAGCTATAGGGTGACTGTTGCTAAACCTTATTAACGTATAACTTAACTAAGCTTTGATTAATCAAACTTCTTCTGATTTGCCAGCACTGTCATTGGCCGTTGTGTACCAATTTTGGTGAAGATCGGACCAGCGGCCTAGGAGGAGTTAAAAAAAGTAGGTTTTGAGGAAAATTCAAAATGGCGGAAAAATTGTATAGGAGGAAATAAAATGTATACATTTCAAGATATACATTTTGTAGGGTTTGACTCAAGGATTCAACAAATTATGTTTCCAAAGTTATGATCAAAATGCAAATCGCCTTATTATAGCGCCACCTAGTGTCTAACGGGCGTGTCTGTCCCAGATTCCCTCTATCTGAACACTTGATATGCTCAGGAATCAATAGCAGGCTTTTCTCTGTTAGGGTTCTTGAGTAACGCCACATGACCTCTTCAGATCGGTGTGCTGGTTTCTGGTTTGTTAGAAGCTCCAGCACATGGAGGAATCTTCTTTCCATGTTAATCAAGAGTTTTTGTCCTAAGTTGGCAATACGCGATGAGCGACAGGCAATTCTGTTTTAGAAACGTTTTTTATTTCTGTGACATCGATCTCAGCTGGAACAACAACATACAGAGTATGCCAGCGATAATCTCAGGTAGTGATTATGTGCTTCCTTTAATGCTAAAAGCGTGTAGTGTGTGAGTTTGAATATCATTTTGCGTGACCTTTGTAGCCATACTTAAAACGCAGATGAAAAATTCACCTTGGATCTTGAAAATAAATGAAAGGAAACAAGAACTAGTGTATTCTATGGCAAAGATATTTTCAGTCACTCCGTATGCATTTTAATAATGTTAAACGGCGCAATATGTATGAATTTAATTATGTACTTATCTATTTGGTTGCGATTGCAGTGAACTTGCCGAGAGACTCCGCCCACATGCTCTTCTGATTGGCTGTGATTAGGTTGAAAGTGCAAAGAGACTCCGCCCACACTCTTCTAATTGGCTGTGATTAGGTTGCGAGTGCAAAGAGAGACTCCGCCCTTACACTCTTCTGATTGGCTGTGAGTTTTGATTTGGTTGCGAGTGCAGTGCGCTTGCAGAGAGACTCCGCCCACACGCTCTTCTGATTGGCTGTGATTTTGGATTGATTTGGTTGCGAGTGCAGTGCGCTTGCAGAGAGACTCCGCCCACACGCTCTTCTGATTGGCTGTAAGTTTTGATTGATTTGGTTAAAAGTACAGTGCGCTTGCAGAAAGACTCCGCCCACACGCTCTTCTGATTGGCTGTGATTTTGGATTGATTTGGTTGCGAGTGCAGTGCGCTTGCAGAAAGACTCCGCCCACACGCTCTTCTGATTGGCTGTGATTTTGGATTGATTTGGTTGCGAGTGCAGTGCGCTTGCAGAGAGACTCCGCCCACACGCTCTTCTGATTGGCTGTGATTTTGGATTGATTTGGTTGCGAGTGCAGTGCGCTTGCAGAAAGACTCCGCCCACACGCTCTTCTGATTGGCTGTGATTTTGGATTGATTTGGTTGCGAGTGCAGTGCGCTTGCAGAGATACTCCGCCCACACGCTCTTCTGATTGGCTGTGATTTTGCATCGATTTGGTTGTGAGTGCAGTGCGCTTGCAGAGAGACTCCGCCCACACACTCTTCTGATTGGCTGTGATTTTGCATCGATTTGGTTGCGAGTGCAGTGTGCTTGCAGAAAGACTCCGCCCACACACTCTTCTGATTGGCTGTGATTTTGGATCGATTTGGTTGCGAGTGCAGTGTGCTTGCAGAGAGACTCCGCCCACACGCTCTTCTGATTGGCTGTGATTTTGCATCGATTTGGTTGCGAGTGCAGTGTGCTTGCAGAAAGACTCCGCCCACACGCTCTTCTGATTGGCTGTGATTTTGGATGAATTTGGTTGCGAGTGCAGTGCGCTTGCAGAGAGACTCCACCCACACGCTCTTCTGATTGGCTGTGATTTTGCATCGATTTGGTTGCGAGTGCAGTGTGCTTGCAGAAAGACTCCGCCCACACACTCTTCTGATTGGCTGTGATTTTGGATCGATTTGGTTGCGAGTGCAGTGTGCTTGCAGAGAGACTCCGCCCACACGCTCTTCTGATTGGCTGTGATTTTGCATCGATTTGGTTGCGAGTGCAGTGTGCTTGCAGAAAGACTCCGCCCACACGCTCTTCTGATTGGCTGTGATTTTGGATGAATTTGGTTGCGAGTGCAGTGCGCTTGCAGAGAGACTCCGCCCACACGCTCTTCTGATTGGCTGTGATTTTGGATCGATTTGGTTGCGAGTGCAGTGCGCTTGCAGAGAGACTCCGCCCACACGCTCTTCTGATTGGCTGTGATTTTGGATCGATTTGGTTGCGAGTGCAGTGCGCTTGCAGAGAGACTCCGCCCACACGCTCTTCTGATTGGCTGTGATTTTGGATCAATTTGGTTGCGAGTGCAGTGCGCCTGCATAGAGACTCCGCCCACACACTCTTCTGATTGGCTGTGAGTTTGGATTGATTTGGTTGCGAGTGCAGTGCGCTGGCAGAGATACTCCGC